>OY979704.1:65021534-65621534 GCA_963855925.1 Inga laurina | reverse complement strand
GCCCAATATGTGAAGCAGACACACACTTCCAACAACTAAAGCATGGAAGAAAAACTGTCTACCTTGGCCACAGGAGGTTTCTTCATCGGTTCCACCCATATCGTAGGCTAAGAAAGCGGTTTAACGGCTTACCGGAGCATGGAATGGCTCCAAAGTCACTAACCGGAGAGGAAGTCTACAGTCAAGTGGAACGTATCCATGTCACTTTTGGTAAGAATTAGAGGGTTGCGGGTGAGAAGAACATATGGAAGAAGAGATCCATTTTCTTTGATCTTCCATATTGGCGTTCACTTGACGTGAGACACAGTATTGATGTGATGCATGTGGAGAAGAATGTTTGTGATAGCCTTATCAGTACGCTTTTGCACATACCAGGGAAGACTAAGGATGGGATTAATGCGAGATTAGACCTTGTCGATATGGGAATAAGAGAACGGTTACATCCATAACTAAGAGATGATGGTAGGAGGGCATACATGGAGCCAGCAGCGCATACACTATCAAAAGCAGAGAAAAGAAGTTTGTGTGGGTGTTTGCATGAAATGAAGGTGCCGCAAGGGTATTCCTCGAATGTGAGAAGATGTGTCTCAATGGACGATTTGAAGTTAGTGGGAATGAAGTCCCATGATTATCATGTGTTGATGCAACAACTATTACCAGTAGCTATTAGAGGCATAATGAAAGATGAAGTACGAACCACAGTGACAAGATTGTGTGTTTTCTTCAATGCTATCTGTAACAAAGTCATTGACACTGAAAAGTTGGATGAACTAGAAAATGAGGGTTACATTATTTTGTCACAACTAGAGATGCACTTTCTTCCTTCATTTTTTGATATAATGGTGCATTTGGTAGTTCATTTGGTGAGGAAGGTAAGGCTATGCGGTCCAGTTTACCTGAGGTGGATGTACCCTTTTGAGCGATACATGAAGATCTTAAAAGGGTATTCTAAAAATCCTTATCGACCAGAAGCCTCAATAGTAGAAAGATATGTAGTTGAGGAGGCTATGGAGTTTTGCAAAGATTATATGTCAGGGAAGAAGGAACAATCACGGCATGAAGAAGGGAGAAGCAAGGGAACACGAGGACTGAAAGTGAAGAATGTTCCTCGTGAAGAGGTGTTGCAAGCCCACTTGTATATCCTGAATAATATGGAAGAAGTTCAACCTTACATAAATGAACACAGAAAGACTTTGAAGAACAAGAATCCAAGGAAGAATGACATGCAGATTGCTATTGAGCAAAACAAGACATTCATGCAGTGGTTCGAGGAAAAGGTTTTGCACGAGATCGGTGTGTCTGAGACAATCGAGTGGCTAGCTTGGGGGCCTTCGTTTCAGGTCATTACTTAGACCGGTTATGATATAAATGGCTACTCTTTCTATACCAAAGAGCAAGATGACAGAAGTACCATGCAAAATAGTGGGGTCATGGTAGAAGCTGAATCTATGCACTTTTCCAGTTCGAGAGACAAAAACCCCATATTAACGTCTATGGCCTATTATGGAGTTATAGAAGAAATATGGGAGATGACATACAACAAGTTCAAAGTTGCTTTATTCAAATGTAAGTGGGTTAGCAATAATGCCGTGGTAATAGATAAACAATTTAGATTTGTCTCAGTCGATCTTCGAAGAGTTGGCTATAGAGACGAGCCCTTCATTTTAGCAAGCCAGGCGAAACAAGTGTTTTATGTCACCGATCCTACGAGCAAGAACATGTCCATTGTCCTTAAAAGTAAAAAACAGAAGTATGGTAATCCGACCTTCAACCTTGATGACACACCACCTTTCACAACAACTCCACCTCGAACAAATGAAGTAGAATTGGTAGATGATGACGAATATGCTGTAAGAAATGACCATGGTGAAGGACTATAGGAAACAATATAGAGTAAGACCTTAATTTATAAACGAGAACTGTGTGCTTTTTCTGTTTTACTTCCCGCTTAGTTTATTTTGGTTTTATTGCAATTTATTTACGTTTTTGATGATGCTTTTTGTGTTAACAGGAATATGGACAACTCTAGTGATGACGAGAGGCGTAGAGATGACGAAAGCTCTAGCAATGACGAAAGGCCTAGAGATGAACCCCCTGCAAGAAGGAGGGTTAGAGGCTATACAAAGATGGGAGCATTGGTTGCACGTCATGAACATCAACAGGAGAGGCTGTATATAGACTTCGATGACAATCTGAATCCAGTTGGTCCTAAGGAAGACCACTTCATTAGCTACGTAGGGCTTTTGGCTCGAAGCAAAGTGCGTATTACCTACGATAATTGGAGATTGGTTCCCCCAAAAATGAAAGACATGATTTGGCAGCAACTTTTGGTATGTAAGTTTTGATGCATTGTAGCTTTGTTCTTATTGTTTCAAATATAATAATCTTATGTTTTACCTTGCAGCAAACATACGATGTCCCCGACACCAAGGAGATGTATAAGCACTGGATGGATGAGGTTCGTGTATGATGGAAAGGTTTCAAGAACAAGCTAACAACACGGTACATTCGAGGGGCCCTTAGGGATAAGGATCCATGTACACAGTATACATATTTGTCTCCAGAGGACTGGAAGTTGTTTTCGGCATCACGAGCAGATCCTGAGTTTTTGGTAAGATTTCTGTCATCATGATAAAGAACTTGTAATTTTGATATACTTTATATCGTTGATTTATTTTTTGTTGTTTTTCATTCATAGAAATTAAGTGCAGCAAAAGCACAAAGGCAAGCAGAAAATAAATATCAACATTTCATGTCTCGCGGTGGATATCAGAAGATTGAGCGGCAATTGATGCAAGAAGAGTTAGACAAAATGAAGGAAGCAGCGGAATCTGATCCTAGCGTTGTTATCCAGGCCCCTGCACCTCCTCCACGTCACAAAAATGGAAAGCAGGGAGGATTAAGGCTGGGAATTACATAAATCCGACTGTTGCTGAGGTTGCTGCGAGGATTATAAGTAGTTATACCGTAAGTACCTAATTTTTTACATATCGTGAGTGGTTTCGATACATTTATGATAAACTGTATGCTACAGGATGAACTGGACAAGCAGAGTAGCCAAGGTTCATTCAATCCAAGTAGACGGATGGACATCTTGTCAACGGCTATTAGGAAGGCAGATGACCTTGGTCGTGTTCGAGGAGAGACACGGGGAGTTAGTGTCGTGAGGTATTTTGGACGAGACCACGTTATTCGTCACAAGCTGGACCTAGTAAGGACGTTGTGGCCAAGATTCGACAGGACCTCGAACGAGAGATCGAGGCCAACCTTCGCGACAAGCTCCGATAAGAGCTGTTGCCAGAGCTTCAACTTGAAATGGCAAAGATGTTCGAAGCGGAAAAGGCAAGGGACGAGAATAGAACTCAGGAATCCCCTGCCTTCAATAGCACCAGAGGAAGTTACAACCCTCTGGAGGAACCACTTGGTGACCCTTCTCCCACTCCAGTGTCGGGAGACCCTTGCACCCTCTATTTGGATGATCCATTATTGTGTGTTGTTGCTGATGCTCTTGTTCACACACGTGCTACCACCCACCATCATCAGCAAATTCTGGAGGATTTTCGTAGGGTGAATGTGACGATTGTTAGAAAGGGGGAAGAAGGTACAACCATCCCTGTTCCTGATCCAGAGGTTGGAACGTTAGGTCAAGTGATAGGATCTTTCATCCTTTGGCCTCGCAATCTTATTGGTTCAGACGCAACACCTCCAATGGTAGGAATTACCTTACTGTTACTGAAAATCTGTTGGCATCCTAATAACAATTTGTTTTTTGATGTTCTAAAAGGATGACGAAGCTGCGAGCAAATGGCCCTACTTAGCACGGCTGCAACAGATCTACAAGGGCATTAAACAGATTGACTTGAAGATACCTCCAGGGATTGTGGGCCAAGTGGAGTATCCCTACACGATTGACAATACAGATCTCAAGCAGTTTATCAGGTTGGAGGAGATAGATGCAGGCTGGGTGAAATTTGCAGTCCGGTAAGTTTTTTTTTTTTCAATTTTCCCATAGAATTCATTTAGTGGTTTTTTGTTTTCATACATTCAATAATTGATTCCTTATTTTAATTCTATTATAGCACCTTCCACGATCTCTGCGCAAACATGGAAAGACGTGATTGGTATGGATTCTTATGTCCTGCGAATACGACAGGGGATACTTGTACTGTGGCGCATAGGACTCACTATGTCGGCTACTCAATGTCACAAACCAAACTTCGTTGTTATCTAGCACCCATTGTCCAACGGTTCGTATTTACATTTTGTCAATTTAAGAAGTTTAATAAATAATTGTCTTCTCACTCATCTAACTTCATTTTAATGTGTGCATGTTGTTAAAGTTACTACTGGAGTTTATGTGTTATATGTCCCCGCCGCAACATAGTCTATTGGTTTGATCCTTTGAGTAAAAAGCCAGACAGAGATACAAAATCCGTCTTCGACACGTAAGTTATTCTGTTTGTATTTCATTGACAACCAAAAAAATGAATGGTTCTAATTTCTGTTCATTTTGCTTTTCATGATAGTGCTTATCAAACATATAGAGTCCTAGGTGGGTCAAGCGAGGGTAAAGTTGTTAAAAAGCCAAAGTGGTTTTATCCGATAGTAAGTACATTCGATCCTACCTAATTGTTTCATTGATGGTCCTTTAAAACATACCTTTATTGATTTTAACAACCAATTGCATCCCTTTGATTTAAAGTGCCCTCGACAACCTGGCAACACTGAATGCGGATATTATGTTATACTTTATATGTATAACATAACTCAAAGTGGAATTACTAGCGATTTTGAAAAGGTAATCGCTTCTTCATTCTCAAATGATAATATTTTTGGTGTTCTAATCGAAATGCTTATTAATTCATTTGCTTGAGATTCATTTCATCAAAGCTTACTTTCTAATTTTCAGATTTTTGATAATGAAGATGCCTACCTACGTGAAGACCTTGATTTGATCAGAGATCTTTTGGCTGGACATCTTCTTCAACATATAGAGCAGTAAACTTTTTATTTTATATTAGTTTGTAGTTGTGTGATGACAGCGTTTTGACACTTTCTGGTTGTTTTTTGTTGATATATATAGTAGTAGGTTGTATAAAAGGTTATTGTATGTATATATAGTAAAGATTGTAGTGCTGGATGTCCTTACCAGTTTGTAACGGACAGTGTGATTTATGAATCCATCTTTTATTCTGTTTTTGCAGTTTGAATTCGTTGGGTAATACAGAATGTAAATTATAGTATAAAAAAAAACCTAACTTTTAGACGTCCCAAATTAAAAATTGGGACGCCTAAAGTCCCCTAGGGTGGGACTTTAGACCTCCCAAATGTCTGGTGGGACTTTAGACGTCCCAAATGACATTTAGGAGGTCTATAGTCCCACCCTGGGGGGACTTTAGGCGTCCCAAATTAAAGTTTGGGAGGTCTAAAGTCCCCCAGGGTGGGACTTTACACGTCCCTATCATTTGGGACGTCTTTTGTTACAACTTACTACGCCCCCAGTATATACGTCCCCCCGTTTTGGGACGTTAAAGGTGCCAAATTTGGGAGGTTATAGCCCCTTTTTGTAGTAGTGCTAATATATATCACTTGTGTGCAGTTGAAGAAGGCTCACTATCTTATCAATGGCAAGTGCCTCTGAGATTGCCAAAACTGCCGTTAGAAGGTAACACCCAAAACTAATAACTTCACCTTCACACACACACACACACAAACATTCTCAGCATCAATGGAACTTACTCTAATATAAGTAGTTGAAGCTTGAATGTTACAGGCTAGAAGGAAAGGTGGCTCTAATCACTGGTGCAGCAAGAGGACTTGGCAAGTGCACGGCAAGACTCTTTGCTGAGCACGGGGCTAAAGTGGTAATTGCAGACATTCTCGACGATTTAGGAGAAGCTGTGTCCAAAACCATACCTGATTCCACCTACGTTCACTGCGACGTCACAAAGGAAAAAGCCGTAGCAAACGCAGTGGACACGGCCGTTTCAAAGTACGGCAAACTCGACATCATGTTCAACAACGCCGGTATTAACAGTGCTGTCAACAGAGACAGCATCCTCAAAAATGACTTGGAGGATTTCGAGAGAGTCGTTTTCGTGAATCTCATCGGCGTGTTTCTCGGCACCAAGCACGCGGCGAGTGTGATGATTCCGGCACGGCGTGGCAACATAATCAACACTGCTAGTGTGAGTAGCATCGTCGGTGGGCATACATCACACGCATACACAGGCTCGAAGCATGGTGTTTTAGGGCTGACAAAGAACACAGCGGTGGAGCTCGGCTGACACGGGATTCGGGTGAACTGCGTGTCGCCGTATTCAGTGGCAACTCCGATGGCAAAGGATTTCTACAGTTTTAATGAGGAGGACATCCATAATTTATATAATCCTCTAAGAGGTGCTAAGATTGAACCCCAGGATTTCGCTGAGGCTGCTCTCTTCTTGGCAAGTGATGAGTCTAAGTTTGTGAATGGCCATAATCTTGTGGCAGATGGTGGCTAGACAATCACAAACTATGGTTTCACTGTTTTCAAGTAAGTCCCTGTCTATAAAAACGTAAACTTCAATGAGTAGTATTGTTGGGTAATCTGTCTTGGCATGTTTGTGATGAAGAAGTGGTCGTTGTTCTTGTTTATATACATGTTTGAATAATCACGCTCATGGGCGTGAGCTTATAGCACAATGAAGTTATGATTATCAACTTTGTTTTCTAATGTGAGAATTTGCGGGTTCCTTGTGTCTCTAGGTTACCCATGAATTCAGTTTTGCCCGTTTAGCTGTTTTAACATTATTTATTCACATAATTAAGTATATAATATAACAACTAAAAAATAAATATAATATTATTATATATTTATATATTTCATTTTTATAATTTATAATTTATATTTTCTTATTTCATTTAAATATTTATTATTAATATATATATATAATCTATTATATTACATATTAATTTTATGATATTTAAGTTTTTTTTTATTTTTTTATTTTATATTATTATATTATATTATATAAAATATTAAATATAATAATATAAAATTATTAATGTTACCAAAGGAATTTTTGTCAGTAAATTCCACTAGTTTAGTAAATTACCCACAGATTTTTTTTCATCGGTAATTACTGAAGGAATTTTTTCCATCAGTAATTTTATCAGGTAAAGAATTTAGCAAAGGAATTTTTCTATTGATAATTTGTTGGTAATTTTTTTAATGGACTTTCCATCATTACCGACGAAAAATATTCCCTTTGTAATAGCATGTTTTTTTGTAGTGATAATTTTTTTGCTTTTTTTTTGGGACTTAACTAATGGAGTTTTAGGGGAGTGTCTCCACTAACCCTCTCTCCACTTAATTTCTCCACCATTGAATTGACTTTTAAAGATTGAGATTTAATATTTTATAAAATATTATATTAAATATAATAAAAATATACGATTGTAAACTATTCATATCAAATTTTAATTTACAATATAGATTTATTTATCTATGTTTTATCATTTAATATCTAATATTATAATTGTAAAATAAAACTCAACCTTTGAAACTTGATTTAATGATGGAGATATTAAATGTAGAGAAATTAGAGAGAGGTCAGTGGAGACACTCCTTTCTAGAATTTTAGTTGTGTATATCAAAAGAATTCCCTCAATTTTCTAAGTTAAAGGAAGTCATAGTTTGTGGTAGAAATAGGTTATGACATGCCAGATTTTAACCAAATAGGTCTAAGCTTGCAATAGAGGCATAGAGTCTTAGTCTAGGCCTGAGCCTAAATTCACGTTTGTTTTCTTATGCTAGGAGGCATGTCGATGCTTAAAAATTTTTTAGAAGCAAACTTGTAGGTAAGCTTTTTAAAAGGCCTCATATTTCAAGTTTAAAGGTTGTAAGAGCGTAATAAAGCCTACATTAAACAGGCCTAATCTCTTTTCACCCCTATGGAAAACATCAAGTCTCAAATTAAAATATAATTTAAAATAAACAATATACATATTAAATAGGTCAAACTTACAGGCTTATATGATAGGCCTTTAAAAAAAACAAAAGATTTTAAACAAACAATCCCTTAAACAAACTTGAAGTCTAATCTGTTTATTAAAGAGGACACGCCTTAATTACCATCAAGGCAGTTGTAAGTCTTTAATTTACTAAAGGAATGACATATAAGTGTATATATCCTAAGATGTGAAATTGGGCTAATAAAAGCATGGTTCCAACACATAAAAAGCCCGTCCCAATGACATGTATCAATATCCTATAAAAGCATGGTTGTTATATTCCTGCTTTTTTTCTGTAAGAAGGATTTGTTTAATCATATTCTTGGGGAGTTGATGCATTACAATTGTGAGTTGAGGAATAACTCTTAAAGATAGTATCTTAGACACAACCTTGAGCAATGGTCAATCATAAATTACACAAGAAAATTGAGCAATGGGTACCTCAACTCCTTGCTAAGATATTCAAACCTTGAGCAATGCCACTTGCTAACACTTGAAGACAATTCACAAGAATTCCTCATCAATATACAGCTTTTTTTTGGTCCAAACATCAATATACATCTACAACACGCAATAATTACTTTAATCCTAATGCTCATTCCCTTCAACATCATTTCTATATTCATTTTCATATTATATATCCTAAGCTACTATAATGTATTTTTGCATCTATTAATTAACCATTGGTTTCAAGATTTCACCACCCATTCTCCAAAACACCCAAAACCCTAATATTCAACCTAAGGTTTTGCCAGACCAAGCATCAAATTAACCATTAAAAGTTAAATTTAACAGTTGAAATCATTTCTAAAAACGAAAAATCCAGATACCCACTCAGAAAACTACAAGAAATTGAATATAAGAGAGATGCAAAAGATTAGAAATAATAACTTCAGTGATTTGATGCTCTAAAAACGTGCCCATAGTGGTCAAACCTTGAAATCCTATTAGAACAAAGTGTTTTTGCTGCTTCGATCTTGTGCTCCTCCCCTCTTTTCCCTATGTTTTTGGTAATCTAATTTTATCGATATAAGCATTGTTGTGTCAAAATACTAGTAAACATTTGGCATTTTTTGCACCATTATTAAATCATCATGGGCTACATTGCTCCAACTGAGAGTTAGGACGCCAATTACGCATAAAGAAAAACTTTTGGGACAAAAATGTGCTTTAACCCATTTTATTTCAGGTGTATTTGAATTTTGAAATTCAAAAGGTTGAAGATTTGGATAGCATTTAGAGAAACATGATGTTCATTTATTTGTATTTGCAGATCAATTATGTGTGGGACCTGCAAAATCATACTTCAATAATAAAATATCTAAGATATTTCAGAACGCCATCAATTATCTCAGTTTTCCGGACGGGATGAAATTCACCCCATTTAGGCCTCATTCATTAATGATAACCCTACAATTTAGTTCGAAATTCTAGTCTCAAAGAATGATTTTTGTTGCCTTCAGTCTGGAAAAATTTGCCGCAACAAGGAAAATTGAGATAATGAAAGAACAAATGAAATATTAGGACTCAAAGTTAAAAGATTCATTATAAAAATTATTTTTCAAACAAACTAAAGACATAATATGAAAGCTAAATAATATATCCTTTGAAAATTTCTAAACAATTATAATCTTAAAATTAATTAAGGTTTCAACATTATTTTGATGTTTGGATATTCACAAGTAATATTTTAATAATTTCTTAAAAATAAAAATTAATTTCAGATTTAGATTAAATCAGTTTCTATTAAATGTCTAGATTTTATTTTCTCCTTCAAACAAATATGAAGGGGACAAACTATCCTAGGCCTTGGGTTCGGTATAAAGCAAAACTGGCCACACTCATGATTTGTTTATAGTGGAAAGAACGGAATTGGTTTCTCTCCAATATTCTTCCCATCCTTTTTATTCCTTTACCCTCATTTTTCCTTATGCACCTTTCGATTAAAATCTTAACAGTCCAGATTTAACATCTTATAAAAATATTATTATAATTTTATTTAAAAATACAAAAATAAGTTTAAAGTGCAAAAATTTGATCTTGTAGGAAAATAATATAACTAAAAGGAGATTTGGCGTACCGGGGCGAATCCATGTTCGGATCCGAGTCGAAGCTCCAATAATCAAATAGTTCGGCCCATCAAGGGCGAACTTGGACCCAAAGTCCAACATCTTCCACTCGCACTTGATAGGCCTCCCATCGTGCGTGCGTTACTCTTTCTTGTTTTATACTTGGCGTCTGCCGTGACTGCGTGGGCAAAAACGTCTTTAAGATTTGGTGCTTGTGATACTAGAAATCCCTCATAATTGATCAGCATCCAAGGACACCCTTTATATATAACTGTAAGCTATATGTTCATTGCCTCATATGCCCCATATTCTCCCATACATATTACTCATGGCATATATAATCCCTCTCGAGTTAATATGTTGATTAACTCAGATTGCCTTCTACGCACATAGTATCCACACTTACTAGCTACACATAGAGCTAGTAAGGGGTCGACCACAGATACTAGCACATCTTATGTATCTAGGAGTAAATCTTCCTTTTTGACTAAACATCAGTCCATCTTAACTTGGTCGCTTTCCTAGTTTTCATTCGTCTGACCGAATCGAGTGTGATCATAGAGCTTCAGCTAAAGTAGCTGTCACCAAACCAAGCTTTCATGATGCCATCTAAGTCTTAAGGGCATTGCGGAAGGATTTTTCCTTCCTGGGAGTCACATTGTAGTGAACTAGGGATCTTTTACCTACATCCTGTGTTGCAGTTTAACTCTTAAGCACATGCAGTATGAATTACATGCTACGGTGAGGTGTACGTTGATTTCTTTATCTTTCACCGTACAGACATTAGTTCCAAAATGTACACAACATTTGAACCAGAACTTTCTTTTTCACAATATCTCTTTTACAATCTCATTTGTGAAAAAAAAAGTTCTTTGCCTGGCTACAGGTCTATATTCATGCTTCGATCCATTTTCTGATTATATTCATGTTAGATCTCATGTTTTGATGATAACAAATAATGGTATGAAAAAGATTTGATAAACAAATAAGTTTGAACAAAGTAATAACAGGGCAAAATCATCACTTGAAGTAAGCATTAGAGTAATGAAGAAAGACCAAGAGAAAAAGCTAAGAAACTTAATCAGTGGCAAGTTTTCTAAAGGGTTACTCGAGTAGGTACTCGAGTAATGAGACAGAAACTTGAAGTAACCAGGTCAACCTTCAAGTAACCTGCCAACGTTACTCGAGTAAGCACTTGAGTAAGAAGGTAAATGACTTCCAGTTGCTCTCGGCCTGCCAATATTACTCGAGTAAGTACTCGAGTAACCATGTAAAAAACTTCCAGTTACTCTCTAGCCTGCCAATGATACTCGAGTCTATACTCGAGTTACTTTGTTTCAAGAAATGTGTTGCTCTCGGCATTTTCAACCCTGCCAATGTTACTCGATGAGCTACTCGAGTAACTCACTGTGGTAAGAAAAACCTGAAGGTATTACTCGAATAACATGAAATGCTTTTCTCACCCTTCACTTCAAGTCTCTACTCGAGTATCCAGAGTTATTTAGAAGAAAAACTTCAAGTCACTACTCGAGTATGCAGAGTTAGTTGAAAGAGAACTTCAAGTCATTACCTGAGTAAGCTATGCAGAAAATTTATGTTTACTCGAGTAAGTACTCGAGTAACAAGGTAATCAAACTTGAAGTGCTCTCGGCCTTGAAATCCTGACAACATTACTGGAGTAAAGCATCGAGTAACCTAAAGTTTATTTGAAAGATTACTCGAGTTGCTACTAGAGTAATTTATGAAGTAAAGTGTGCTATACTCGAGTAAGTACCCAAGTAAACAGGTATTTCCAAAGGTTTGTAAATTTGTTTACTCCATGCACTACCCGAGTAATGTAATGTTCATTTGTTAACTTGCAGTTTGTCAATACTTTCACGATGATACTCGAGTAAGTACTCGAGTAAACTTAATGAACACTCGAGTAGCTACTTGAGTATGTAAGTTCAGAAATTCAGAAATCATTCCAACGTTCATTGATTTGTTTCCTATGTGATTAACCTTTCATTGTATTAGTATTCTTAGCATATCCACAGATGAACAATGAAGAACTCTTACCAAATAAGGAAAGTCAAATGCAACGTTCAAATGCCACCTACCACCACCTACCGCAAACGTATGTCTTTCAAATACTGGAAAAGTCAACAGTGGCTGCGCATGCTCTAACGGTCTTGAAGAAATATGTTCCAAAAATCATTACCAATGCATCTATATATATGGGAACATCCAAATAGAGAAAAATAACAAGAACACACAAACGAACGCATTTTCAAGTTAATTACTTTGTTTTACGTTATACTTGTAATTCTATGCTTTAGTGATTCTTTTTCACTCTGTGAGAGAGATATTTCATTCAAACTCAATATTTGTTATTAAGGTAACTTAAGGTTGTGGAACCTTGAGTTGGGATTGGATTACAATTTGTAAGGGGGAGCGAGTGTCTAGGCGAAGGAACTTGCTTGTACTGAGGTGCCAAGAACCCACTGAATCTTGGAAGTTATAGTGAAACTCTCAGAGAAGCTCTAAGGACTGGACGTAGGTCAAAGTGGTTGTGGTCGAACCAGTATAACTCTCAGTGTACACTTCGGTGATATTTCTCCTTACTCTTTATTGCTTTATATTCACCGTCAAGTTTTTATTTGCAACAAAATTTTAGTATCACCCAATTCACCCCCCTCTTGGGTGAAACACTTGCTCTAACATTTGGTATCAGAGCGTAGGTCTTCTTGTTAAGGCTTAACAACCTAAGAAGGATCCAATGGCAAGCATGGGTGAAGGAATTCTTCCTGACGGAGCATCCATCACTAGACCTCCAGGTTTTAGTGGAGAACACTTTTCTTTCTGGAAAGCAAAGTTCAAAGTATTCGTGATGGTTACTGAATATGGGCTTTGGGTGTGATTGAGAGTGGAAACTATCAACCTACAAAGATTGTAGATTCTCAGAAAATTCCCTAGACTCTAGCGGAATATGATGGGAATGACAAGAAACTTATCACTCTCAACAGCAAGGCAATTCTGATGTTACAAAGTGCTTTGAGTCAAAGTGAATATTTCAGAATTTGCACACTTCCAACAGTAAAGGAAATGTGGGAAGCTCTGGAGATAGCTCACGAAGGAACTTCGGGAATAAAGGAGAATCAGATCAATACCTTGGTCACTGAATTTGATCTACTTCGAATGAAATTAGGTGAGTCAATATCTGAATTCGAACTTAGTTATACTCATCTTATTAATCAACTTTCAGCACTTGGGAAAATCTATGATCAACATACTCAAGTACGAAAGATTTTGAATATTCTTTCTAAAGAATGGGAGGCCAAAGTCACTACGATAGAATAAGCAAAAGGAGAATCAATGAGATCAGTTACTTCTCTATTTGGAAGCCTTTCTGAATATGAAAGCAAACTAAAGTTCAAACGGGAACTAGATGACATCGGTGACAAGAGAAAGAAAGGCCTAGCACTAAAAGCAAAAGAAGAAAATCAAGATGAGGATGAGGAGTTTGACGATGATGAAATGGGCCTAATCATAAAACAATTCAGACAAGGATTCAAACACTTTCAAAAGGGAGGAACTAGCAGCAAAGATCATATTATTTGCTACGAATGTGGAAAACCATGACATATCAAATCAGAATGTCCAGAACTGAATCAAAAGAGCAAAGAAAAGAGAAAAGGAAAATTCTTTAACAAAAAGAAGGCCTTTGTATCTGCTATATGGGGTGATAGTTCCTCTGACGAAGAAAGTGATGAAGAAGAAGTAGCCAATATATGTCTCATTGCTCAAGACGAAACTAAAGAAGAGGTAAATGATTCTGATCCTACCTATGATGAATTGCTTTCTGAATAATGATTTACATTATGAATTCATCAAAGTAGTTAAAGAATTAATTGTTTTCAAAAAGAAAACAAAGCTCTTGAAATTGAACTTAAAGAAAGTTCAGAAAAGGATTGTGAAAATTGTTCTTCATTGAAAAAGAAAAACACTGATCTCACAAAAACTCTTGAAAAATTTACACAAGGAAGTGAGATGCTAAATGTTATTTTAAAAGCTCAACGATTTGTAAATGACCGATCTGGAATTGGATATGATCCAAAATCATATAGAAGGAAAGGTAGAAAGAAAGTAGGAGGTAAGTCATATTTGAATTATTTCCAGCATTCTGTGTATACATCAAATCCTTTTGCATTCTGTAATTACTGTAATAGAAAAGGCCATTATACTTCTTCATGCATTCATAAGAAGAAAGGAACGACAGGAATCTACAAATGGGTACCTAAAGGATCATATGTTTCCAAAATTTCCTGTACTAACCCAAAAGTACCCAAAAAGAAGTGGGTACCTAAGAATTAATCGTATTTAATTGCAGATGTGTCTCAAAGCATCCAGAAACAACAAATGGTTCATAGACAGTGGATGCTCTAGACATATGACCGGTGATTTCGAAAGTTTTACCAAATTACAAACTAAAGAAGGTGGGAAGGTAAAATTTGGAGGAAATCAAACTGGAAGGATAGCAGGAATTGGTGAAATAAAAAATGACAAAGGCATACAAGTCAAAGACGTATATTATGTCGAAGGATTATGCCATAACTTGCTGAGTGTAAGTCAAAGTGCAGACAAAAACAACTGGATAATATTTGATTCAGAGGAATGTCTAATTATCAACAAGAATGACTTACCACTTGATAAGAAGAATATCAAGGCTAAACTCAGAGCAAAAAAGGAAGGTAATTGTTATACTCTAGATATTAGTAGAAATGAATCTAAAAACTGTTTTCTGAGTAATGCCAATGAAAGTTGGCTATGGCATAAGAGATTGGCTCATGTCAATATGCATCAATTAGACAAACTACTCAAAAAGGATTTAGTTCTTGGATTACCCAAAGTAACTTTAAAAAATGACTTGATTTGTGATGCGTGTCAAAAGGGTAAACAAACAAAATCATCTTTCAAATTGAAAAATGAGATTTCAACAAATAGACCACTACAATTATTGCATATGGATTTAGTTGGCCCAGCAAGAGTAAAGAGTCTTAGTGGCAACTTATATTCATTAGTCATTGTTGATGATTTCTCCAGATTTACATAGGTTATTTTTCTATCATCAAAAGATGAAACCTTTGAAGAATTTATTGTTTTTGCCAAGAAAGTGCAAAATAAGAAAGGTATGTCCATTGCAGGTATTAGGACCGATCATGGTGGAGAATTTGAAAATCAAGCCTTTGAAGAATATTGTGATACTAATGGCATTGATCACAATTTCTCTGCTCCAAGGACACCTCAACAAAATGGAGTCGTGGAATGTAAGAATAGAGTCCTTACTAAAATGGCTAGAGCAATGTTAAATAAAAAGAACGCATCTCAAGTGTTCTGGGCTGATGCTATGAGTATAGCATGCTATATTTCAAATAGAGCCTATATTAGAACAAAACTTGGAAAGACACCATACGAGCTATACAAAGGAAGGAAGCCAAACATTGCTCATCTACGCATCTTTGGTTGTAAGTGTTTCATTCATAATAATGGTAAAGATAACTTAGGAAAATTTGATTCTAAAACTGATGAAGGAATTTTCCTAGGGTATTCTAACCGAAGTAAATCATATAGAGTTTTCAATAAAAGAACATGTGTTGTTGAAGAATCAATTCATATTGTATTTGATGAATTTGAATGCTCTAACAAAACCATTGATGAAGAACAGGAAGTTGTTTTAAATCAAGAAAATGGTCAATCTATTTCTAAATCTCTTATTCCAGAAGTTAATGAAACCAAGGAAGAAGAGCAATCACTAGGACAACCTAGAGCCTGGAGATACAATAAAAGTCATCCTTTAGATCAAGTCATAGGAGATGTGAATGAAGGGATCAAAACTAGAAATAGAATTTTCAATGAAGTAAGTTTTTCTGCATTTATTTCTAAGATTGAACCTTCTAACATTGATGAAGCCCTATCAGACAATGATTGGGTTATAGCAATGCAAGAAGAACTAAATCAATTTGAAAGAAATCAAGTTTGGGATTTGGTACCCCGACCCAAGAATCATCCGATCATTGGTACTAAATGGGTATTCAAGAACAAACTCGATGAATCCGCAATTATTGTCAGAAACAAGGCAAGATTGGTGGCCAAAGGCTATAATCAGGAAGAAGGGATTGATTATGAGAAAATGTATGCTCCAGTGGCTAGATTGGAAGCTATACCTGTACTCTTAGCCTTTGCTTGCATCAAAGGATTCAAACTCTATCAAATGGATATAAAGAGTGCATTTCTAAATGGCTACATTATGGAAGAAGTGTATGTAGAACAACCTCCAGGCTTTGAAGATGTAACTAAACCTGACCATGTTTTCAAACTCAAAAAGGCTTTATATGGTTTAAAACAAGCTCCTAGAGCATGGTACGAAAGGCTCAGTAAATTTCTTATTGATCAAAGTTTTGTACGGGGAAAAGTTGATACAACACTTTTTATAAAACGAAAACGTGATGATATTTTAATTGTTCAAATATATGTTGATGACATTGTTTTCGGTGCTACTAATGAATCTCTGTGTAAGGAATTTTCTGAGATAATGCAGGGAGAGTTTGAGATGTTAATAATGGGAGAATTAAATTTCTTTCTTGGTTTGCAAATCAAACAAAGAAAGAATGGAATCTTCATATCTCAAACAAAGTATTTGAAAGAGTTGTTGAAGAAGTATGGAATGGATGAAGCAAATAGAACGGACACACCTATGAGCTCAACTACGTTGTTTGATGCTAATGTCAAAGGGAAAGACTACAATATCACAAAATACAGAGGAATGATTGGATCATTACTCTATCTCACGGCAAGCAGATCGGACATCCAATTCAGTGTTGGCATATGTGCAAGATATCAATCAGCACCAAAGGAATCACATGCCAAAACTGTCAAACGAATCTTTAGATACCTTGCTGACACACCAGAATTGGGTCTGTGGTATCCCAAAGGAAGAAGTGAATATCTAGTTGCATATTCAGATTCTAATCATGGAGGATACAAGACAGACAGAAAGACCACCAGCGGACAAGGACAATTTCTTGGAGGATCTCTTGTATCATGGTTCAGCAAGAAACAAAATACAGTGTCTCTTTCGTCAACAGAAGCTGAATATGTTGCAGTCTCAAGTTGTTGTGCACAAGTGATATGGTTAAAACAACAACTACAAGATCTTGGTATTTATCTCAAAGACATACCAATCTATTGTGACAATACCAGTACAATAAGCTTGGCAAAAAATCCAGTTCAACATTCTAGAACCAAGCATATCGATGTTAGACATCATTTCATCAGAGATCATGTCCAAAAGAAAGATGTGAAAGTGATATTCATTCCTACTCATCTTCAACTAGCTGATATCTTCACTAAGCCCCTTGCAAAAGATCAATTTCTATACATTAGAAGAGAATTGGGAATGGTAAATCCCAATGAATTGTAAGTTATTTCAGTCTCTTATAATGTTAGATAAAGATATTTGATAATGTTTTGATGATTACTAATTTAAGCATCGGAGTATGTAGAAACTTGTTTTGCAGGAAGATTGAAACTCTGTTCTGAGAAATAAAAACAGAGGTTATCAGAGGGCACCTTTACTGGAGTACCAACTTCAAGTAATGACTGACAGTGAAGCATTACCCGAGGAACAACTTGAAGTAAAAGAGCACTTGACTATATTAACTACTCGAGTAATGGTCTTCCAAAACTATAAGTAACGTATCAAGTTTCTTGGAATTTGAATCAAACGGTTCATTGGTGAGAAATGAATAGTCCAAACTAGAAATGACAGGTTACCCGAGGGAAGCCTCGAGTAAACTTGAAGCTTACTCGAGTAACTGCAGGTCCAGATCACAAATTTGATGAGAATCGACCCAAATATACCCTAAATTGGCTATAAAATGATCAAGGGAACATACATGGATAATTACAATATTATTCATGCCAGGTACGCAATTTAAATGAATTATTTTGAAACTTTTCTGTATGATCACTCGAGTATGGACTTGAGTAAACATGATATTTACTTGAGTAAGGCCTCGAGTAACGTCGGGTTCTAGGTCTTTATTTGTCGCAAACTCGGTCATTTCCACAAAATCTCCTCGAGTAAATCACTCTGTCCTCTCAAAAAAACTTTTCACAATCTCTTCCCTACACCATTTCCGTCAAAACCCAACAATTTTTAGCCCAAGAAACTTCATATTCTGCTTAGATTCTTCTTGCCCTATATCGCATTTTTCACTCTATTTTCTGAGTTTTCAAGTTCTTCACTGAATCAAAATGGTTAGAACCTGTAGCGCCCGGAATTTAGAAAACATGAAGCCGCCACCAAAATTTTAGAAAAAGGATGATTTTGGAAACCTTTTCAAAATGGAAACTCGTATACAAAAACCATTTAGGGTTCGGGAGTCGATTGTGTGTGGGGAAGGTGTTAGGCACCCTACAACACCCATTCATAAGAATGGTTACCCTAAGTTAATTATTTAAAAATATTATGGCCTTTAACTTTATTATATTTACCCAAATAAAAAAAAGAATATTTACAAAACTAAATGAAATGAAAACTAAAGAAGAAGAAAAAAAACTTATTTATAATAAGAAAAAAATATATATTTATTTAAAAAAAGGACATTTATTTACAACAAGAAAATAAGAAAAAATATATTTATTTACAAAATTGGACTTAACCTAGGATGAAAACCTAGGGCCGACATACCCTTTAGAGGGATCAAAGTCCACATAGTTCGGGGGGTAGCAATGCGTGTCACTTTGTTTGTGTTTTTTAGAAAAAAAATGTCTATTTCATTTATTGGAGAAAAATATTTTTTTTATTTGGTTTGTATTTTTTATTATTTTTTAAAAAAAAAACGTTTTTTTTTATTTTCTTGTAAAAAAGAGTTTTTCCATTTTATTTTCATTTATCAAAATGTGTCCAAATATTTTTTTCCTTTTTTTTTTTTGAAAGAGGGCCTAAGAAAGGGATAAAAAAAATAAAGGAAGAAAAGTAACACAAGTTAAACGAAAAGAAAGTCAAATGTGAGGAGATTTATGCGTACCTTTTATCCTTTGAGCTCACTCTTAATCCTAAATGCAACAAGTAGAGGTCGTTGCATACTAAAGTTGAATGATCACATAAGCCTGATCTTAGATGCTGCGCAAGAGGTGTTATAGGCAAGCAAAACAAATAATAAAACAAAAGGTACACACATAGTCATACGCGCCAAGAACATCATGTGGGTATAGATTAAAGCATGTGGATATAGATTAAAGCAACATCACCATAACATTAAAGAAGATGACAGACGCTATTCTTATGGGTAAAGGAATTGTTGGAGCTATATCATAATTATGTGTCCCTAAACATCCCCTTATTTGACCATCAGAATAAGAGAAGTAAAAAGTATAATATATTCTCTCTATCTTTTCTCACTAGTCTTTTTTCCACCGGAGTTCTTGTCCCCTTTGCTTCAACCCTTGCACTCCTATTTATAGTCTCAAGGTAGGGTTTTCTTCATAAATGCTCCCTTTTTTATTATTTTTTTTATTTTTCATTTTTTTTTGATTTTTTTGTATTTTATGTTAAGAACTACCTAACTTAACTCAATCACCATCAATGGATATTTTTTTTTAATTTTCGTTTTTTTTTATTTTTTTGTATTTTCTATTGATAAAACTTCCTAACTTGACCTAATTACCATTAGTGGAGATTTTTTCATTTTTAATTTTTTTCATTATTCTCCGCACAAATAACTTCCTAATTTAAACCTATCAACATAAATGAGATTTTTTTATTATTTTCCCTTAATGAATGACAATGCCAATCATATCAATGAGGGGATTTATTTTAATTTTCATTTTTTTTATTTTTCCCTTTCAATGATGATTGCCTATTTAGACACCGATCATCATCAATAGGAGGATTTCCTTATTTTTTTATTTTCTTTTTTTATTTTTTTATTTTTTCTTTCAATGATGATTGCCAATTTGGACACCAATCATTATCAATTATTTTTGTATTTTTTAGTGGGGCCCGGACAAAATAGGGTATTCACAGTTGCCCCTCTTTACTTGTTTCGTAGCTGAGAAAAGTGAGAATCTCGTCTATGAAGCAAGTAAAGATAAGAACACATATTTTGTCCGGCCAGAGAACAAGGTGCCCCCCTTGGAACCAAAAGAGGGTTTGGACAAAATACAGTGTCCATGCCCCGCTTTACTTGGTTCATAGGGGAGAAGAACGCAAGTGGAGATAGATGATTACCTGGAATGGAAGTGAAGCGCCTAGTTGCATAGGACTTTGGTGGGGTAAAAGAATTGTGCCAGCCGGTACTGGGCTTTGAGAGTGCCTGTTGATACAGGGCTTTGAAAGGGTGCCAGCCATTATCGGGCTTTGAGGGTGCCTGCCGGTGCAGGGCTTTGAAAGGGTGCCAGCCGTTACTGGGCTTTGAGGGGTGCCTACCGGTACAGGGCTTTGAAAGGGTGCCAGCCGTTACTGGGCTTTGGGGGTGCTTACTGGTACAGGGCTTTGAAAGGGTGCCAGCCGTTACTGGGCTTTCGGGGTGCCTACCGGTACAGGGCTTTGAAAGGATGCCAGCCGTTACTGGGCTTTCGGGGTGCCTACCGGTACAGGGCTTTGAAAGGGTGCCAGCCGTTACTGGGCTTTGGGGGTGCTTGCCGGTATAGGGCTTTGAAAGAAAACCAGCCGTTACTGGGCTTTTAGGGGTGCCTGCCAATACAGGGCTTTGAAAGGGTGCCAGCCGGTACTAGGCTTTGGGGGTGCCTACCGGTACAGGGCTTTGAAAGGGTGCCAGTCGTTACTGGGCTTTTAGGGGTGCCTGCCGGTACAGGGCTTTGAAAGGGTGCCAGTCGTTACTGGGCTTTTAGGGGTGCCTGCCGGTACAGGGCTTTGAAAGGGTGCTAGTCGTTACTGGGCTTTTAGTAGTGCCTGCCGATACAGGGCTTTGAAAGCGTGCCAGTCGTTACTGAGCTTTTAGCGGTGCTTGCCGGTGCAGGGCTTTGAAAGGGTGCCAGCCGTTACTGTGCTTTGAGGGTGCCTGCCGGTGCAGGGCTTTGAAAGAGTGCTAGTCGTTACTGGGCTTTTAGAGGTACCTGCCGATACAGGGCTTTGAAAGGGTGCCAGCCGTTACTAGGCTTTGGGGGTGCCTGCCGGTACAGGGCTTTGAAAGGGTGCCAGCCGTTACTGGGCTTTGGGGGTGCCTGCCGGTACAGGGCTTTGAAAGGGTGCCAGCCGTTACTGGGCTTTGGGGGTGCCTGCCTGTACAGGACTTTGAAAGGGTGCTAGCCGTTACTGGTCTTTTAGGGGTGCCTGCCGGTACAGGGCTTTAAAAAGGGTGCTATGAACATGTGGTGCCCCTTGGAGTAGTGCTTATGAAGATGATGACATTGATAATAATGATGACAGTGATGATGACAACGATGATGATGAAGAGGATGATAATGGCCATGATAATGAAGGGAATATCAGAATAGTGATGTCATGATGGAGGTGATGACACTAATAATGATGATGACTGTGATGATGGAATCCTAATGAGGATGATGAATACAATTATAATGCTAATGATGATGATGATGATAGTAGTGATGATAATGATGTTAATGGTGATGTTGATAATGGAGGTGATGACATGCTAATGAGAATGAGTGCAATAATTGTGGTGTTAAAGAATAGCCTGGTAGGTGATATTGCTCCTTCTTCGTCCAGGTGTCTAACCAGTACCCCGTTACTTGTGCAGTCTTGGAGGTATGAAGATGTGTAAAATAAGATTCACATAGATGCCACAGCCTAGAACCCTCAGTTTAGGTTGTGTACCTTTGTCAATTGTTTATCCCCACAACAAAAATTCCAGTTGGGACCTTCACTAATGATCCTGAAATTACACAAGTTAAATGGGAGTAGAGGACACCATGTATATCAACGTGAGTGTTTATCCAGACAAAAGTTGTGCTTTCATTAAAAAGAGTTACCCTTATACAAATCATGAAACAAAGTTTGACATGCGATTTAATAGAAGGGAAAGATATACTAAGGATGAAGATTCATTTAAAAGAAATGATCTTCCAATATTCAAGTGGATGCATGATGATGATCATATATTGGTGTAGACGTGATGTTATAAGGAGGTCCTTCGCTTTTAGTTCCGTGTAGTCCCCCTGATGGTGCCTTGCTTAATTGTAAGAGATATGCACTTTCCGATGAATGATTACGGAGTCTTCCAAGTAAAGAGAGTCATGGGGCTAGGACCGATGACCTTCTTTGATATGTGTTTAATCCGCCCTTTCGGGTTTTCAACTTAACATCTCCCAATTTTGTGTTCTAATTTTTGCCTAAGCTGCCCTTTCGGGTTTCCAACTTAGCAAGCTTTTTCTTCTCTAACTTTTGCTTAAGCCGCCCTTTTGGGTTTTCAACTTAGCGAGCTTTTTTCTTGCTCTAACTTTTACCTAAGCCGCCCTTTCGGGTTTTCAACTTAGCGAGCTTTTTTTTTCTTTACGCATAGTATTTCTTTACAGCATTGGAATTGATTGGCCTTGGTAAATCTTGGCCATTCATGTTTGTCAATATCAATGCCCCTCTAGAGAAAGCCTGCTTAACAATATATGGGCCTTCATAATTTGGAGCCCATTTACCTCTATCATCTTCTTGATTTGGCAGGATCTTCTTGAGGACTAGGTCTCCTACTTTAAACCATATGGGTCGTAGTTTCTTATTAAAGGCCCTTGCCACTCATGACTGATATAACTGCCCATGACATATTACTGTGAGCCTCTTTTCTTCAATCATATTTAATTGTTCAAATCGAGAACGTATCCATTCGCTCTCATCTAGGTCTGATTTAGCCAAGATTCTCAGGGATAATATTTCCACCTTAATTGGAGTAACAACCTCCATGCCATAAACTAAAGAGTAAGGGGTTGCCCCAGTTGATGTAGGTATTGTGGTACAGTATCCGTGTAATGCATATGGAAGCATTTCATGCCAGTCCTTATGGGTCACTGTCATTTTGCTGATGATCTTCTTAATGTTTTTATTGGCTGCCTCGACTGCACCATTCATCTGTGGCCTATATGGTGTAGAATTATGATGTTTGATCTTAAACTGATCACATAATTCTTTAACTGCTGCCCCGTTGAGGTTTGGTGCATTGTCAGTTATGATCCTCTCCGGTAACCCATATCTACAGATGATATTGGCCTTTAAGAACTTGATGAAGGCCTTCTGAGTAATACTAGCAAAGGAATTGGCTTCTACCCACTTAGTGAAATAGTCAATAGCAACGAGGATGAAACGATGACCATTCGAAGCTTTTGGGTTAATCGGCCCAATGACATCTATTCCCCATATAGAGAATGGCCGTGGAGATACTAGACTATGCATTATAGTCGGAGGGGCATTAGCTTTGTTGGTATATATCTGGCACTTATGACACTTTCTAACATAATTGATACAATCCTTCTCCATAGTTATCCAGTAGTAACCAGATCTTTGAGCTTGTTTAGTTAATGAGTGGCCATTTGCATGTGTACCGCATACGCCTTCATGGATCTCTGTCATAATCTTTGGCGCCTCCCTCATGTCTACACAGCGTACCAATGTCCCATCAAAGCTTCTCTTATATAGGACGTTATTACTAATAAAAAAGCCCATGGCTAATCGACGGATGGTCTTCTTTTCATTATGTGTCGCGTCTGGAGGGTAAGTACCATGCTCCATATACATCTTAATACTATGGTACCAAGGTTGCTCGTCGTGCTCTCTTCCAATATTGAAGCAAAATGCTGGCGATCTTCTAGTCGCAATCTGTATTGGTTGAACTTGGACCCCACAATCAAGTTGGATCATAGCTGCTAAAGTAGCTAACGCATCAGCGAAGCGATTCTTTTCTCTAGCCATGTGATGAAAATTGATTACTTCAAAGTTTTTGATCAACTCTATAAAATACTCTTGATAAGGGATCAACTTTGGGTCTTTAGTACGCCATTCACCAGTCACCTGATAAATTATGAGAGCTGAGTCACCATAGACTCTTAGGTTTTTTATCCCTAGATCTATGGCAGCCTGGAGACCATTAATACAAGCTTCATATTCTGTCATGTTATTGGTGCAGTCAAATCCTAACTTTATAGCAATCGGAAATTGCTTTCCATCTGGGGATATGATTACTGCCCCTACACCATTGCTATGCATGTTTGCTGCCCCATCAAAACACATTTCCCACCCCTTCGATTTTCTTTCCTCGATCGGATCTTCTGTAGCACATATGTCTTCATCTGGAAATTTGAAATCTAGTGGCCGGTATTCATCTATGGGGTTTTCCACTAAGTGATCTGCTATCGTACCACCCTTAACGGATTTTTGAATGACGTATCTTATATCATATTCAGACAATATTACTTGCCACTTAGAGACTCTTCCGGCTACATGCGGGCTTTCAAAGATGTACTTGAGTGGGTTTACTCTAGAAATTAACCAAGTAGTGTAGTAAAACATGTATTGCCTCAACCTCCTTGTAGCCCAGACTAAACCACAACAAGTTCGCTCAATCATCTGGTAACGTGACTCACAATCATTAAACTTCTTGCTCAAGTAATAGATCGCTTGTTCTCTTCGCTTATATGCATCTTGTTGCCCCAGCATGGCTCCCATGGAATTTGGTTGTATTGTTAGATAAAAAATTAAAGGTCGTCCCGGTACAGGAGGAACCAAAATTGGGGGATTTAGCAAATAATCCTTGATTCTATCAAATGCCTGTTGGCAATCTTCATCCCACTTCCTGGTGCAGTTCTTCTTTAAAAGCTTGAATATCGACTCACAAGTTGCAGTCAGGTTGGCAATGAATTGTGCAATGTAATTCAGTCGCCCCAAAAAGCTTCGAACTTCCTTTTCTGTTTAAGGAGGGGCATTTCCCGTATTGCTTTTACTTTGTCTAGATCTGCTGTAATCCCTTTTTGGTTTACAATGAAGCCCAACAATTTTCCAGATAAAGCTCCAAAGACACATTTTTTAGGATTTAGTCGTAGCTTGTACTTGCGTAGCCTTTCAAACAGCTTTCTTAACACCACAACATGGCTTTCTCCCTTAGAAGATTTAGCTACCATATCATCCACGTATACTTCAAGTTCTTTATGCATCATATCATGGAAGAGTGCCACCATGGCACGCTGATAAGTTGCCCCAGCATTCTTTAGCCTGAATGGCATGACGCGGTAACAATAAGTGCCCCATTGTGTAATAAATGTGGTTTTTTTTTTGTCCTCTCTATCCATAGGGATTTAGTTATACCCTGAATACCCATCCATGAACGAGTACCTATAACTACGGGCTGTATTATCAACCAGGACATCAATATGAGGCAATGGAAAATCATCTTTTGGGCTAGCTTTGTTCAGATCTCGATAATCCACACACATTCGAATTCTGCCGTCCTTCTTTGGGACAAGAATGACATTTGCTATCCATTGTGGGTATTTAGCTACTTCTAGGAAACCCGCTTCTAATTGCTTCATCACCTCCTCTCGAACCACCAAGGACATATCGAAAGTGAGCCTCCTTAATTTCTGCTTTTTTGCCTTAGTGTCTGGGAATAAGGGGATCTTGTGAGAAGCAATCCCTGGATCAAGGCCCGACATGTCTTGATAAGACCATGCGAACACATCTATGAATTCTTTGAAGAGTTCAACCATTTCCTTTCTTTCAGGGTTATCTACTATCTTCAGTTCTTTCTTTTCTTCCTCTGTGCCCATATTTATTACTTCAATTACATCTTCATGTGGGCACATTCTATTGTCGTCAGATTCGAGGATTTTTTTGTATACTTAAATGATCTCATCATCATCATACTCATAATCATGCATATCAATGGCAACAAGCGAATCGTCATTCAGGGATTCAGGAACCTCTGTGTTGGACAAGAGTTCCGAGGAATCGATTTCCTGGAGGGCGAAAAATGAACAACGAATGAATAGAAGGAAAACGAAAGGAATGGATATAAATAAGTGAATTTTATTCGCATATCATTCTTTATTTATGGTTCATATAGGAGCTCGCCTAAAGGTGTATACAAAGTATAAAAAGACAACTTTTAGCTAGGCATGTTACTCTAAAATGATAGAATTGAAGGTGTCCTCGAACTCCCAATTTTCCAGAGCCCTTCCAGAATTATCAGCTGAAATCCATGTGCAGGTCTTTTTGCTTATTGTTGAAACCATTGCAACAGTCGGCTTATTTAGCACTTCAGAGGACATCAGGAATTTCTTTCTTATATCGGGATTTCAGAGTGCTAATCTTCCCTCCCTATTCAATGATTCATATTAGATTCGGCTTCATTTCCACTGCTAGCTGCCATCTGACGACTACGTGAGTGCGTGTTGTATGAATGCTTAGGGGGTAGCTGGTTAGGACATTTAGATGGAGCAATATTGTATCACCTGCCTATAAAGGAACAAAATATCATTAGTTTATTTGAACTCACAATTTCAAGCGGGCATAGCGAGTTATCCATGGTGTATTGGCATAAAGGTATCCTGGCACAAGCATCCTCTAGCTTCCTCAGGGAATCTATTATTCCACAGGGAGAACTAGAGTTCATCATTAGATAGGAGGGACCCTGAGTCCCATCCTAGCCAAGATCTTATCATTGACTATAGTGATAAGCATGCAATACACCTTTCCTATAGGAACTTGATTTAAACCTAGTTCTTTTGCCATTTAACCTTTGTGCCAAATTTTTAGTTGTTAGATACCTTGCTTGTCCTTTATTAAATGAAATAGAAAGAAGAGTCAGAGAGTATTTCCAAATGCATGTTATGCAGATGATTACATGTGCTTTCTAGCCTTGATATGGGTGATGGACATTGAGAAAAAGAACTTCACCTCCTCAAGAGATCCAATACCTCATAGGGAGGATGATGTGCCCATTAACCTGCTAAACGGCCCAAGCTATTATGCGGTTAAGGGTTTTGTTAAATGTTTATTATGTCCAAGGCTCATATCAAATGAAGCTAAATGTCAATAGATGATGCAAGGATACCTCATGAGACATGAAAGAGTGATGACTTATACTCCAAGTTTTGATATGGGTGATGGACATTAAGAAAAAGAACTTCATCTCCTTAAGAGATCCAATACCCCATAGGGAGGATGAAGTGCCCATTAACCTACGAATAGCCCAAGCTATTACGCGGCTAAGGGTTTTGTTAAATATTTATTATGTCCAAGGCCTATATCAAATGAAGCTAAATGCCAATGTATGATGCAAGGATATCTCATGAGACATGAAAGAGTGATGACTTATACTCCAAGTTTTGATATGGGTGATGGACATTACGAAAAAGAACTTCACCTCCTCAAGAGATCCAATACCCCATAGGGAGGATGAAGTGCCCATTAACCTGCAAATAGCCCAAGCTATTACGCGGCTAAGGGTTTTGTTAAATATTTATTATGTCCAAGGCCCATATCAAATGAAGCTAAATGCCAATGTATGATGCAAGGATATCTCATGAGACATGAAAGAGTGATGACTTATACTCCAAGTTTTGATATGGGTGATGGACATTAAGAAAAAAGAACTTCACCTCCTCAAGAGATCCAATACCCCATAGGGAGGATGAAGTGCCCATTAACCTGCGAACGGCCCAAGCTATTACGCGGTTAAGGGTTTTGTTAAATGTTTATTATGTCCAAGGCCCATATCAAATGAAGCTAAAATTCTAATAAATGAGATAATGATACCTCATGAGTCCTAAAGGATTATCTCTTATTGATATGTTTTCTAACATGATTGATGTGATGATATCATGGTCTTTTAGGGTCATAGACCCTTAGACTAAGGTTGGCTATCTAATGTATACACTGTCCTTGTGTTGTATCTTTATGTGAAGTGATGCTAGATACATACTAAGGTGAAGTGACAGTTAGTCACTTGATACTAGGGGTTCCATTGATTATGCATGGATGACAATAAAGATTATTAACAATAAATAAATATATGCCTTCCAGTGTCCTATTTTAGGAATGACCCTAGGTTAGTAGTATCTATCCTAAGAAAGGCAGGTACTAATTAATTGGGTAGGTCTATAATTTCTACTAATATGTGCAATGGTTTCAAGGTGGTTCTAATTCTCATAGATAAAGGTCTCCTAACTGCCCCCATCGTAAAGATAAAGACCCCATTTGATGAAGTTGACCTTCAGGGGGTTCTAAAAACCCCACAGGGATCAACCTCACCAAATGAGTAACAGCTAGGATGAAGTCTTCACAGTAACCTCAGGGGGTTCTTAAAACCCCACAGGGAGACCGCTAGAAACTTCCACTCACCTAAGGAACTCACAGACCCGGGTATAGGGCCCAAAATGTGTGTGAGGAGAATAGTGTATGTGTTCAGTGTGTGCGGAGAGCATACCAACCTATGGGCCTAGGTTCTACCCAACCCTCATTTGCTAAGCAGATCACAAGATAGATAGGAAAAAAAAGAATAAACAAATAGATGAATAAAGAATTAAAAAAAATAAAACAAATATTTACAAAAAAGAAAAAGGGTAATTAAAATAAAATTAAGGCCATATTATTTTTAAATACTTAACTTAAATGGGCTTGACTCTCAAACCATCCCCAGTGGAGTCGCCAAGCTATAGCGCCCGGAATTTAGAAAACATGGAGCCGCCACCAAAATTTTAGAAAAAGGATGATTTTGGAAACCTTTTTAAAATGGAAACTCGTATACAAAAACCATTTAGAATTCGGGAGTCGATTGTGTGTGGGGAAGGTGCTAGGCACCCCACAACACCCATTCATAAGAATGGTTACCCTAAGTTAATTATTTAAAAATATTATGGCCTTTAACTTTATTATATTTACCCAAATAAAAAAAAAGAATATTTACAAAACTAAATGAAATGAAAACTAAAGAAGAAGAAAAAAACACTTATTTATAATAAGAAAAAAATATATATTTATTTAAAAAAAGGACATTTATTTACAACAAGAAAATAAGAAAAAATATATTTATTTACAAAATTGGACATGACCTAGGATGAAAACCTAGGGCCTACGTACCCTTTAGAGGGATCAAAGCCCACGTAGTTCGGGGGGTAGAAATGCATGTCACTTTGTTTGTGTTTTTTAGAAAAAAAATGTTTATTTCATTTATTGGAGAAAAATATTTTTTTATTTGGTTTGTATTTTTTATTTTTTTTAAAAAAAACGTTTTTTTTTATTTTCTTGTAAAAAAGAGTTTTTCCATTTTATTTTCATTTATCAAAATGTGTCCAAATATTTTTTTCCTTTTTTTTTTTTTGAAAGAGGGCCTAAGAAAGGGATAAAAAAAAGGAAGAAAAGTAACACAAGTTAAACGAAAAGGAAGTCAAATATGAGGAGATTTATGCGTACCTTTTATCCTTTGAGCTCACTCTTAATCCTAAATGCAACAAGTAGAGGTCGTTGCATACTAAAGTTGAATGATCACATAAGCATGATCTTAGATGCTGCGCAAGAGGTGTTATATGCAAGCAAAACAAATAATAAAACAAAAGGTACACACATAGTCATACGCGCCAAGAACATCATGTGGATATAGATTAAAGCATGTGGATATAAATTAAAGCAACATCACCATAACATTAAAGAAGATGACAGACGCTATTCTTATGGGTAAAGGAATTGTTGGAGCTATATCATAATTATGTGTCCCTAAACATCCCCTTATTTGACCATCAGAATAAGAGAAGTAAAAAGTATAATATATTCTCTCTATCTTTTCTCACTAGTCTTTTTTCCACCGGAGTTCTTGTCCCCTTTTCTTCAACCCTTGCACTCCTATTTATAGTCTCAAGGTAGGGTTTTCTTCATAAATAATCCCTTTTTTATTATTTTTTTTATTTTTCGTTTTTTTGATTTTTTTGTATTTTATGTTAAGAACTACCTAACTTAACTCAACCACCATCAATGGAGAGTTTTTTTAAATTTTCGTTTTTTTTATTTTTTTGTATTTTCTATTGATAAAACTTCCTAACTTGACCTAATTACCATTAGTGGAGATTTTTTTCATTTTTAATTTTTTTCATTATTCTCCGCACAAGTAACTTCCTAATTTAAACCTATCAACATAAATGATATTTTTTTTATTATTTTCCCTTAATGAATGACAATGCCAATCATATCAATAAGGGGATTTATTTTAATTTTCGTTTTTTTTTATTTTTCCCTTTCAATGATGATTGCCTATTTAGACACCGATCATCATCAATAGGAGGATTTCCTTATTTTTTTTATTTTTTCTTTCAATGATGATTGCCAATTTGGACACCAATCATTATCAATTATTTTTGTATTTTTTAGTGGGGCCCGGAAAAAATAGGGTGTTCACAGAACCAAAAACCTTACTCCCACAAATTCTTCTGGATCTCCACAACTCTCTGTCCCTCTTTCTTCTCCTCCCAGAAAGAGACAAAAACTTACACCTAGATCAAAGCTAAAGTCTAACTCAAACCCCAACCGAAACCTAAAGAGAAAGGAGTGGTTATCAAAGAACCGGTAGTTACAAGGGCATAATCCAAGAAGAGTACCTCTACTGGGAGAGGCAAAAGTGCTAAATCTCCTTCTCCTCCAATTTTTGATTCCTCAACTCCCTCTTTCACACCAAAACCTACCAAGAAGCCTAAACATGATGTGAATGTGGCTAAGGCAATGGCTGGCATTCTTGATCAGCTTGAGAAGGGGCAATCTTCAAAGAAATTAGAATTGCCAGAAGAGGAGATCACCAAACCTTTAAAGGGGTTTAATATCAACAAGCTAGAGGAGTCTCAGAAGTACCTCACTCAATTCTTAAGGAGAAAAGTCTGTAAGACTCACTATGTGGACCTCAAAGTACTTCAGGAGGTATTGAAGTATGATCTTAGTCCCTTTTTGGAATCTTTTATGCCTTGGCTTTCTATTAAGCTTCCTTTTTGCACCAAAGTAGTCACACATTTTTACTGCAATCTTGAAATTCTTGATGAGCCCAATAGAAACTCAGCAGAGGAAGAAATGACTACTACTGTTAGAGGCCAAAAGATACTCATCTCACCTTCTAGGATCAATCTGTGGTTAGGAATAAAGAACCCTCCAGATGACATTTACTCCAAACTTGATTCAAACCAAATTTTCTTTGTTCTTAAACCTGGTGAGCTTGTGGGCCCTTTGAACTTCAAACCTAGTGACATGTGCGACCATCACAGGGTTTTATAGTATATATACTCCAGATCCCTTGTGAATAAGGCCAACAATTATACCCACTTTTCTGATAGGGACTTTAGATGGTTTGCTTCCTTACTCCTGAAGGAACAAAAAGATTTGGGGGAGTACATATTTTCTGAGATGAAGAGGTATGAGTAGATGGGAAAGCTACTACACCTATGCCATATCCTCATATTGTTTCACTCATTCTGAAGGAAAATAAGATATGGTATCTGGAGAGCAAAGAGCATATTGAGAGGATTACTCCAGTTGGGAGAAATCAAATTGGCAACCTCAACATTGAAATTCCTCTCAAGGGTCCTCTAGAGTCTGGGTCTAAGAAGAAGAAGAAGACCGAGATTGAGACGAGTAAAATGGATGACACTCAGTCGTCGGCTCTAGCTGCCACTACCTCTACACCCTCTTTCCTCAATGCCACACTCCAACACTTTATAGAGAATATGCTCAAGGGATTCCATGTGGACATTGCCAACACCAATGCTAAGCTGATAACTAACATGAATCACAAGTTGGCTGAGCTGGTTGAGAAGATGGATAAGAGGCACGAAGAGTTGCTAGCTGAGCAACGTGCCCAGGGTGAGACCTTGAAGTTGATTCTGGCAAGATTGGGCTCTTTGGGTCCTGGATCTTCTGCTGGTCCATCTTTTTCTGCACATGAGATTTTTTCATCTCCAGAGCATATACCACCACCTCCAGAGAACATCCCATCTGACCTTCATCACACTGAGGTTAAGCCACTTATCCCTCCAGTCTCTGTCCACCTGAGCCAAGACCCAAAGATATTCTATGCTCAGTGGACAATCCTGAAACTAATGAGACTATTCATATTATCATTAAGGATTCACCGCCCAGAGCTCAGCCCCAACCTACTCCTACACCCATTCCTTCTCGTACTTATACAGAGGAGATCTCTCTCTCATCTTCTAGTCATCATTCTGCAGATGACACAAAAAAGGTTCAAACTACCACCATGATTGTCTATCAACCTCCTTCTGTTCCTCCCAGAGATGACCTTCAAATACCTCCACCAAATCTTCCTGAACCAGAATCTTCTAGTTCTTTTAATTCTTCTGGTTCAGATGGCCCTTTGGTTCTTCCAGTGAAGCCTAGCTCCATGGTCAAGCCTTCTAGTCTTCCACTTGATTGATGAAGACAAAAAGGGGGAGAAGAGCTTGAGTGTTGGAGTTTCTGAGTTTGTTTTAAGTAGATTTAGGGAGCTTTTCATATGAATTCTACTTGTGTATTTTTAATCTTAAGTAATGCAATTGAAGTTCATTTGAATTTCTAGTTAATTTGAGTTTTCAAGTTATATATTGCATTATGGGACTAATGAATTTATTATGTATGCAAGGAGAATATGTTATGTTTTCAAAAAGTTTTTCAAAATTGCAATTGATTTCAAGAAGTATTTAATTGAGAACTCAATTTCAAAAACCTTGTTCAAAATCACCAAGTTTTGTCGTCATCAAAAAGGGGGAGAATGTTAGATTTCATGTTTTGATGATAACAAAGAATGGTATGAAAAAGATTTGATAAACAAATAAGTTTGGACAAAGTAATAACAGGGCAAAATCATCACTTGAAGTAAGCATTGGAGTAATGAAGAAAGGCCAAGAGAAAAAGCTGAGAAACTTGATCAGTGGCAAGTTTTCTAAAGGGTTACTCGAGGAGGTACTCGAGTAATGAGACAGAAACTTGAAGTAACCAGGTTAACCTTCAAGTAACCTGCCGACGTTACTCGAGTAAGCACTCGAGTAAGAAGGTAAATGACTTCCAGTTGCTCTCGGCTTGCCAATGTTACTCTAGTAAGTACTCGAGTAACCATGTAAAAAACTTCGAGTTACTCTCGGCCTGCCAATGATACTCAAGTCTGTACTCGAGTTACTCTATTTCAAGAAATGTGTTGCTCTCGGCATTTTCAACCCTGCCAATGTTACTCGAGGAGCTACTCGAGTAACTCACTGTGGTAAGCAAAACCTGAAGGTATTACTCGAATAACATGAAATGCTTTTCTCACCTTCACTTCAAGTCTCTACACGAGTATCCAGAGTTATTTAGAAGAAAAACTTCAAGTCACTACTCGAGTATGCAGAGTTAGTTGGAAGAGAACTTCAAGTCATTACCCGAGTAAGCTATACAGAAAATTTATGTTTACTCGAGTAAGTACTCGAGTAACAAGGTAATCAAACTTGAAGTGCTCTCGGCCTTGAAATCCTGCCAACATTACTGGAGTAAAGCATCGAGTAACCTAAAGTTTATTTGAAAGATTACTCGAGTTGCTACTAGAGTAATTTAGGAAGTAATGTGTGCTATACTCGAGTAAGTACCCGAGTAAACAGGTATTTCCAAAGGTTTGTAAATTTGTTTACTCCATGCACTACCCGAGTAATGTAATGTTCATTTGTTAACTTGCAGTTTGTCAATACTTTCACGATGATACTCGAGTAAGTACTCGAGTAAACTTAATGAATACTCGAGTAGCTACTCGAGTATGTAAGTTCAGAAATTCAGAAATCATTCCAACGTTCATTGATTTGTTTCCTATGTGATTAACCTTTCATTGTATTAGTATTCTTAGCATATCCACAGATGAACAATGAAGAACTCTTACCAAATAAGGAAAGTCAAATGCAACGTTCAAATGCCACCTAGCACCACCTACCGCAAACGTATGTCTTTCAAATACTGGAAAAGTCAACAGTGGCTACGCATGCTCTAACGGGCATGAAGAAATATGTTCCAACAATCATTACCAACTCATCTATATATATGGGAACATCCAAACAGAGAAAAATAACAAGAACACACACACAAACGCATTTTCAAGTTCATTACTCTGTTTTACGTTATACTTGTAATTCTATGCTTCAGTGATTCTTATTCACTCTGTGAGAGAGATATTTCATTCAAACTCAATATTTGTTATTGGGGTAACTTAAGGTTGTGGAACCTTGAGTTGGGATATGATTACAACTTGTAAGGGGGAGCGAGTGTCCAGGCGAAGGAACTTGCTTGTACTGAGGTGCCAAGAACCCACTGAATCTTGGAAGTTATAGTGAAACTCTCAGAGAAGCTTTGAGGACTGGATGTAGGTCAAAGTGGTTGTGGCTGAACCTGTATAACTCTCGGTGTACACTTCGGTGATATTTCTCCTTACTCTTTATTGCTTTATATTCACCGTGAAGTTTTTATTTGCAACAAAATTTTAGTATCACCCAATTCACCCCCCTCTTAGGTGAAATGCTTGCTCTATCAATACACACATGTAGATCTCATCTCAGTCTAACCGAGGCGACTCAAACGCAAAGATTCTTAACCATCTCATAGTGATCATTTGCTCGTCTTACCCTCCTATTCCCCCACAAAACATGGGAATATGGTTGTTCGTGTGAGTGAACCAACCTTTTTTGACCCGTACGACATACAAACTTGTATACCTTATATGTATTAACTCATAACATACATACTATTTCTTTTATCTTCATATAAAAGAAGTTCATGACCTTACATTTTATTCACGTCTCAAGATTTTCACTAACTCAATGAAAATCAAGCTGTGGGCTTAGTAAGGGGCTCTACCAACATTCTATTAGTAGAAGGTCATTGAACTGTCACTTTTCCTGTTTGAAAGCATATCTCTCATAGAGATATATCAAAAAGTATGTTTCACCTTGCTGTGATACTTAGGGTCCTTATCATAAGATGTTATCGCTTGGGTTCTTCTATCCACCATTCATTCCCAATCTCTCATAGGAATTACTTTAGCCATATGGCACTTTAAATGATGGCAGAACACGCCCTATGTTCTATTTCTATGGATAATAGGAAAAAAATACTTTGTATGTTTCCTTAATCCATCACCATTTGCTTAGGTCTTGTATTGGAGTATCCTTTCAAAGGAAAGTTGTTGTCTTAACAACATAATCCATGGTTATTCTCATAACCCATTTTTACAGCAGGACCAAAAACAACTTCCAAGTCTGACCCAAAAACATTTGGTCTTATGTGCACCAATGTGTACATTCATATTACAAACTATAGTCTCACGTGGGACTTTATCCGCCTTTCTTATGTTGGATTCCTCATAGGACATGTAACCTCTTTAGGTTCATGCCCTTGACTTAAGGGGTGTCCATGGGTTTGTAGTTTGACATCCTAAAATGTCTAAGGATTACACTTATACATGTCTTAGGTGGAAAAGACTGTATCTTTCTTGTGCAATCTCCGTTTATCTTGTCATTCAAGATATTTATTCAACTTATGAATTTCTTAACTCAGAATTTTAGGATTTACTGATCCTTTATTCCTTTGACTCCCTTGACACTTGTTTCATATGTCATTTGACAAAGGATGACTTCACAAAGAATCATCATTAGACCGTTTGGGACTTATATGGTGTTCTTCGATTATTTCGAAGTTGGTGAGGCTTTCACCTTATGAAAACCTCATACACTACTATTTGGGTGATTGTTTCTACGAAGCCCTTAAGCTGCTTCATGTAGAGTTCATCAACCAATTTCCAAAAATTCCAAATTGGAAGGTGATCTTTACATCATCTTAATGTAATTTCAAGACTAAGCTTGTTGTCATAGCCAAAGTTCAGAGTTAAAATGCACAACGGAAAACCTTCCATTGTATTACCCCCTAGCCATTAAGTGTTTTAGGTTCTACATGCCCCCAACAGATTTGAGAACCTACTTGTTCCCAATCGCCTCTCGTCTAGGTGACAAATTACCCAAATATGTATTTGGCTTAAAAAATCCAAATCCTCTTCCATGGCATTTTGCAATTCATCTTAGTAGGTCCTTCTAGTGTCTTTCAGACACTTATAGGTAGTTATCATCACCTTCTAAATGATGAAGAGAGCATTCAATCCATTAGGGAATCTATCCTTTATAGTCATTCGCTAGATGACAATTTTCTCTGAGGTGGATTTCATAGGATTCTTTTCCTATGTATGAGTAAGGTAATTCTCTTGTAACTTACCTCTTACCTCTTTCGTTATAAAAATGGTCTCAATCCTCCCACTACGATAAGTGAACTTAGGAACACATGGTTATTCCTTATCACTTGTGAACCTCTTAAAGAGATTTATTGTGATTAATGTTCATTTCCTGCTAGGAAATCTGGGTTTATGAACGTTGTGGCCCATGTTTTTCTCTCAGTCACTAAACCGTCATCATTTTCACTAATGAAAACGTGTCATGTCAAATTCTCATGTCAGCTCATAAAGAGATACCTTGTATACCTTAGCCCTAATCTTCCTTACTTATAAGAAGAATTATGAATATAAAGTTGATGACCCTTATGGTTTTAACGAGCTTGGCCCTGGTCTAAGGCCCATCCACGATTCATAGGGAAAGGTCGTGACTGACATAGAGGGCATTTGGTTAAGTGTGAATATAATAATTGTGGGTCCACCTACCAATATATGGCTAATAGCCTTATTGATGCCATTATATTCACAACCAAATCAAGGAGAGGTCTATCTCTCCATTTCAACAACTCTACTATGTTGAAGGGTTCTAGGTATTGATAGTTGCTTAACAATGCCTTTCTTGTACACAAAACTGTTTGAACTAATCACATGGGTATCCTAAACCCTTGTTAGTTCGAAAGATCTTATTCTTTCAGTTTACTGATTCCTGACTAGTTCAACCATTATCTAACAGCTTTACACTTACCAAAAATCAAGTAAATATTACTGTATTTCAAGTAAACGTCCACAACGTTAACGAAACACCAAGCTTTGTGTCTTGCCCTCACGTTCACTGGTTCACTAACATCATATTTTGCCAATTGTAGTGAATTTTCTAAAAAATGTTTCTTTATCTTTCTTGCCAGGTAGAATAAGTTTTCAACTTATTCATAAGGGTATTAACCCTTTAGCACACGTTGTTTAGCAAATACTCTTTTGCTACTTTGATCATTCCCTTTGACCAAGGTGTACATATGGCAAGAAATGGAATATTTTATCCCTAGAAAGAAATATCAAAATCCAATGAAAGATTTAAGAATCATAGTCCCATCGATCCTTAACTAAAGAGATGGCAAAGATGTGATTTTGTCAGTTGCAATTGCATGGAGTGAATTAGGGTGGTTTATCTATGCAGAGTTAACGTGCAAGTTCAAATCCCTTGATTCTATCTCTTTATTGCTTTGCATTTGACATGAAGCCATATGCTTCTATGAAACATCCACAACTCATGTGGATTGCTACTTTTACAACCCTTAAAGGTTTATCAATGTAGCATTTTATCTTTACAGAAACCATTGACCTCTTCTAGATCAAGTTTACCTCATAGGTTTCTTGCTCTTAGGTATGGAGGATGAATCCTCCCATTCTTTAGCTAAGTTCATCTGACTGATGGATCTTGAATCCTTCAATCTTTCACACTCAAGTTCAATATGGCGAATCACATTGCTGAAGGTTACAATATGCATATCAGAGGCAATCTTTACTTTCGTATACGCCCACTCACTGGGAGACATAGCTTCCTCCTACTCACTGGGAGATGTCTTATCACAACATATACTTGTAGTTTGTTAGAAAGGACTTGGCATTTAGTTTTGTCTCAACATCTTAGTTTGACATCTACCTCAAGTGTTACCTAAATAACATGTTAGGACTTAGTACACTATGTTAAAACTTAACTTAGTTTTAACTTTATGGAAGAAGCTTAGTTTTAACTTTATGGAAGAAGATCACCTATTTCACTATCTTCCAACACCATCCACACGGCTTGGATAAGGTTACATTACTCATACCAACATAAGTTTAAGTAATATTGTTCTTTCTATACTTGATAGCATAAACCTTTTGTATCTTTTGGTTGCTTCAACCTTTAAATGCTAAAGACTAGTTGATAGGATGTCCCTGACATTTCATTCTTCTTGAATGAAACAGATTTGAGAGTTTTTAACTCCACAGATATCTCTATTGAGCTTGTCTTCATAAGCTCAGTTAAATAGACTTGGTCATAATTAGTCACTCAGACGATTATGGTATACAAATCTTATTTGTTCAAATAAGACAAAGGATAATTAGATAATAAGTTCACTAGTTTCATGTTCAGGAGACAACTATGTTGACTCCCATCCCAATCATGGTAGTTAGCTCATCACCCTTTTAACCAAAATCTTTATTGAACACATTCCCCTTTTGGATTTCTAGACACATTCCAGAAACTCCCACTTAATCAAAGGCAGTTACATCAATAAGATAATAACGCAATATCATCTAATCAGCATGGATGTTCAAGGAAATACGAAGAGAACATACTTAATTCAATTCCAAAAAAAAACCAGAGAATTTAATCATAATTTCAATGAAAAACAAGAACATTCAAAAGTTTAAGCCTCAAGTTGTTGTCTCTTAACTAGATTCTCCTTCTCATATGCCCTTCTAACCATATTAACTCATGTAGCATCTAGCTACAATGTCCAGCTCCTCTTTGCCATGTTTACATCCACTCATTTGGAAGTATTTGCAGCATACCTCCCACTTGATGAGATGATTCTCACATCTCTATCTATCTTGTCCTTTGTCACAACATATGTGATAAAAGGTTAACTTTTAGAAGTCATTGCTTCAATCCAAGTGGATCAATGTGGTTAGAAGCATGGGAAGACTTATTATTATTCAATAATTATTGAATAATTTTAAGTTGCTACAATTTTTCAGGTTTTTATCTCTAAGAGTTTGAGTCAAGGTTGGATAGGATTTTATATTCAAAAAGTCATTTGAATAATCCCTTACTTTTAAAGAATCTTTCAGCATTTGACCTAATGTTGCAACTGAAAATACTCTTAAAAAAAATAAGTCAACCTATCCCAAAAAACAACAGAACCAACATTGATTCAATTCCAACATTTTTGGGACCCTCTAAATGCATATAAGCACCATTTTTACTCAAATTACATCCAAACTTGCTCCAAATAGATGCAAATTATATATCAAATTGAAGCTCTCGAATTTAGGGATTTTTAGGAATAAACTGCGTCTCAATCAGAGGTCCCACGCGCCCATATGCCCCCTAGAAGGTGTCTGGATCAAAAAAATCCTGAAAAAAATGAAAAATTTCAGTGTTGGCCACTCTTGACAACGGCGCGTGACCAACACGCGCCGCCTTGCAGCCATCCACCGGTAACACGCGCTGGCCCATAGGACTCCACGAATCGTCCTCTTTCTGATAGTACTTGCCACGTGTCAAACGGAGAACCCAGTGGGCCCCATGTGCCCCTTGTCAATTTCCCTCAGTTTATTTTGCCAGTGCTAACCATTGACCGGTCAATGTTGACCATTGACCAATAAGTGTTGACTGGCCAACCTTGACCTATCATTGATGACATGTCGACGACGTGGCGCTAACGTGTCTCTGGCGACGTGGCTGGTCAACGGATGACGCGGCCTTCATTGACTAATGCTGATGTGGCATTTGACACTGACGTGGCGACCTCTCATTGGTGCCACATGGCATTGGTTGACCGATGACGTGGTGTTGACTGACACATCATCATCTTCAACCTCTAGCTAGGTCAACCCAACTTGGTTGGAGCTCCAGTGGGTCATCGCGACCCGAAAACTTCTGGAGGCCATATCTCCCTCGTTTTAGCTACGTTTTTGCGTTCTTGGTGTCGTTGGAATCGTAGTTCAGCTAATTACAAATCCATGGCATTTATTTGTTCTTAAAACTTCTGTTTCATTGATCAAATCATGAGTGAAGTTGCGGCGGTGACTAATGACCTGCAAACTTCTTTCCTTTGTTTCTCCCTCATCCGAACTCCGTTTGACGCGTTCTAAGCATCGTTGGAATCGTCTCTTCGAGATCTACACATCTATGGCTTCTTTTAGGGCAAAAACACTCAGTTTTGAACACCCCATTTTTTCTCGACTTTGACGGTGTGGCATAATTCGACTTGGATGTGTGTCCTTTGTATCTCAAAAGCTTTCCTAGCCTTTGAGGGTTAAAGGCTCTTGTTTTTGGTTCCACATAGGTCCCAAAGACTCAACTTTAACATGAACGAAGAGATGAGGAGAAGATGAAACCCGCGCCATATATATATGCTGTTATATATATAATAATCGGAGGAGCTCAGTGTACAAATGTAAGGCACAAAGCATACATGTATTCATTCATAACAAATATGTCATGTTTGAGTCTTTTTTTTAAAAAAACGTAGAAGCAATATATACATATACATGTTCACATTTTTGAAAAAAAAACTTACGCATAGATACCCAAAAAAGATTCAAGCATGAGCAAATTAATATATAGGCATTCCATATTCACAAACTCATATTTTTACATACTGTTATGTATATTGCATGAATGAGAAGGAGAAGAAATATGCATGCATATTAACAGCACAACGGAATTAGATGGGGATATAAACAAATTATATCAGATTATTATTCACAAAGAATGAATCACACAGCCACAGGATCAACAGGCTCTGATACCAATATAAGAAAAAATATAAGTAAAAGGAGATTTGGCGTATCGAGGAGAATCCATGTTCGGATCTGAGTTGAAGCTCCAATACTCCATACTTGTGCCCACACAATTATTAGATTACTAGAGCCTAATTGTGATGTGCATAGCAGATCACCAGAACCATAAAGATGGTAGGAGAGAAGAGAATTGCCAGAAAACTCAATGGCGGGGTGAATTGCAATTGAGGAGGCACACCCTATTTATAGTGGTTTATGGAGGCCACTAATTAGGAAACGTGTGCACTCCTTCTTGCCCTCCAAGACAACAATTAATTGATTCTCAATTAATTCCCTAATTATGGTGATTTGTTCATCATTTAACAAATCTATAATTATTGCTGAATTATTCCCCAATCTGCATTTAATGCTAATTTTATTCTTATTTGATTAGCCTACTTATTTCCTAATCAAATAGTCCAGCCCATCAAGGGCGAACTTGGACCCAAAGTCCAATAGATCTGAATAGGTATATATTATTAAGAGTAGAACTTCTTCTCATTTTTTTAGAGCATCTATCAATTGTTCAAATTAAATTTTAGTAGCTTAAATTTATTTTTGTATGTTATAAGTTAAATGATAATAATTTAAATCTTGACTATTGAGATTTTAACCTAATGGTGGATAAGGGTAAATGAGGGTAAACAAGGGAAAAAGATGGGAAGGATATTAGAGAGAAATCAATCCCAAAAGGAACAAGAAAGATGCCAACAATACAAAAGCAATGACAAGAAAATGAGAGAAAACAGAGTCCACAACTTCATCAAATCCCAAATCTGGATCCTTTTTACACATATCACAATCTCAATAACAATTAACATATACTCAAGTAAATACAAATAGGGTTAAGGTATAATATGTGTTAGGGTTAAGGTACAATTAACATATATCTCAGAAGTTTTCACTAAGGAGTAATATGTGTTAGAGCAAGCGTTTCACCCAAGAGGGGGGGTGAATTGGGTGATCTTAAAAATTTCGTTGCAAATATAAAATTTGACGTTGAAATTAAAACATGAAAGAGTAAGGAGAAATATCACCGAAGTGTACACCGGGAGTTATACTGGTTCGGCCACAACCACTTTGACCTACGTTCAGTCCTCAGAGCTTCTCTGAGAGTTTCACTATAACTTCCAAGATTCAGTGGGTTCTTGGCACCTCAGTGCAAGCAAGTTCCTACACCTGGACACTCGCTCCCCCTTACAAGTTGAAATTCAATCCCAACTCAAGGTTCCACAACCTTAAGTTACCTCAACAACAAATATTGAGTTTGAATGAAATATCTCTCTTACAGAGTAAATAAGAATCACTGAAGCATAGAATCACAAGTATAATGAAAACAGAGTAATGAACTTGATGATACGTTCGTGAGTGTGTTCTTCTATATTTCTCTGTTCAGATGTTCACATATATATAGATACGTTGGTAATGATTGCTGGAACATATTTCTTCATGTCCGTTGGAGCATGTGCAGCCATTATTGACTTTTCCAGTTTTTGAAAAACATACGTTGCGGTAGGTGACGGTCGGTGACATTTGAGCGTTGCTTTTGACTTTCCTTATTTGGTAAGATCTCTTCATAGTTTATCTATTGAAATACTAAGAATACTAATATAATGAAAAGTTAATCAAATAGGAAACAAATCAATGACCGTTGGAATGATTTCAAACTTTCTGGGTTTGTTTACTCGAGTAGCTACTCGAGTATCACATGAAGTTTACTCGAGTACTTACTCGAGTATCATCGGGAAATCTTTGAACAACTGCAAGTCAATGAATAAATACAAGATTACTCGGATAGTGCATGGAATAACCAATTCTTAATCCTTTGAAAATATATGTTTACTCGGGTACTTACTCGAGTAATGCACTCACAATTTTATGAGTTACTCGGGTACCAACTCGAGCAAATCCTTACAAAAACTTTTGGTTACTCGATGCTTTGCTCCAGTAATTTTGCAGGATTTCAAGGCCGAGAGCACTTACCTTGTTACTCGGATACGGACTTGAGTAATGCATTCATTTGTGCATCAGTTACTCGGGTACCGCCTCGAGTAAATATACTTTTTGTGCTTGACTTACCCGGGTAATGACTTGAGGTTTTCCTTGAAAAATCTCTGCATACTCGGGTACCTACTTGAGGAATCCACTTAAAATAGAACATTAAATACTTGCATACTAGAGTAATCACTCGAGGAAAATGAGATAAAAAGAAATCAAGTTAATCGGGTACCACCTTCAAGTTTTCACTTACTTCAGTGCGTTACTCGAGTACCTACTCGAGTAACATTGGCAGTGGTACAAAATGCCGAGAGCATCATTTTTCAGAAACAGAGTTACTCGAGTACCTACTCGAGTATCTTTGGAAACTTGAAAGCAACTGGAAATTTTTCACATGGTTACTCGAGTAGCTCCTCGAGTAACATTGGCAGGCCAAGAGCAACTCCAAGTATTTACCTGGTTACTCGAGTAACATTGGCAGACCGAGAGCAACTTGAAAATACTTACACTATTACTCGAGTACCTACTCGAGTAACGTTGGCAGGTTACCGGAAGGTGCCTCTGGTTACTTCAAGTTTTGGCTCATTACTCGAGTACCGCCTCGAGTATTCCCTTAGAAAACTTGCTTCTGATCAAGTTTCTCAGCTTTTTCTCTTGGCCTTTCTTCATTACTCCAATGCTTACTTCAAGTTAGGTTTATCCCTGTTATTCCTTTGCTCAAACTTATTTATTAATCATTTCCTTTTCAAACCATTCTTTTGTTATCATCAAAACATGAGATCTAACATTCTCCCCCTTTTTGATGATGACAAAACTTGGTGATTTTGGACATGGTTTTTCAAATTGAATTTTCAAATTAAATTTGTCTTATTTAGTTTTGGATTCATAGCTTACATCTTGCATACACAACAATTTCATTAGTCCAACAATATATCATAATTCAAAGCTTAAATGAACTGAAAATGCAATCATAACATAAACACACTTGTATTAAGCTTTAAAACACATTACAAGCTAATAAGTTCAAGAAGACTAATAAAAAGAACTATCAATTTTCAAAATGCTCCCTAGAACCCGTATACAACCAAATATCCCAAAATAAGTTCCGATACTTCCACAAAATCACACTCAAGCTCTTCTCCCCCTTTTTGGCTTCATCAATCAAGTGGAGGGCTAGGAGACTTGACCATGGAAATGGGTGTCACTGGAAGAACCGGAGAATCATCTGAGCCCAAAGATTCAAAGGAGCTAGAGGGGACTAGTTCAGGCAAATGAACTGGAGGGATTTGGATGTCATCGCCGGAAGGAGAAGGTTGGAAGACAACCATAGTAGAGGTTTCTCCTTCTGGAGTGGTCTGAATCTCAGGGTTGGTCTCAGCCTCTAGAGTAAGATGTTCAGAGGAGGATGAGGAAGGAGAGATTTCCTCTGTGGGGGCAGGTGATGGAGTCGGTTTAGGAGCGGTGTTTGGCTGAGGTTTTGGAGGAGAATCATCAATGACAATGTGAATAGTCTCATTGGTATCTGGGTTGTCCACTGTATACAGAATGTCTTTGGCTGGAGTCTTAGGTGGACTAGATACCAGAGGGGTAGATGGTTCATCCTCAGGGATAGGAGTGTCAGAAGGAGGGTTTATAGGAGGTGGTGGTGGTGCAGATGAAGATGGACTAGCAGAAGGTCCAGGACCTAAGGAGTCCAGTCGTGCCAAAATCATTCTCAGAGTCTCGCCCTGGGCACGTTGCTCAGCTAGCAACTCCTCATGCCTTCTGTCCATTCTCTCAACCAATTCCTCATGCCTCTTGTCGATTTTCTCAACCAACTCCGCCATCTTGAAGTTTGTATTGGTAATCAACTCAGCGTTTGTGTTGGCGATATCCACATGGAATCCTCTGAGTATGTTTTCCATGAAGTGCTGGAGAGTGGCATTGAGGAAGGATGGCGATGATATGGTAGCAGCTGGAGCCGATGACTGAGTGTCATCCAACCTGCTGGTCTCTGCCTCAGTGGTCTTCCTCTTCTTCTTGGACCCAGACTCCAGAGGGCCTTTGAGAGGGATTTCAATGTTTAATTTCCCAATTTGGTTTCTCCCAACTGGAGTCAACCTCTCAATGGGCTCCTTGCTATCCAAATACTATATCTTGTTTTCTTTCAAGATCAGTGACACGATCTGAGTATATTGTATTGGTGTTGTAGCCTTCCCATCCACCTTATACCTTTTCATCTCCGAGAAAATATATTCCCCTAGATCCTTCTGTTCCTTCAAAAGCAGTGAAGCAAACCACCTAAAGTTCCTATCAGAGAAATGGGTATAGTTGTTGGCTTTGTTCACTAGGGACCTAGAGTAGATGTACCATAGGACCCTGTGATGATCACACATATCACTTGGTTTAAAATTTAGGGGGCCAACTAGCTCACCAGGTTTGAGAATAGTGAAGATTTGGTTTGGCTCAAGTTCAGAATAGATATCATCTGGGGGGTTCTCTATTCCTAACCACAAGTTAATTCTAGATGGTGAAATTAGAATCTTTTGGCCTCTCACTGTGGTGGTCATCTCTTCCTCAACTGAGGTTCGGTTAGGCTCATCTATGATTTCTAAGTTACAATAAAAGTGGGTAATCACTTTAGTACAGAATGGTAATCTAATAGATAGCCAAGGCATAAAGGGATCTAAATAAGGACTTAGGTCATGCTTCACTACCTCTTGAAGTAACCTCAGATCAACATAGTGTGTCTTACACACCTTCCTTCTGGAGAATTGAGACAAGTACTTCGGAGACTCCACCAATTTGCTAACATTGAATCCCTTTGGTGGATTGGTGATCTCTGCTGGTATTTTGGACTTCTTGGAAGATTGTCCCTTCTTCATTTGATCAATGATTCCAGCCATAGCCTTAGCCACATTCTTGTCAAACTTTGGCTTTTTGATAGGCTTTGGAGTGAAAGAAGGGGTAGAAGAATCATAGGGAGGAGGTGAGGGAGATTAGGCACTCTTTCCTCTTCCGGTTGAGGTACTCTTCTTGGATTGAGCCCTTGTAGCAATAGGCTCTTTAATCACCACACCTTTGGCTTTTGGTTGTGATTGAGGTTGAAGAGGAATTTTGGCTTTTGATCTCGGGGTTAACTTTCTTCTCTTTTTGGGAGGAGAAGAAAGAGGATCAGAGTGTTGTTGGGATTCAGAGGATTCTATGAGAGTAAGATTTTTGGTTCTCATCTTTCTGAAGGATTGAAAAACTGAAATTCCCAGAAAAACAGAGACTCAGTCGCGTTTTTAGGGCACAGGGATTTTGAGCAAGATAGGAGGTTTCTAGGGATGAATATAGTTGGGTTTTGACGGAAATGAAGCAAGGAATCACTTGTGAAAAATTTTTGTGAGAGAGAATAGTGATTTACTCGAGGAGATTTTGTGGAAATGACCGAGTTTGCGACAGATAAAGCCCTAGAACCCGACGTTACTCGAGGCCTTACTCTAGTAATGTTCAAGTTTACTCCAGGCCTTCCTCGAGTGTTCATACAGAAAAATTCTAAAATGATTTATTTAAAATGCGTACCTGGCATGAATAATATTTTAATTATCCATGGATGTTCCCTCGATCATTTAAAACCCATTCTGAGCAGATTTGAGTCATTATTCATCGATTTTGAAAATATGGACTTGCAGTTACTCGAGGACTTACTCGAGTAAGCTTCAAGTTTACTCGAGGCCTTCCTCGGGTAACCTGAGTTTTCAACTTGTGACTCTTCATTTCTTTGTAACTGAACCGTTAGATTTGAAAATCAAATAACTTGATCCGTTACTTCCAGTTTTGAAGTCCATTACTCGAGTACATACTCGAGTAAAGTGTTTCTTTACTTCAAGTTGTTCCTCGGGTATTGCTTCTCTGTCATATATTACTTCAAGTTGGTACTCCAGTAAATGTGTCCTCTGAACACCTCTGTTTTTGTTTCTTAAAACAGAGTTTCAACCTTCCTGCAAAACAAATTTCTATATACTCCGATGCTTAAGTTAGTAATCATCAAAACTTTAACAAATGACTTCATCTAATATTATGAGAAACTGAAATAACTTACAATTCATTGGGATTTACCATTCCCAATTCTCTTCTAATGTATAGAAATTGATCTTTTGCAAGGGGTTTTGTGAAGATATCAGCTAGTTGAAGATGAGTAGGAATAAATATCACTTTCACATCTTTCTTTTGAACATGATCTCTGATGAAGTGATGTCTGACATTGATATGCTTGGTTCTAGAGTGTTGAACTGGATTCTTTGCCAAGCTTATCATACTAGTATTGTCACAATAGATTGGTATTTCTTTGAGATAAATACCAAGATCTTGTAGTTGTTGTTTTAACCATATTACTTGTGCACAACAGCTTGAGACTGCAACATATTCGGCTTCCGTTGACGAAAGAGACACTGTATTTTGTTTCTTGCTGAACCATGATACAAGAGATCCTCCAAGAAATTGTCCTTGTCCACTGGTGCTTTTTCTGTCTGTCTTGTATCCTCCATGATCTAAATCTGAATATGCAACAAGATATTCACTTCTTCCTTTGGGATACCATAGACCCAATTCAGGTGTGTCAGCAAGATATCTAAAAATTCGTTTGACCGTTTCAGCATGTGATTCTTTCGGTGCCGATTGATATCTAGCACATATGCCAACACTAAATTGGATGTCTGGTCTACTTGCCGTGAGATAGAGTAATGATCCAATCATTCCTCTATACTTTGTTATGTTGTAGTCTTTCCCTTTGACATCAGCATCAAGCAACGTAGTTGAGCTCATAGGCGTGTCCGTGCCATTTGCTTCATCCATTCCATACTTCTTCAATAGCTCTTTTAAATACTTTGTTTGAGATATGAAGATTCCATTCTTTCTTTGTTTGATTTGTAAACCGAGAAAGAAATTCAGTTCTCCCATCATTGACATTTCAAATTCTCCCTGCATTATCTCAGAAAATTACTTACACAGAGATTCATTAGTAGCACCGAAAACAATGTCATCAACATATATTTGAACAATTAAAATATCATTGTGTTTTCGTTTTATAAAGAGTGTCGTATCAACTTTTCCCCGTACAAAACCTTGATCAATGAGAAACTTACTGAGCCTTTCATACCAGGCTCTAGGAGCTTGTTTTAAACCATATAAGCCTTTTTAAGTTTGAAAACATGGTCAGGTTTGGTAACATCCTCAAAACCTGGAGGTTGTTCTACATACACTTCTTCCATGATGTAACCATTTAGAAAAGCACTCTTTACATCAATTTGATAGAGTTTGAATCCTTTGATGCATGTAAAGGCTAAGAGTACACGTATAGCTTCCAATCTAGCCACTGGAGCATACGTTTCCTCATAATCAATCCCTTCTTCCTGATTATAGCCTTTGGCCACCAATCTTGCCTTGTTTCTGACAATAATTGCGGATTCATCGAGTTTGTTCTTGAATACCCATTTAGTACCAATGATCGGATGATCTTTGGGTCGGGGCACCAAATCCCAAACTTGATTTCTCTCAAATTGATTTAGTTCTTCTTGCATTGCTATAACCCAATCATTGTCTGATAGGGCTTCATCAATGTTAGAAGGTTCAATATCAGAAATAAATGTAGAAAAACTTACTTCATTGAAAATTCTATTTCTAGTTTTGATCCCTTCATTCACATCTCCTATGACTTGATCTAAGGGATGACTTTTATTGTATTTCCAAGCTCTAAGTTGACCTAAGGATTGTTCTTCTTCCTTAGTTTCATCAACCTCTGGAATAAGAGATTTAGAAATAGATTGACCATTCTCTTGATTTAAAACAACTTCCTGTTCTTCATCAATGGTTTTGTCAGAGAATTCAAATTCATCAAATACAATATGAATTGATTCTTCAATAATACAGGTGCTTTTATTGTAAACTCTATATGCTTTACTTCGGTTAGAATATCCTAGGAAAATTCCTTCATCTGTTTTAGAATCAAATTTTCCTAAGTTATCTTTACCATTATTATGAATGAAACACTTACAACCGAAGATGTGTAGATGAGCAATGTTTGGCTTTCGTCCTTTGTACAACTCGTATGGTGTCTTTCCAAGTTTTGTTCTGATATATGCTCTATTTGAAATATAGCATGTTGTACTCATAGCATCAGCCCAGAACACTTGAGATACATTCTTTTCATTCAACATTGCTCTAGCCATTTCTGTGAGCACTCTATTCTTTCGTTCCACGACCCCATTTTGTTGAGTCGTTCTTGGAGCAGAAAAATTGTGATCAATACCATTAGTATCACAATATTCTTCAAAGGCTTGATTTTCAAATTCTCCACCATGATCGGTCCTAATTCCTGCAATGGACATACCTTTCTCATTTTGCACCTTCTTGGCAAAAACAATAAATTCTTCAGAGGTCTCATCCTTTGATGATAGAAAAATAACCCATGTAAATCTAGAGAAATCATCAACAATGACCAATGAATATAGATTGCCACCAAGACTCTTTACTCTTGCTGGACCAACTAAATCTATATGAAGTAATTGTAATGGTCTATTTGTTGAAATCTCATTTTTCAATTTGAAAGATGATTTAGTTTGTTTACCCTTTTGACATGCATCACAAATCAAGTCATTTTTGAAATTAACTTTGAGTAATCCAAGGACTAGATCCTTTTTGAGTAATTTGCCTAGTTGATGCATATTGACATGAGCCAATCTCTTATGCCATAACCAACTTTCATCGGTATTACTCAGAAAACAGTTTTCAGATTCATTTCTACTAATATCTAGAGTATAGCAGTTACCTTCCCTTTTTGCTCTGAGCTTAGCCTTGATATTCTTCTTATCAAGCTGTAAGTCATTCTTGTTGATGATTAAACATTCTTCTGAGTCAAATATTACCCAGTTGTTTTTATCTGCACTTTGACTTACGCTCAGCAAATTGTGACGCAAGCCCTTAACATAATATACATCTTTGACTTGTATTCCTTTGTCATTTTTGATTTCACCAATTCCTGCTATCCTTCCGGATTGATTTCCTCCAAATTTTACCTTTCCACCTTCCTTAGGTTGTAATGCGGTAAAACTTTCAAAATCTCTGGTCATATGTCTAGAGCATCCACTATCTATATACCACTTGCTATTTTTGGATGCTTTGAGACATACCTACAATCAAATGACTAGGTCTTAGGTACCCACATCTTTTTGGGTCCTGTTGGGTTAGTACAAATAATTTTCTGAAGATATGAACCTTTAGGTACCCATTTGTAGGTTCCTATTGTTCCTTTCTTCTTATGAATGCATGAAGATGTATAATGACCTTTTCCATTACAGTAATTACAAAATGCAAAAGGATTTGATGTATGCACAGAATGCTGGAAATAATTCAAATATGACTTACCTCCTGCTTTCTTTCTACCTTTCCTTTTATCTGACTTTGGATCATATCCAATTCCAGATCGGTCATTTACAAATCGTTGAGCTTTTAAAATAACATTTAGCATCTCACTTCCTTGTGTAAATTTTTCAAGAGTTTTTGTGAGATCAATGTTTTTCTTTCTCAAAGATGAACAATTTTCACAATTTTTTTCTTTAAGTTCAGTTTCAAGAGCTTTGTTCTTCTTTTTGAAAACAATCAATTATTTAACTACTTTGATGAATTCAGAATGTAAAGCATTATATTAGGAAAGTAATTCATCATAGGTAGGTTCAGAATCATTTACCTCCTCTTTTGTTTCTTCTTGAGCGACGAGGCATATATTAGCTACTTCCTCCTCATCACTTTCTTCTTCAGAGGAACTATCACCCCATATAGCAGATACGAAGGCCTTCTTTTTGTTGAAGAATTTGCCTTTTCTCTTTTCTTTTCTCTTTTGATTCAGTTCTGGACATTCTGATTTGATATGTCCTGGTTTTCCACATTCGTAGTAAATGATATGATCTTTGCTGCTAGTTCCACCTTTTTGAAAGTGTTTGAATCCTTGTCCTTTCTTGTAGAACTTTCTGAATCGTTTTATAATTAGGCCCATTTCATCATTGTCAAACTCCTCATCCTCATCTTGATTCTCTTCTTTTACCTTTAGTGCAAGACCTTTCTTTTTCTTGTCACCAATGTCATCTAGTTCTCGTTTGAACTTTAGTTTGCTTTCATATTCAGAAAGACTTCCAAATAGAGAAGCAACTGATCTCATTGATTCTCCTTTTGCTTCTTCTATCGCAGTGACTTTGGCCTCCCATTCTTTAGAAAGAATATTTAAAATCTTTCGTACTTGGGTATGTTGATCATAAGATTTCCCAAGTGCTGCAAGTTGATTAACAAGATGAGTATATCTAAGTTCAAATTCAGAAATTGATTCACCTGATTTCATTCGAAGTAAATCGAATTCAGTGACTAAGGTGTTGATCCGATTCTCCTTTATTCCCAAAGTTCCTTCATGAGCTATTTCCAGAGCTTCCCATATTTCCTTTGTTGTTGGAAGTGTGCAAATTATGAAATACTCACTTTGACTCAAGGCACTTTGTAACATTAGAATTGCCTTGCTGTTGAGAGTGATAAGCTTCTTGTCATTCTCATCATATTCCGCTGGCGTCTTGGGAATTTTCTGAGAATCTACAGTCTTTGTAGGTTGATAGTTTCCACTCTCAATCACATCCCATAGCCCATATTCTGTAGCCATTACGAATACTCTGAACTTTGCTTTCCAGAAAGAAAAGTGTTCGCCACTGAAACCTGGAGGTCTAGTGATGGATGCACCGTCGGGAAGAATTCCTTCACCCACGCTTGCCATTGGATCCTTCTTAGGCTGTTATACCTTCACAAGAAGACCTACGCTCTGATACCAAATGTTAGAGCAAGCGTTTCACCCAAGAGGGGGGGTGAATTGGGTGATCTTAAAAATTTCGTTGCAAATATAAAATTTGACGTTGAAATTAAAACATGAAAGAGTAAGGAGAAATATCACCGAAGTGTACACCGGGAGTTATACTGGTTCGGCCACAACCACTTTGACCTACGTCCAGTCCTCAGAGCTTCTCTGAGAGTTTCACTATAACTTCCAAGATTCAGTGGGTTCTTGGCACCTCAGTACAAGCAAGTTCCTACACCTGGACACTCGCTCCCCCTTACAAGTTGTAATTCAATCCCAACTCAAGGTTTCACAACCTTAAGTTACCTCAACAACAAATATTGAGTTTGAATGAAATATCTCTCTTACAGAGTAAATAAGAATCACTGAAGCATAGAATCACAAGTATAATGAAAACAGAGTAATGAACTTGATGATACGTTCGTGAGTGTGTTCTTCTATATTTCTCTATTCAGATGTTCACATATATATAGATACTTTGGTAATGATTGCTGGAACATATTTCTTCATGTCCGTTGGAGCATGCGCAGCCATTATTGACTTTTCTAGTTTTTGAAAAACATACGTTGCGGTAGGTGACGGTCGGTGACATTTGAGCGTTGCTTTTGACTTTCCTTATTTGGTAAGATTTCTTCATAGTTTATCTGTTGAAATACTAAGAATACTAATATAATGAAAAGTTAATCAAATAGGAAACAAATCAATGATCGTTGGAATGATTTCAAACTTTCCGGGTTTGTTTACTCGAGTAGCTACTCGAGTATCACATGAAGTTTACTCGAGTACTTACTCGAGTATCATCGGGAAATCTTTGAACAACTGCAAGTCAATGAATAAATACAAGATTACTCGGATAGTGCATGGAATAACTAATTCTTAATCCTTTGAAAATATATGTTTACTCGGGTACTTACTCGAGTAATGCACTCACAATTTTATGAGTTACTCGGGTACCAACTCGAGTAAATCCTTACAAAAAATTTTGGTTACTCGATGCTTTACTCCAGTAATATTGCAGGATTTCAAGGCCGAGAGCACTTACCTTGTTACTCGGATACGGACTCGAGTAATGCATTCATTTGTGCATCAGTTACTCGGGTACCGCCTCGAGTAAATATACTTTTTGTGCTTGACTTACCCGGGTAATGACTTGAGGTTTTCCTTGAAAAATCTCTGCATACTCGGGTACCTACTTGAGGAATCCACTTAAAATAGAACATTAAATACTTGCATACTAGAGTAATCACTCGAGGAAAATGAGATAAAAAGAAATCAAGTTAATCGGGTACCACCTTCAAGTTTTCACTTACTTCAGTGCGTTACTCGAGTACCTACTCGAGTAACATTGGCAGTAGTACAAAATGCCGAGAGCATCATTTTTCAGAAACAGAGTTACTCGAGTACCTACTCGAGTATCTTTGGAAACTTGAAAGCAACTGGAAATTTTTCACATGGTTACTTGAGTAGCTCCTCGAGTAACATTGGCAGGCCGAGAGCAACTTCAAATATTTACCTGGTTACTCGAGTAACTACTCGAGTAACATTGGCAGGCCGAGAGCAACTTGAAAATACTTACACTATTACTCGAGTACCTACTCGAGTAACATTGGCAGGTTACCGGAAGGTGCCTCTGGTTACTTCAAGTTTTGGCTTATTACTCGAGTACCGCCTCAAGTAATCCCTTAGAAAACTTGCTTCTGATCAAGTTTCTTAGCTTTTTCTCTTGGCCTTTCTTCATTACTCCAATGCTTACTTCAAGTGAGGCTTATCCCTGTTATTCCTTTGCTCAAACTTATTTATTAATCATTTCCTTTTCAAACCATTCTTTTGTTATCATCAAAACATGAGATCTAACAATATGACCCTGAAAGTTTTTTTTTAGGTTTAATATTGTGTCGGAAGTGTTAAAATGGGCTGCCCTTTTTTGTTAAAAAGCTAACGGTTAACGTCAATTTTTTAATGATCAATGTTAGTTTTTTAATGGTATATATGGGGCAACATTGCTATGTTTCGAAACTTACAAGGTGACATTAAACATAAAAAAACTTCCAAGGTGACATTGTTCTTTAGTGAAATCTTCCAGAATAAATTTACACATTAATCTATACAAATATTCTATACTTCTGAAAATATCCTATATCAATATAGCATTTGTCATATCAAATTAAGATATTTTATCAAAGAGAGGTCAATGTGTTTATTTATTGACGTTTCTAATTTTTAAATCTAGATATATTCATTTCCTTAAAAAATTAAAGGGAAGAAAAATTATTAAGAAATTTAGTAAGAAATTCAAAATATATCAATATGAAATTGACAATCATATGCGTACTTAACCAATTATCTCAAAGGGTTAAGAGGCAATTTTGTCCCATAAGTTGCCACCGAGGGGCGATTTTGCCCTAACCACTATCCAGTCAATTTTGACAGTTAGTTGACCAAATATGATGAGTTCACAATCCACATTTCATCTACATCATTTTTGTGAAAGAGCAAATTTGCCCTGGAAGTTTTAAATCCAACTTTGAAAATTAATAAAGTAGATGACATATTATCTTCCAGGCAAATTTGCAGATAAACAAAAATAATATGAATAACATGTAGATTGCTAGCTCAGCATATTTATTCAATTAGTGGTCAAAATTAACTGGGATAACGAATGAGGCAAAATTGCTCCCTGAAAAACTACAAAGGCAGAATTACCCCTCGGTGACAATATCCAAAGCAAAATTTCCCCTTAACCCAATCTCAAATAATAATTATTAATATATAATTTTAAAATATGATGATTTTTTATTTTTATTTTTTGAATTTTCTCTTCTATAATTCGATTAAATAGAAGATAATGAATATATATACATTTTTAAAAAACGTACTATATGAGAGAAGATGTGGTTGTTGAAAAACCCTTGTCCCAGACGTTTTTGTTGCCTCTGTGGAATGTGGACGAGGGCGAGATAAAAAGTCTGTTTCATGCTGATGCACAAAATCTAGTGTTAATTGCAATGTCCATTTCCCAAAATTAATGAATATTGAGGTATATTCAACACCGATCAATGTTCCTACACGCACTTGATTCATGAATGGAGGAGAAAAATAAATAGTTATATACCACTCTGGTACTATTTATAAATTCAAATTGAGATTATGAGGGTAGAGAGAGAGAAGAAATATGTGAAAAAATACCCATTCATAAAGTGAAAGTAAAATTAGAAACATTTATCAATCTAGTCCATATTTATTGAGTTAACTAACTTTCCATTGTATGTGAGAATCAGGTAATCTGAACTTATAAATTGGACTAGAGTTGTAAGGTATAGTGATTCATGAAAGTCATTACAATATTATTAAATTATTTAAATTTTATGAGATTATGAACATTCACAAAATGCTACCTCTTTGGTCTATATTCCCTCCAATCCACAATACAAGTCACTTTTAGAAGAATGGTTTAGTTTACAATATAAGTCACTTGGAGAGCAGTTAGTGCTTATTTTTGTCAATTTTGTCCCTATAATTAATGTTTAAATATGACTTATTGTATTTCTTTCTCTCTTAATCAAAATCTCATTTAATATATATAAAGTTGGAAATTACGTACGTTCAATTTATGACACATTTAATGAGTTAACTATCATTTCTTGGTTCTGATGAATTAGTTAAAGTGGCTTAAATTTGGGATCGGGGTTTGGGGGGGTATTACTATTTCCGGTCCTAAATATAAAACATAGTTGATTTTTTTGTAAAGATTAGAGAAACTAAATAAATTAATTTAGAGTATTTATATTTATCATTTGTCCAACAAACTAATTTGTGTAATTTATAAACTAATATATAATCTAATGATACACAACATATATTATGATTAAGTCACTTATTTAACTTTCTTAATCTCTCAAAATAAAAAAAAATTCAACTATGTCTTATATTAAGAATAGAAGGGAGTATAAGTTTAGTTTGACTAAATCTCACGTACCAAAAAATGGATGTTAGGCTATTTAATATGCCTTAAATTGATTGGCTTTTACAAACTTGTTTAATGAGTATTGAAAAAAGATACTCAATCTCTCTATCTATAAGGTCATTTTAACCAAATTGCAAAGTTCCAGAAAATAATTAGAGTTAGTTAAAAGTAATAAATATTTTGGAAATATAATTTTCTTTTTCCAAAAACACATACATTTATGAATAAGAGAGAGTAATAATAAGAAAATGATGAAAGAGAATGTATGAGGAAAAGATGATGTGAGAGAATAAAGGGTATGAATCAATAATTTAATTATGTAATGTCTGAAATTAATTGAGGGTAAAATAGGTAAAAATGCATTTATTATTTAGACCAACTCAAATGGTACCTAGCAAAAAGGGATAAGCTCATTCAAAAAAATGGAACCTTATATATAGGGGCCGAAAGAGTACTATAAATTAAAAGTTATTTTATATGAATAAAGAATTTATTCATCATTTTTTAAACTTGACTACTCACATTCAATAATCACCAATTTTGACATTGAGTTGAGCTTATCTTAATTATCCTTTTGAACTTATCTTCTCTGACCACTTTGACAACCTTCATATTACCCTCCTTTATTTTTTCTTTTTTTTTTGTTTTGTGAACTTCATATTGGCTTCTTTCGGCATACATGCATGTTCACTGCAATTGAATTTACTGAGACACACTCTCTTCACCTCATTTTAAATTAAGTCGTTGTAGTGTTTTTTTTTTTCTTGTCTTTTATTGAGTCTTTATAATTCTCCAAAGGCTTAAGGTGCAAATTTTTCCTAGAAGTGTTTGCTAAGAAGCAATGTAATCCTGAAAGGCTTTCTAGGTTCAATGTTGCCCTGGAAGTATTAAAATGGAACAATATTGCCTATTTTTGTTAAAAACTTAACAGTCAATGTCATTTTTTTATTTGTAAACGCTAGTTTTTTAGCCGAATAAAGCAACATTACTACGGCTTGAAACTTTCAGGATGACACTTAACCTAAAAATACTTCCAAGACAACGTTGTTTCTCATCAAAAACTCCTGGGACAGATTTGCACCTAATTTGTTAATTTGTAAGAAAAAAATATGTTATAGTTACTAATGATGTGGCTCTCACTAAGCATACACAGATTAATTTTTTGTCACACGGATCTAGGTTAAATAATATCAGGTATATTACAAATAAGTACAAAGAGAACGTTATGAGAATATTTTTAAAAAAAAATTATTTCATTTTTTAAAAAACGTTTTTTATTTTGAACTCTAATTTGTAGGAACATATATATCACTTAGTCAGCATTCATATTAGCCTTAATAATTGACTAAAAACATGGGAACTAATGCCTCTAAGGAAGAAAACTATAAAGATCTAATAAAAAAACTAAGACCTAATCAAGTAAAACTAAAAAGAGACTTACGAATCAATTATATATATATATATATATATATATTTATGCGCCTACATCTATGTATGTATGCACGAACAAACAGTGAAGGAAATTCATATCCGCTAATATATCACCTGTGTGCAGTTGAAGATCATATAGCATCAAAAGAAGGCTCACTATCTCAACAATGGCAAGTGCATCTCAGATTGCCCCACCTGCCGTTAGAAGGTAACCAAAACTTATAACTTCACCTCCACACACACACTCTCTCACCGCATCAATGGAACTTTTTCTAATATACGTAGTTGAAGCTTGAATGTTACAGACTTGAAGGAAAGGTGGCCCTGATCACCGGCGCGGCAAGAGGACTCGGGGAGTGCACGACAAGACTCTTCGCCGAGCACGGGGCTAAAGTGGTAATTGCAGACATTATCGACGACTTAGGTAAAGCTGTGTCCAAAACCATACCTGATTCTCTCTACGTTCACTGCGATGTCACAAAAGAGAAAGACGTACACAACGCGGTGGATACGGCCGTTTCAAAGTACGGCAAGCTCGACATCATGTTCAACAACGCCGGTCTTAACAGCGCTGAAAACAGAGACAGCATCCTCGAAAACGACTTGGAGGATTTTGAGAGAGTCGTTAGCGTGAATCTCAACGGCGTGTTTCTCGGCACCAAGCACGCGTCGAGGGTGATGATTCCGGAACCGCGTGGCAACATCATCAATACCGCTAGTGTCTGCAGCATCGCCGGTGGGTTGGCGTCACATGCGTACACGGGCTCGAAGCATGGTGTTTTAGGGCTGACAAAGAACACGGCGGTTGAGCTCGGCCGGCACGGGATCCGGGTGAATTGCGTATCGCCGTACGTGGTGGCGACTCCCATGGCGAAGGATTTCTTCGGGCTTAATGAAGAGGAAATCCATAATCTATATGCACCTCTGAGAGGTGCTAAGATTGAACCTCAGGATTTCGCTGAGGCTGCTCTCTTCTTGGCAAGTGATGAGTCTAAGTTTGTGAGTGGCCATAATCTTGTGGCAGATGGTGGCTACACAATCACAAACTATGGTTTCACTGTTTTCAAGCAAGTCCCTGTCTATAAAATCAAAAACTTCGATGAGTGGTATTGTTGGGTAATCTGTCTTGGCATGTTTGTGATGAAAAAGTGGTCTTTGTTCTTGATCATTTACATGTTTGAATAATCGCGCTCATGGGCGTGAGCTTATATATAATGAGATAAAGTTATTATCATCTTTGTTTTAAAAAGTAAGAATTTTCGATTCTTCTTATCTTTTAGAGTACCAATGAATTGAGTTTTGGCATAACCATGGTTACATTCCAATAAGGAAATTAATGGCTTTCAAGTCCTTGGTAATTTTTTCTACAATTTTTTGGGGACTTAACTAATGCAGTTTTAGGGGAGAAGAGTGTCACCTCTTTACTAACCCCGTTTCCAGTTTCCTGTTTCCCCCTCCTCTCCATTTATTATGCATGTACCATTGAATTGGCTTTTAATGATTAAGATTTAATACTATAAAAATCATTATTATAATATTAAATATAATAAAAATATACACTTGTAAATTATTCGCATCAATATAATAATTTATTTATCTATTATTTAATATTTAATATTTAATATTATAACAATAATATTTTTTAAAAATAAATATTAACCATTGAAACTTAATCTAATAATGAAGACGTTGAGTGGAGAAGAAGGATTGGAGATGGGGTTAGTGAAGACACTCATTTCCCGTGTTTTTGTGTGCATATGTATCAAAAGAATTCTAACAATTCTCAACAACAAAGGAAGTCGTAAGGGGGAAATAGGTCTAGTTAGGCAACACTTTAGCCAAATAGGTATGAAATAGGGGCAAAAGTTCTGACCCGAGTCTTCAAAAAGCCTACCAATGCCTAAAGCCTTTTTATAAGGTATGCTTGCATGTAGGCCTTTTCATATTTCAATTTTAAAGGTCATAAGTAGGCTTTAAGCTCGCTAAAGCCTACATTAAATAAGCCTAACATATTTCTACCCCTATATAAAATTAAGTCTCAAATTAAATTATAATTTTGAATAAAAAATGTACATATTTTTAGAACAAAAATAATATATATATATATATATATGTGTGTGTGTGTGTGTGTGTAGATCAAGCCAAGCTTGCATGTTTGCAGGCTAGCTAAGCCTTTTAAAAAAAGTCTATAGTATATTTAATCAAATAGGCCTTTAAATTTGTCCAAAAAAAAAAAAAAAGGCCTTTAAATAGACATGAAGTCTAACCTCTTTATTAAACGTGTCAGGCCTTATCAGGCTATGGGCCTTTGTTAAAGGTTTGACATATTTCACCCCCTCATTGTATTGTATATATCCTAAAATGATAACCCAACAATTTCGTTTGAAATTCTAGCATCAAAAGAATGATCTAATTTACTTCAACATGAAAACTGAGATAATGCAATGAAAATTAAAATATAAGGACTAAAAGTTAAAAGAAACATTAGACTAAAATCTTTTCAAATTAAAAAAAATTAATGACATATTATTAAAACTAAATAATATATCCTTTGAAATTTCAAAACAATTATAATCTTAATGTTAATTAAGGTTTCAACATTTTTTATGTTTGGATATTACAAATAATATTTTAATATTTTTCAAAAAATGAAAAATTAATTTCAGTTGTAGATTAAATTACTAGATTTTATTTTCAACATCAAAGAAATCTTAATGCCACCAACCATCCTATGCATTGGGTTAAGTATATACGTAGCCACTCATGTTTTGTTTATAGCAGAAAGAACAAGAAAGAAACCAACAAAACATAAATGGCAAGTGACAACAAGAAAATGATTGAAAACTGAGTCCACAACTTCTTCACAGAACCCCAAATCACTATCTTTTTTTACGCATATCATAACCTCAATAATTAAAAATGAGTCTCGAAAAATAATTACATAAAATCTCTCTCTCTCTCTCAATTATTAACATACTCAAGTAAATAAAAATATTTTATACTTTTGAAAATATCTTGTATTAACACACACCCACACCCACACACATAGCCCATCATTTGTCAAATGTCAATTTGTCATATCAATTAAGAGGGATCAATGTATTTATTCTCCTTTGGATTGATGTTTTTCATCATTATTAAATCTAGATATATTTCGTCAATCAAAAAAAAAATGTAGATATATTCATTCCCATAAAAAGGTTGAAGAAAAGTTATTGGACAATTTAGTTAGAAGTCCAAAATAGATCAATATAAAATTTAGAGTAAGATAATCTAACCACTTTTCTATTTTGATTTAATTTCACAAACCTCCCCTTCATTTTGAAAGCATATATTTTAGTTCAAACCATTAATACCTTTAAAGAATATTCTAAAAATATTCTTGAGGTATATTTTTTAATTAAAATCCATATTAGAACAAACCTTATTTGCTAACTTACCCCTCATTATACAAAATCCCTAATTTATATTTTTAAAATTAATATTTATCAATGATCTATTTAATATTAATACTAACAAAATTAGGTAATTTTTACCTTGAAAATATTAACAAGTTCATTTAAAGTTTTAGTAAATTTTTTAACAAACATATGTTAATGAAGTATATTTAAAAATTTTTAATTGTAATATATTAATATAAGGATCTCAACATTATATCATTTTATAATTTTGTAATTTTATTGAAAATACAAATATTTGATTGTAAAACATTTTAGCCAACATGTATATTTAAAAAATTATATTATAACTTATAAGTAAGTTTAATAAATAAACAAGATTAAACATTTAAATTTATTTTAAAAATAAAAAAGTTATAATTATAAAATTAATTAAATTTGTAATATGGTAATCAATTTTATAATATGACAAAAAAATTTAAAAATATATATGAAAATTATTTTAAAATTTTTTTTGACAAAGACAGGCTTTAATGATTATTATGTGATATCTATGTTAAGGAGGGGCATTTTGGTCAGAATAATAAGTTAATAATGTGATTTAATGGTCAACTAATGATTCGATGAATAGAAGATAAATGCTTAAACTTGAACAGAGTTTTATACTACATATATTTTGATTTAAAGGGTGATCCATATAGGTTTTCAAAACAGAAGAGGTAGATATATGTAATTTAAAGTAAATAGAAGGACAATCACACTTAACCAATTATCTCAAATAATGATTATTAATATATAATTTATTTATTTATTTATTTTTTGAACTTGCTATTATATGATTCGATTAAATGGAGTATAATGAATATAGTTTATTTCAAAACGTATTGATTGATCCGTTGTAATATTTTCAATTTATTACGAAATTCTTACGAGAACATGTGGTTGTTGATAACCCTTGTCTCTGACGTTGTCGTTGATATATATAGTATATATGAACGTTCCTAAACTAATAAGATTCATGAATGTAAGAGGAAAATTAAATAAGATACAATGGTTCATGAAAGTTATTATTAAATTAGTTGAATCTTAGGAAGCTATATAACATTTACAAAATATTACAATATTTATTATTTATTGTAAATTGTATGAGTGAATGTCCATGCATTCCATATGTGACAATGTTCTAAACCTATAACTTCCCCAATGAATGACTTGTGGAAGTTTCTTGTGATTAATACCATTATGCTCATCTTTATTTCATTGTAACCATAGATATATATTGACTTCAATGGTTGGATGCTTATAAATAGAGGCCATATACAAGGTATTGGTACCAAGAAAAACAAATAAATGAGAAATACTCCATTGCTTCCTCTTCCAATTTTTCTGTATTATTATTCTCTTTTTTTACTCTCCAACTTTCTTATTTTCATAACACGTTATTAGCATGCATGAGTTTGCTCTAAACATTTGAGGTGCAAGCTTTTCATAAATTAATATGTTCTTGTGGTACATAATAATGCTCTCTATTAGCTTACACTTATTCAATTATTCTTTAATTTATTCCCAGTTATCATGCTATAAGAATGCTCTCTATTAGCTTCCTCTTATTTAGTTATTCCTTATTCCCAATTATCATGCTTTCTATATTTTTACTATGAATTATGTTATTTTCTAACCTCTGTCACTACTGTAGATTTATCTATATTTAACGGTTTTTAACTATTAAATATCCTAGTGCTAAACATTTATATTTAACATTTTTAATTTTTAAATATTGGACAATATATTTCACGATTGTTTAAATAGAACCGTTATTTATAGGGTACTATATTTCACAGTTTTTAGTCAATGACTGTTACATATGGCAAACTATATTCAACGATTGTTCATTAAAACCAGTGAAATATATTACCAAATGCATTGTTGTTCATATTATCAGTGGTTAAGTATTTGACACCAGTTTTGATCATCAGTAAGATGTATATTTGGCGGTTGTTGGTAATTAACCATAAAATATATGCATATAATTGGTGATTGTTTGAAAAAACCATGATATATATGTCACCACTACCAAAAAAAAAAAAAAACTAACTTTTAGCGGTAACTCTAAAAGTCGCGCTAAAAGTATGGTTTTTAGCAGTGAAATTTATTGTCATCACTGAAAATGGCACTTTCAGTGGTGACTTAATTGTCGCCGCTGAAAGTCTGAGTTTCAGCAGCCACTACTACAAAAAAAAAAAAAAAGTTGTGGCACTTGTTTTAACAATAATTATGGTGCTTAGGAAGTACCACATATCCTATTGCTACTAAAAGAAGCTGTGACACTTTCAAGTACCACAACATGTTTTTTTAAATATCCTTCATGTGGCGCTTTGTCAAGGAAAGGCCATAGGAAGTACAAACTTCCTGTGGTGCTTACTCAAGGAAGTGCCACAGGAAGTGATTTTTTTTTTTAAATTTGCTTCCCATATAAATCACTCTGACCACCTCTAGTGATATTATATATCAACATATTCAAAACAGAAGAAGTCCATCTTCCATAATAGTATAAGTCTATAAGTATTGATGACGTCTGGAAAAAAAAATACATTATGTTAGCCATACATATCTTAACAACATAATATGATGAAGATAACAAAATATACATCATTAGGAGGCACTCAAATTACTAAGTTAACTTACAAGAAGGATGATAACATCAAAGGATAAGATTTATCCAGAACTGAATCATCTTAAGCATACGTAAGAAGGATTAATACCGTAAAGTTTTTTTTACCAAAATACCACAATGATGACTGAAGGGTATTTTGAGCAAATTTTTAAAGCTAAAAAAGAAAATAGGGAAGGGCGATGATTTGTTTTGGACCAAAACATACATACCCATATGCTTTATGGACCGAAAGCTGACGTCTTTGACCACAAGAGAAGAAGAGAGGAAAAACTCAAAATAGTGATAGGAAAAGGCAAGAGAGAGAGAGAGAGGAGGCAAAAATCTTTATGTGTCTCTGACCACAAGAGAAGGGCTAGCATTATGGTTGTAAAGATCTAAGAAAACTTCCATGCCTAAATTCCCACAGCCAACCACCAAAACCTTCTTCCATCTCAACTCTTCATGCTCTTGTACAAGCTCGTGTGCTTTATCAGCCCACCGCTCGTTCTATCTCCAGCACCACCGCCTCCACATTCTTTCTTGTTGCCACAATCAGCCATCGACACACATACTCCATCATCGTTGTCTCCATCTTACACTTATCAGCACGCATTCTGTTCCATCACCACAATAAGCCATCGGCACATATACTCCACTTTGGGCCCCTATCGTCCCTTAGATCTATCTAATGGGGCTACAATTCATTGAGCTTCCATCATTTGGTTCCGTAATGACTTGCGTCTTCGCGACAATGAATGAACCATTCAAACCCTTTGTCAATCTCTTCACCACCATCCGATTTCTGGGGTTTATCGAGCTTCATGTACGAAGATAAAGACGATGGTGACAGATAGGAAGGTTGAAGCCATCTCTGCCTCAGTGCAGGGGACATTGCACTTTTTGTAGTAACAGAATTCTTTCTTCTTCTTTAGTGTTGTCGCTGATTGAGCTGGTCACTAATAATGGTGTTAGAAGCTTGTGTGGCGCTTGGTTTATCAAGCGCCACACAAGCTCCACAAGCAGCAATGGCTCTTCCTTGAGGAAGCGCCACAGCTGCTCTAATATGTCATATGTGACCAAGCGCCACATAAGGATACCTACAAACTTGAATAAGCGCCACAACATCCTTATGCTTATTTTTTAAAAAAAGGAGAAGAACCTATGGCACTTCTTTAAAGAAATGCCACAAAATGTGCGCCACTATTCTCCTTTTTTGTAGTAGTGGGCGACTTTTGATAGTCGCCGCTGAAACTGAAACTTTCAGCGGCAGCAATTAAGTCATTGCTGAAAGTGTCATTTTCTATTATCACCGCCAAAACCCATACTTTCAGCGGCGACTTTAATTGTTGCTATGGAAAGTCAATTTTAGCTTATTTTTCTTATGGATTTTTTTAAAACCAACAAATGTTATTTTTTTATAGTTTTTTTTTAAATATGATATTTAACATTTGAGGACACTAAATATGTTATTTATTATAAACAAATAAGATAATTATACATTTGCATGTGTGTGGGATTTCTCTACACAAGTTTCCTTCTCTTGCACACTTACATATTAAGATGAATAGATGAAATGAAATTAGATTCAAAGGAGAAGAATATAAATTAATGAACAAAACTAACATATAGCTAACTCAAATCGTAAATATATATGATAACAAGCGGTTGTTAGGTAAAGTCTAAACTTTCAAACACATAAGCAAACCTACCATCTGTTAAGTTCTTCAAGATTTATTATATATTCCCCACACTCCCGTCAATATATCTCTATAGATTAATGACATGTAATGACACTTTTATCTAAAACAAATTATTTCAAAAATGTATCAATTAATACATATGACCTATACTTGGGTTTCTTTTTTAATTACTTCATTTATATAAACACACTTAATAAGTTAAATAAATATAAAAATTAGTACATTTTAATTAATAATCGGATATTAATAAATTTTTATTTTGATTTATTCAAAAATAATTTAAAATATTATATCAGTATATATACACATGTTAATATATATATATATGTATATATGTATTTGTTACATATATTAATATATTATAAATAATATATATTTAACAATATAAAAAATATTTCATAATATATATTTATTTATGTTTGTGTTGTTTAATATATATATATATTATAGATATATATTATTTTGCAATAATAATGAATAGGTTCTTTCTAGATTAGTTGTAAAAGGCATGGACATAAAAAGATGTGGTCTTGGGTTCAAACGTTAGAGGGACCATAAATGAGTTGATTTTCACACAAATGTGGTGCAACGAGGTGGCAACATGTGGGCCTTAGTGATGATGTGGACGATATCTGGCCAGTGATGACATGGACGGCTAGCGATGGGTGGTTGTTGACTGTCGGCGTAATGTTATATTTAAAAAAACAAATTGACACTTTCTGCTAAAAGTATACTTTCAGCGGCGACAAAAATTGTTGCAGCTAAAACTTTCAGCAACAGCAACAACTTTTTTGTTGCCACTAAAAACCTTCAGCAGCAATTTTTAGAATGTCGTCGCCAAAAGTCATTTTTTTGCAGTGAATATAGGATGGTTATTAGCTAATATTTGTGAAGTATTATAGCCAATTTTTTTAAAAAAAAAGTGGGTTTTTTTTTAATTTTTTATTAGCCCCATTCATATTACATTGACAATTATACCTATACATATACAAAAACCAAACAGATTCATTCTAGTCGTTAAAATGGCTTATTATGAACATATAAAAACCAACACCAAAACCAACCAAAAGCTAATCCAAATTACCATCCAAAAGCAAATCAATTACAACAAAAGATAAAACAAAACAAAAACTAAAAGTAGGAACTAAAGCAAAAGCCAAAACCAAATCTGAACTAGCTAAACGAAGAAACTAACATACATTTAAACAAAAAATGGTACTCTATAGTTAACACCGTTATGCTCTAATTCATTGACAACAATAAATAGTCATAGCCAACTCGTTTATGACTTCTTCAATTTGTCCAGGCGAATAATGCTCACAATAATTGTCCTTAAAGTACTACATGCAAAAACAAGTATGTTAACATATGTATGACTTGACTTTTAATTTAACTTAAACACACATATATGTCTATATATACATACCTTAGTATTAATTGAGCTAGGATTGTGGGTGACTATGTCCTTTATGAACTTCATGATATAGTACCCACAATAAGAGCTCTTATCTGGTTATCGCGGACACTATAAACAACAAATGAAATGTATTAGCCTAATACAAAAAACCAACTCTAACAAAATGGTAAGTATTGGTGAATTACCACTATTCTCTTCCATTTGTAAGTAGGTGTAATGCCTTTGCCAAGTAATGCTTGCAGTTGAGGCCTTTACCTGTGCCGTAATAATAAACAATGTAACTCTGACAAGATCACAATAAGAAATTAAAGCACCAAATTTATAATTAACTCTGATAGGGCAATAAGAAATTAAAGTACCAAATTTAAATTCAACAACTATACAGCTACAAAATAAGGATTTAGTGGTGCTCCTCCTATGACACTTCTTTAACGAAGCACCATAGATAATTGTTTACCAAAAAACATAACAAGTTAAGAAGCTACGACACTTCCTATAATAAGTCTCATAGCTTGTATTAGGCTTGTGTGACACTCTATTTAACAAGAGGCATACAAAACATTCATAAGGAAAAAAAAAAAGAAATATGAAAGTCCCAGCTATGACACATTCTTAAGAAAGCGCCGTAGTTGGGTTATTTTTAGAAAATATTTTTCTTTTTATTTTTTGGAGCCACAGGCTATTGGCTCCGTAAATTCCTTCTCGAACAATAGAGAGCATATAGTACATTGTTCATCCTTTTTCCATATGGTTTATTACTGAATATCTCATTGTCTACTCACGGTTTCCCCTCTAAATTCTTCTCATATAAAACATACCTAATATCTACTTTAGGTATGTTTCTTATGTTGCTTCTTCATGGATGAATTCAATGTTGCTTCATGCATGCACACGTTATTTCCCCATTCGCGTGCCTGCCAAAGCCACTATGGCCTTGGCAGGCATATGGCCACAGTCAAACTTGGCGTTTCGTCAAGGCTACTGTGGCTTTGTAAGGGCTAGTGTTGGTGCTTGCTTGCGCAAGTACCGGTGTTATGTGCCCCTCCTTGGCTAGCGCTTGCCCCACCAAGCGCCAGCACTAGCTGCCCCTCCTTAGCCGGAGCTTGCCCCACCAAGTGCCGGCCAAAGTTTAGTGAATAAACTTGGCTAGCACTTAGTAGGGCAAGCGCTGGCCAAGACCCCTTGCCGACACCGTATGCAGCCTTTTTTTTGGTCAATTGCATGTAGCCTTTTGGCAATGCAACCTTTTAGCCTTGCATGCATAAATGTTGTCTTCCTTCTCGATCTATATATTATCTAGACTAATAAGAGAACGAAAGATTAGACACCACGCACATAGAAACTTAGAGTGAGAGTTAAGAGCTACCACCACCATAGTAGAGAGATCTTAGAAGGCGATTGAGCTTCAATCATCACCTTCATTCTTCCTGCATATGCTAAGGACATGCAAGCTGATTATTAGCTAAGGCACCCCGTTAATTAAGGTAAGCTTCAACACCTTCTTTCCTTATTTATTTATTTATTTTTCCAGTATCCTTCTTTCCTTATTTAATTTATATGGTTTTGGCATTAATTGTCATATTATCTTCACTTCCATTTAATTTGCCAATGCTTTAATTTCCCTTAGAATTATTTCACTAGGGGGAATTTAGATTATATTTTTTGTATTATTTTAACTTATCCAATTTTTTTCATTTAATTACAAGCTAAGAAGTTGGTAGTTTCACTATCACTATTCATTTCTTCACTTAGCTTTCACACGTATAATGGAGGCAATAATATATACTGTACTTTCTAGTCTTACTTTTCATTTGTTTGAATTCATAATAATAATAATGGTTAATTTATATCAATTAAGGTTATGTTTGAAGGCTAATAATAATAAGTAATTTACTTTTCATTTGTCTGACTTCATAATAATAATAATGGTTACTTTATATCAATTAAGGTTACATTTGAAGGCTAATAATAATAAGGCATCTATGATAGATTAAAGAGGGATGCAATGGTGCTTGTACAACAAGCGTCATAGATCCCTTCACCATTTAATTTTATTTATTTATTTATTTTTATGTACTAAAGGGATGCTATAGCGCTTGGTGGTGTCCAAGTACTGTAGCTTTTATATACCTTATATGCCGCTTAAGGTAAAAGCGACATACAAGGTATACAAATTTGCCGCCCTTGCCATTATCGTCATCTTTCATCTTTCTCCCGCATCTTCCCCCACTCCATTTTCCAGATCTAACTAGTACCCACTCTACCTTTCATTATCCATTGTCCCTACGCCCTCCTCTATTTGATGGCTACTATTGGAAGCTTTATTGGTCCTACTGTTTTTTTTCCTTGACTTCACATGCGCATTTCTTCAAAACTTTTTGGTCACTGCACTTCCGTTACAGTACAAAACTTGGTTACCCACATGTTCTTTGCTTTGTCTCAACCTCATACAAGAAGTTTCCTAGTTCCTAAGTTTTTTTAGGTATGTTTTCTTCTTCTTCTTCTTTTTATTGTTGGTAAAATCTATCGCATGATTTTTTTAGGTATTTATTTAAAGTTTCAGTTGTCTTCTTAAAGCTTGGTCTCCTAATTATTTTTTTCCTCTGTCTCAGCCTCTTACAGAAGTTTTTGCTAGCTTGTAAGTCTTCAAGTATATATTTTTTTATAGAACCTTAAGTCGTACATTTTCATGCACCTTTTTAAATTTGGGTAGCTGAAGATTTGCCATCAATTTAGAATAGTTGATTGCTTGAGATTTCTTATGTGTCCTGCTAATCATTAAATTAAAGTAGTATTGAACTAGCTAGTCAGAGCATTAAATATCATTGAACTATGTAATATTCTTTTGATTTATTTTTTTTTTTTTTGAGTTCTGAAAAATTAGTATGATTTATACTGTGAGAATTAATTGGTTGATTATTTGTGACTTTAATAGTGTTAAATACTTGAAAAACTTCAAATTCGATGACATTATGCTGCCTAATTTTTTTAAAAAAATCAATGGTAGAAGATAACAGTAATTAGTAACTGCAAGAGGCAAGCAACTAACTACTTTTAAAAATATATATATGTTTAAGGTAAAGATTGATAAAAAATGGATATCATCTAATCGATGCTCAAGGGAATATATAGATAGGGTGAAAGAGTTTATTACATTTGCAAGCGAGCATACAAACAATCCTAATAAAATCTTGTGTCCTTGTTTATCTTGTTATTATGGAAAGTGAATTAGTCTACTTGATTTGCTAGATCATTTAGTGTCTTATGGATTGATCAATTATATACACGATGGACAAGGCACGGTGAGAAGGATGATGCATGTACTGATTGAGTGCATACCACAATTGGACCTTCTAATGAGTTTTACCCAAGAATATGTGATGATGAGGACAATGGTCTCCAAGAAATGGTAAATGTAGTCGAAGGGGTGCTTCATAACTTTCCTAAAGAATTTGAGAAGGTGAAAGGTGATGCTGAGAAGCCATTATATGTGGATAGTACTAAATACACAAGATTGCTAGCAGTGTTGAAATTGTACAACTTTAAAGTGTGATATAGATTGAGTGATTCTAGTTTCAATGCATTGCTTGAACTTGTACAAGATATGCTCCCAGAAGAAAATTTACTTCCTACCAAGACTTGTGAGGCAAAGCAAATACTTTGTTCTACAACTGGCATGGGTTATGAGAATATACATGTATGCCCTAATGATTTCATATTATTTAAGAATTAGTATGCAATGTTAGAGAAGTGCCCTAAATGCAATGCATCTCAATATGAGAAGAAGAAAGGAAAATGTCCGTTGAAGGTCGTATGATATTTTCCCATTATTTTGATATTCAAGTGACTATATAGTAATGCAGAGATTGCTAAGCTATTGACGTGGCATACCGATAAAAGGGTTGAAGACACAAACCTTAGGCACCCTGCAGATTCCCCTCAATGGAAAAAATTGATCATGACCACCTTGACTTCTCGAGTAAAACAAGGAACCTACGCATTGTACTGTCAACTGATGGAATCAATCACCATGCGGTTCAGAGTAGTACACACAGTACGTGGCTAGTGATATTGATGATTTATAACCTTTCTCCGCACTTAATTATGAAACATAAGTTTATGATTATGTCCATGTTAATTTTTGGGCCAAGGCAACCAGGAATGAAATAGATATGTACTTGTTTCCTTTAATTGATGACTTGAAGCTGCTTTAGGAGGAAGGCGTCAATGTTTATGATGTGTACAGGGAAGAAAGTTTCACTTTGAAAGCCATGTTGTATGGCACAATAAATGATTTCTCTGCTTATGGTAATTTGTCTGGATATAGCATCAAAGGATATTGTGTGTGCCCTATATGTGAAGATGACACTCATTCAGTGCGACTAGATCATTATAAGAAAGATGTCTACATAAGACATCAAAGATTCTTACCATTGAAACATCATTGGAAGAACTGGAAAAAAGCTTTCAATAGTGAGTGATAAGGTAGCCCACCGAAGATGTTTGCCGGTGGTCGGGTTTTTGAGAAGGTCAAACATTTGGATAACAATTTTGACAAGCATTTTGCAAGACAAATCGAGACAAGGGGCTGGAAAAAGAAATCTATTTTCTTTGAACTTTAATATTGGAAGTCCTTATATGTGGGACATTTTCTTGATGTGATGCATATATAAAAAAATGTGTGTGATAGTCTAATATGCACGTTACTCAGTATGCAAGGGAAAAGTAAGGACAATGCCAATGCTAGGTTGGATTTGGATAACCTGGGAATCAGAGAAGAGTTGGCTCCGATTGAGCAAAGGCACCGCACTTATCTACCTCCAGTGGCTTACACTTTGTCGAGGAAAGAGAAGAAGTTATTTTGTGAGTTTCTTGAAGGACTCAAAGTTCCAGAGTGCTATTCTTCAAATATAAAGAATCTTGTATTAGTGGAAGAGTTGAAACTAAAGAACCTTAAATCTCATGATTGTTATATGCTTATGCAGAATTTTGTACCGGTTGGTATACGGTCAATCTTACCCAAAAAAAAGTAAGGAATTCCATAACTAAACTTTGCTTGTTCTTCAAGTTGATTTGCAGTAAAGTGGGTGATTCAAAGAAGTTACAAGATTTGTAAAGGTTGATTGTTTGTACTCTATGTGACTTGAAATGTATTTTCCACCTTCATTTTTTGACATTATGGTCCATCTAACTATGTACTTAGTAAAAGAGGTTCAATTGTACGGTCATGTGTACCTAAGATGGATGTACCCAAATGAATTATTTATGAAAATTTTAAAAGGGTATGTGAAAAATAGATATCAGCCAGAAGGGTGTATAGCTGAGCATTATATAGTTAAAGAAGTAAGTGACTTTTGTGCTAATTTTTTATCAAATGTTGACCCAGTAGGGATCCCAAAGTCTCATCATGATAAGAAAAGATCATGGAAAGGAACAAGTAGGAATGATATAAACTGGAAGATTGGAATTAAGTTGAATGAAATTTGGATATTGTGTATCATAGAGACCTTACTGTTTGATTGTGGTCAAATTGGTTTTTGGAGTGTTTTTAAAGTTACCAAGGAGTTTCCTTGTTAGTGCTTAGAGAGTATGAGCATTGGGAAGAGTTTGGGAACCTTTGGGTGAGGATTTGACCATCTGGTGTTTTCTGGTTTTTGCTGCGTTTTTGGGTCTCTGATGCACAACACTCGAGCACGGGATGTGTAATATCCCAATTTTTGATTATGGGTTAATCATGATTATTATGGATAATTATGAATTTAATTGGGATTATTATGTGTTTTATGGCAATATTAAATTAATATGTCATAATGACCGAAAAATTGGAATAATGGAAATATTGGCCAGAAGTGGTAATTAATGGAGAAATTAATTACTAACTAAAAGAAAAAATGAGAAGTGTGATCAAATGGCTAATGGATGGATTAGAGAGATTAATTGGTGTATATGTGTGTGGTATTAGAGATTAAGGGATGAGATGTTGCCAAGTGGCATTATGGTGGACCATAGGATGAGACATAGGAGACAAAAATCACCTTTTTCTCTCTCCTCTCTCTCCTATGCGTTTTTGGAGGCATGTGAAGGGGGTGGGGCAGATTTTTTCTGCACTTCATCATCATCTCCACCTCTCCTCCTTCTCTCTCTCACGTTCTCTCTCTTCTCTCTCTAGTCCACCATTGTTGAAGGCAAGGGAAAGAAGAAAGCTTGATTTTTGGGTAAGTAAATGCCTTCCTTTGCTCAAACTCCCTTCATTAAAGTTGATCCTTGAGTTAAGAGCTACATTTCTATGGTTGTAGTTTGTTCATTGGTTGAGGTTTGTGGCCACACGAAATTTTGGGAGGAAGTGAATCAAGAACTCTCTTTGGAGAAGTTGATAAGGTGAGTGAGACCTATCTTTCTATCTAAGTTTCATACCATTTGAAATACTTTGAATTTTCTGGAATTTTGGGCTCATTTTCGAAAATGAGGGCCATTAGGAGTTTGGTATGTGTTTGGTATGAAATTTGTATGTTTGGAATGCATCTTGGATAGATAGAATTTATTTGGGTTTGAAATTGCTAAGTTTGGAGATTTTGGGAGTTTAGTGTTTAATGTTACCCAAAACCAAAGCATGATAATGGAATAGGATTTTGGTGATTTTGGCATTCCCATTGAATTCCTTGAGTGATTATGTGTGGGAATGAGCTTGGTTATTGATTTTGGGTTCATTTGGATCACTTTGGAAAATTTGGAAAGTTGTCTAGTTTGAGCTCTGTTTTGCACAGTCTGTTTACACGAGCGTTTTGAGTGACCAAATGGTATTGGAAAATTATGAAACTTTCCAGTCTTAAAGTTCACATCCCAAGCTTCAAAATGGACATATATTTTGTGTCATTTCGTTGGGTATTTTGTGAGTTATGGTTAAGTTTGGGATTGAAACAGAACTCTGTTTTGGAGTAGTGGTTAGTTTTTGGTGATTCTGTATTTTTGTAGTGATTTCCAGTGAAGGGCTATATTTTTCCTTGAAAGAGGACTCATATACCTTTCATTTGGCTTTGGAATCACCTCGTTTCGAGTTTTCTAGAATTAGTTATGGTTTTTTGAAGTTCAGCCCAGAGTCAGGAATTTCTGGGCCGCGGCCCAAGAGTGGCGGACCGCGGCTCAAGCCTTTCTGACCTGTTTTGGGCCGCGGCCCAAGAGTGGTGGGCCGCAGCCCAAGACCTTCTGACCATGTTTGGGCCGCAGCCCAAGGAATGGTGGGCCGCGGCCCAACCCTGTGTTTTGGCACTTTGTGTTATCGAAAGGGGATCTTTAACCTATTGTTTCCCAACCTTTTAGGGCTTTTATTAGAGGCATTTGGGGCCTCTTAAGAGTCAATTATGATAACCAAAACTAAGTGTTTCAAGTTAATTAAGTCTTGGAATAGAATGTAACTCTTCGTCCCTAATCATGATTCTAGGATATGACATTTGCCTTCTTCGGGAGAGACCGGCGCTAGGACACGCCCGGAAGGATCAAGGTAGTGACTTTTCTCTCATATCTTGTATGATGTTTTGGCATGCATATCTTATCGTTGAACTTGTGAAATGTGTGCCATGGTCCATTACGGCGCGAGCAGGTCAGCGTGAGCCGTGTAGGGATTGACGGTGGTCATCTCTAGGTCGGCCGTTGGACTGCCGTCGTAATCGACATGGATCTTTGTGAATCCGACCCGTGGGGGCGGCGTATGTGAAAACCAGCCGTGGGCTGTGTGTGTGTATCTTGCCTATGTGGCTTGCGAATATGATATGCTTTATATGGATCCCAGCTGTGGTGAATTATACTGTGTTGACTGTTGTGATACAATACAGCGTGAGCAATTCAGCGTGAGCAATCGTCAAGGATGACATGTGTCATACTAACCATTGCCGCTGCAACTGCCGTTGTAGTTGCTTGTGTGGATGATGATTTGATTACATGCATTATTGTTGTACATTATATGATTGACTTGTTACTACGGGGATTCTTTAGAATCTCACTCTCCCAAAATTAAACCTTTTAGACAGGGCCGAAGGATCGAGAGGCAAGCGGGCGACGAAGAGTAGTTAGAGCTCCTGTTTAGGAGTATATTTTGGAATTTATGGTTATCATTGTATATTTTGGAATTGTATATTGTGGGTTTTGTGTAATCCCCAAGTTAAGGGTATTGAATTATGGCTTTGTGCCTTGTAAATCCCTTATCTAATGAATGGAACCCGAGTGAGTCAGGAATTTATGTGCACTCTGATATTTGTAAATGGAATCCACCTGTTCGGGCCAGTATTATTTTGTATTGAGAACTGGGGACCATTGTGAATAAGTTTTGAAAAATGTTTTGCAAATCCGATTTTTGGGCAAAAGAGTATCTTATTAAGTCCCAATTTCATTATGGTCTCTAATTACAACTTAATTATGAGTTTAAGAACTTAATCTCGGCCTAAGGTGGGAAGGGGGTTACAGGATGATCATGCTCAAGTGATGTGAGAGTTTTTCCCTTCTTTGCTTCGAGTTTGTCTGGGTTTTATGAATAATGCTCGAGTGCATTGCCTTGGGCTCGAGTGAGGGAAGAACATGCTCGAGTGAACTTGGGTTTGCTCGAGTGATGGTGTGAGTCCAGAGTGAAGGGTTTCTTTCAATTCTTCACTCGCTGGCTGATTGCAAGAGTGTGCTCTGACACTCGCGAGTATAGCCATCTCACTCGAGCACTGGGGGTCATGCTCGAGTGAGCTTGTGCCTCTGGTGTGGGTTGGTGCTCTCGGGTTGTCACTCGTGGTGTTGTGCTTTCGGGTGCTCGAGTGGAATTGGAACTCTCACCCGAGCACAGAGCTTCTTGCTCGAGTGATGCGAGCACTTCCTGGTCGTGAAGGTTGCTCTCTGCCAAGTACTCGCGAGTGAGAATGGTCTCATTCGAGCATGAGTCCTAATCACTCGAGTGAGGTCATCTTCACTCGAGTGAGGCTGTCAAAAATCAGTGTTTTGCATTCAAAAAAGGGGTCTTTTGGGTAGTGTCTTCCAACCCTTTAGGCATATGTTTAGACCTCTAATAGTCACCTAAAGAGTCCTAAATGATAACCAACTTAGAGTATTATTGAAATATATATATGGAAAAGAGATTGATTGGTTGTCCCTAATTTGAATATAGGATTTGATATCTGTCGGCCTCGTGAGGCTAAGGTGCCAGAGCCAGTCAGGAAAGATACAGGTAGTTACTCTTTCTTTATATCTTATGTGATACATTGTATGTGTGCTATATCATTGTAATGAAATGGGTTTCATATGCTGCAAGTTTTGTGAAAATTTGTGTGAAGCACCGCTATACCAATAGTTCCTAAGTTGCTAACAACGGTTCGGGTAAGGGCTGTGTGCCTTCCCGGCGATAAAAGGGGATGAGGTTAGGGTGTGTATATGTGATTATGTGGGCCAAAAGGCTAATTGTGGGCCGAAAGGCTATTTGTGAAGGCTGACGGGCCATTTGTGAAAGCTGAAAGGCTATATGTGAGCCGCAAGGCTATTCGTATGCACTGCCACGCCAATAGTCCCTGAGTCACTAACAACGATTTAGGTTAGGATGGTGTGCCTTCCCGGCGGTAAAAGGGGATGAGGGTGGAGTGTGATTTGTGTTGCTGATATGAGATGATTTGTTTACATATTATGTGATTGCATGTGGTATGAAAAAGTTGTTACTATTGGGATTCTTTAGAATCTCACTCTTTCCAAATGACTAACCTTTTTAGACAGGGCGAGTGGTTTGAAAGGGAAGCAGACAACCAGGAGTAGTTAGGACTACTTTGAGACTTAGTGGTAGTTGGTTATCTTTGTTTTGGATTTTGGGTTACCAAATGTATATGAGTTGTAAATGAATATTTTGGATATATAATCCCCATTTTGGGAACCTGTAAACCCCTGATATATATGTAGTTGAACCCGGGGTTTTACCGGGATTTTAGTTTCCGCACTCTGATATTTCTTATGTGATTTGAATGCTCAAGTAGTTATATCCGCACGTGAACGTGAGACCAGTATTTATTACGTTTTGAATTGGTTTTCAAATACCTCATTCCCATATGAGGGATTATAAATTACTGATTTCATTTTATTGGTCTCTATTTCACTTAAATTTTGAAATCCGGATGTAATTACGGTGAGGGGGTTACAAAGAACATAAGGATGCTCTTCGATTAGTACATGGTAAGAGGGATGACAATTTGATAACAAAAGAGCATAATCAACATTTTCCAACTTGGTTAAAAAGGCACATTAATGATGAAGTGAAGAGGAATCCTGATTTAGTTTCTGAAAACTTAAGATGGCTATTGAATGGACCAAGCTGAAATGTATTGTCTTACAATGGTTATGCAATCAACAGTTACACATTCCATACACAAGAACTTGATACAAGGAGTATGATGCAGAACAATAGGGTAACACTTGATGCTGATTCATGGCACAAACCCAGTGCCAAAGACGTACACCCTATCTACGCAACAATGTCATACTTTGGTGTAATTGAACAAATATAGGAGTTAGATTACACTATGTTGAGCGTCCCTATGTTCAGATATAAGTGGATTAACAACAACAGTGGATTATGGACAGATAATTTAGGGTTTGTTCAAGTGGATATTTCTAAAGTTTGGTATAAAGATGATCCTTTCATTTTATCATCACAAGCACAATAGGTGTTTCTCATTTCGGATCCTTCTAAGAAGAACTCATCCGTTGTACTTACATTGAACAAGAATCATCAAGAACTAGTTGATAATGAAAATAATGAATATTTGAATATATTAGAGGATGATCTCTCCTTTGAAATGTTATGGTTAAAATATATTGATATAGATGAAGATGAAAATTAAGACGAACCCTTATACATGAGACATGATCATAAAGAGGGGACTTAGTTTTTAAATCAAACAAAAAAGAACTAGTCAAGTGCATGCTCTTATATTTTGTTTGGTTTATTTAACTTGTAGGAAAATAGTTCCTCACACCGGAGATGATATTGTTCCCATCGAACATGATGATCAAGCAGCATTTGAGGCTGAGGTAGCTTGAGGCAAGATCGTAATGAAAAAACTTATCAAACTAAGGAGTAAGGGCATTAGGTTAGAGCTTGAGTGGAATGAAAAGGGAAATCTAGTTTGACCAAATGCCAGCTCCATTATTAATTACATTAGGATATCGGTCAAAGAAAGAGTCCCCATTACAGTTTTAGATTGGCGCTACGTGAAGAAAGATTATGGTGATATGCTCTTCGATTCAGCAGAGGTACACATTACTTACTTTATTATTTTGGTTGTTTTGTATCATGCAATTTCAATCAAACAAATTATATGTGGTTTTTCTTCCAGTCTTGCTTTATAATTGAAGAAGATAAAGAGAAATTCATGCTACAAAAATGCGGCAGACTTTTGAGAAATTTTTGCTCTGCTCTTGTCAAATTCTACTTGTAGGACAATAATGATATTATCATTCATACATCGCCAGAGAAGTTGTCGAATATTGGGTAAGTAGTGGATTATATATACAATAAAGATTTAGCTTTACTTAACTGATTCTATTTTATAATAATTAATATTATTGTAATTTTTTGTGTGTTAGTACTTAATGACGCAGGAGCAGCTAGACTTGGTGCATTATGTTGGTCGCGATGATTTGCTCAGCAGAGCACTTGGAGTTCCTAAGTATAATGGTTATGTTCAAGGTACTGATTTTGCATGACCCAAACATCATAGTATGCACCCAAAAAGCAAACCATAAAAAATGACTTACTACAAGTACAAGAGCAAATTTCTGACTACAAGCATCATGTATATCAGAAGATTAGTAGCTATGAGCATCAAATAGAACAATTCACCAATCATATGCGTTTGATGCAAGTGCAAAATGCCTTATTGAAGGCACAAATTGAGGCCTTACTACAGTCTAGGCCAACACCGAGTCCAGTGTGTGACAACATGAGTACGAGGGATAGTTGGCCTTTCATGCCTAAAGTCCCTATTCCTTTGGTAATTAATTTCTTTTGCACTTTAATTTTTTGGTGTGTTATACATTAATGTACCTTAATATATTTAAATCTATTTTTCATAAGGGCAAATTGAACGGCAAGTTGCACATTGATGATTCTTTCAAGCACGCGGTTGCTGTCGGCGTGGCCTACAACATTGAAAGTGATATCTTGCATAATTCACCATTACCACCGAACACACTCAGAGTTAGGGTCAATGTATGCACAAATGATGATGCCCTCTTACCAATCCCTTCTTTGGATGAAGCAACAATGGTGAAAGATATCGTCGGTGGTTATGTTGCATGGCTAATAAGTCTGATCAAGCCATACAAAAAGGTAGTTAATTTACAATTTCTTTTACTTTTTCTATACACTTCCGTCTAAAACCACTTTATTTAATTTCATCATATTTTTAGGTTGCTGCTCATCTTAAAGGAAAATGAATTGAATGGTGTGTGAAGAACTTAAAGTGTTCATAACTGAACATAAGTCCCAACCCTCATCCAGCAACCGAATCAACCAACAGTTGCCCTCATATCGCCAATAATTAGTGTCAATGGCATTAGCTTTGATTAGCCAAGGAGAACAGTTAATACGTTTCGATATCGACATCTATCATGCTGTTATAGATTATTATGTCGTTGGTAGTGTAATAATCGATATGCTTAGTCGTGATTGGCTTAGTGTGACGGCCATCAACATAGGATTAGGTACTTTATCATCATCGTCTATCACTGTTATTATTATTATTCATCATTATTTTTTTAGGTTTCAATGACATTGTTTATTTTCTATAAAGGCACTTGTATTGCGATATGTTATTGCACACAGAAAGTGGCATAGATTCATATTTGTTAGCCCACACCTCCTTGGCCAACATAGATTAGATGTGGAAGCACTATCTAATAATGTTAGGGATATCTTCATGCAAAGTGCAACCCCTAATATGCTCTTTATCGTGCCATACAATTCGAGGTAAGTTATTTGCAACAGTATTTTAATGTATGTTTTTTTATTCTCTTAATTTTTTTTATAACATGATTGTCAAAGTAAAATATTTAAAATATTTTAGGGGATATTGGATTTTGATTGTTGTCCGTCCAGCGTCACCTGGAGTCCCTGGGATTTACTATTTGGATTCTATAAAGACTGGTTATCCAGACAACCGGTGTGATTTGAAGGTTATAATAAAAAAGTTAGTGCATGGGTATATGTGTAAATATTTGTCATTATTGAACTACCAAAATTAATCAGTCACTACTAGTTTTGTTAGTGCATTGACCGCTTACCGAAGCAACGTTAGATTGAGCTATTTTACTTGCAAAGACCCAGCTAGTAGTTATCCCTGGAGGAAGATTGCAGTACTAATATATGAATTTAATTACTCCAATTTGTTATTAAATTTTTTTTCTCAAATGTTTACTTAACTATTTCATTGTATTGTTAGTGCCCATTCCAACGGAACAATAATAATTACAGTTATTACATTATGAAATTTATGAAAGATGTAGTTACTCATGATAACATTTTTGTTCCTACACAAGTAAGTTCTTTTACTTCCAGTTACTGTGTTTTGAATTTAATTGACAATTTTAATATTCCAAATTTTGGGATTGGAGGCTTGAGAATAAGTTTAAATTAAGCAAACTGCTAAGCCCTGGTTTAGCAGGTGTCTCAAACATATTCCCTAACATTTCTTATATCTTTGAGGTATTAAAGGAAATACAATGGTGAATTTTGGAAAGATGAACCATGTTTTCAGTGAGTTTTCCTATGTGGTAGTGGGTTTGTCATGTGATGTTGTATATTCAAACAATAAGCAAAAATTATGGAGTTTTATAGGGTGAAAGTAGACATCCTAAACTTTAACTTGACAGGTCATATGAATCATTTGAAACTATATGCAAAAATTTATTAATTTTTGAAATTAGCCCAGAAAAACTTTTAATTTTTTGGAACAACATTTAAAGAACTTAATTATGGGAATTTTGTGCTTCTATTTGGCTAAAGGTTATATTTTTCCTTGGAGCTAGACTCAATAAGGGTTCTACAGCCTTTAGAATCGCTCTGATATGATGTCTACAAATTTAGTTATGATTTTTCAAACTTTGGACAGAAAATCTGCCAGGAAATCCGAAAATAGAGAAAAATGTAATGGCAAACTTGTAATTTTGCCAAACAAGTGCTAGCTTAATTATTTTCCAATTAATTGAATTTAATTTCAATTAGTTAAGGAAAATAAGGGGGGAAAATATATTTAGAATATTTTGGTCAATTTAATATGAATTTATGGAAATTTGAGCAAAAAAGTGCAATTTTGATCAAAATTGAGACTTTACTTATATATGTAACTGAGACAAGTTGTGAAGCCAATTGAGACCATTGGGAGGGACCCTTAGGTGTCTCCTACATGTAGCATGAAGAAGGAAATATTAGGTTGGCTTAATGGACAAGGTTATATGTATATAGGGATTTATGTACATAAAGGCAAAATTTGTGTTTTTGGAAAATAGATAATTGAAGTATATATGACATAAGCATAATAAAACATCACCTTCCTCCTCATATGCTCAAAACCAATGTCTTATTTCAGATGAAAGAGAGAGAAAACATTGAGAGCATAGAGAAAGAGAAAGAGGAAGAAAAGCTTATAAAGGTAGGTACTTTCTTCGGTAAATCAGTTCCTAACGCGTATAACTCCGTTCCTAAGCTTACTTTTCATATGACTTAAGGTTTAGAGGCTCAAATTTGGATGTTTAATACTTAGGGTTTAGCCACATTGAGGAAAAGCTAGTGAGAGCTTGAGGTAACTTTCAAACTTTTGTATATTGACTATTATGGCTGCCATGGACAATTTAATCAGTGAAATTTCGCCAGATTATCTTTATTTGTAATTTTTGGAAATAGGTTTACTTAGGGGTTATGATGCCCAAATTGGTACTAAATGGTAGTTTTAAGCTAAAGGAATAGTCAATAAAGTGGTTAAGAATAGAAAGGAACATGTTTACGGAGTTAGATTTAGAAAACCCCAATTTTTCCTGGGGAATAAGAGGATTTTGGCTAAGGGCATAAATGGCACCTGGATATTCCCAGGTGCAACAACTGGAAATAAAGGCCATGTGTGGCGCCTGAATAGGCAGGCGCCACATATGGCGCCTGACTAGGTAGGCGCCACATATGGCCCATAGCGCAGCTGTGGCGCCTGGCCCAGCTGCATTTGTGGCACCAAGTGTGGCGCCTGCCTATGCAGGGGCCACACATAGCCATCCCAACTATGGCCCTTATCCTACTAAGCACCACAACTAGTACCCAAAATTTTAAAAAATATATATACAGAAAAAGAAAAAAAAAAGAAAAGGAAGTTGTGGCACTTTTTTAAAGAAAGGCCACAAAATGTGTGCCACCTTTCAATCTTTTTGTAGTAATGTTTCTTTCATATTCATCTTGGTTGTTTATGAATTAGTTGTATATTAATATTATTTCTTGCCTACATTCTACATATATAGGTACTTACAATTAGTTGTCCTTATTTATTATTTGTTATGTTGTAATCAAATTACATTAGTACTGGTTTTATGAATTAATTATTTTGATTTGAGTTATTTCATTTTGATTTGGTGTGATTTTGGGTTGGGTTTTTGCTGCTGTGGATTTGTAAAATGTAAATTGCTGTGGATTGAATGCATACGGGTGGTTAAAAAAAACGTACCTCCAATGGCGCTTCTCCTAGGAAGGGCCATTAGAGGTATAGCACCTCCAATGGCACTTTGTAGTAAACTTTGTGGACTTTCTATGGCGCTTCTCTGGACAAGTGCCATATCTTTTTATTAAAAAAATACTCATGCTTTGGTGCTTTCGTAGCTTATTTTAATGGCACTGGAAGCTATGACGCTTCCTAAGCGCCATAGTGTTCTCTAAATTAAGTGCCATAGCTCATATTTTTTTAGTAGTGTTACTTATTGAAAACCTTAACTATCTGTGGTCGATTGTCCATATCCCCATGAACCAAATCAAAGTACTAAATCCTTTGTTTGAAGGGATTTAGCACGATGAGGAGCCAATGACACCTAAGTACAATAAACAAAATGAGAACAATCAATTAACAAACAAGAAAAAACTACTTAATTAACAAACAATTTAATGAAGTAGTATACTTACCCCTAGTAGTACAACACCAAGAAAAAATTATCCTTCTTCTTTAATGCTCTTTTAATAATCATATCCGCCAATTTCCTCACTTTTCTCTCTAAAAAATTGCCTTATTGACTATGCCTAACATTCCTAAATAGTGGTAGGGATTAAGGTGTAACCCCCTACTTTATTATCCATAATTATAATTCAAAAACGCATAATTAAGTCGAATTAGAGACTAACGGATAATTTAAAACTTATTAAATTCCCATCCTCAAGACAGGGTTATCAAAAATTTCTTTCAAAACCTGTTTAACCTGGTCTCACATTCATATTTTGAATATATTTGGCCTATGTAGTTTGGTTTCATTCATACATATCAGAGTGTAAAGAAAATTCCTGGCAACACCTGGGTTCTATGCATTAACTAAAGGGTTTACATGTATTTTCACCCATATCAATTTCCCATTCAGGGGATTACAAAACACTATCCAAAATTTACATTTATGATATATACAGTAATCCCAACCAAAATATGGCAACCAACTACCAAAATTAGATCCCTAGCGGAGTGCTAGCCGCCCTTGGTTGCTTGTTTCTTCTTTGAGCTGCTTGCCCTTACTGTAGCTTAGTCAATAGAAAAAATGAGATTCAAAAGAATCTGAGTAGTAACAAACCACTCATACAATATATAATCACATAGCATGCAAGCAAATCACCAAGCAGTAGTAGCAACAACGATCATAGTGATGCATGACTTTCATCACAAACTTAAGCACTCATGGCTATATACACATGATGCGTGACCAGTGTCACAATCGATAGCACTCACGGCTATATACACATGATACATGACCAACGTCACAATCGACGACACTCACGACTGTATACACATAACTTTCACAGCAATATACACTGCAGCATAGGCAATCAACACAATTCAATGATAAGACATTCATACAATGCACTACACATAGTATAAGAGAAAGTGTCACTATCTTGTTCTTTCCGGGTATGCTCTAGCACCGGTTGATCACGTACAAGGCAAATATCAAATCTTAAAAACCATAAGCAAGGATGATGTGTTAATCTCTATTCCAAGTTCTTAATTCCAAAACACTTAAAGTTGGTTATCATTTGAGACCTTAGGTGGCTACTAGAAGCATAAACAAATGCCTAAAGGGCTAGGAAAAACTTGACCAAAGACCACCTTTTGAAAGTTTAAAATGTCATTTTTTAAGGGTTGGCCATGGCTAAGCCATCCACTGGCCCAGCCAACATATAGTCAAAAAGTTTTGGGCTGCGGCCAAGATCCTCTAGCAGTGGCCAAAAGCAAGTCAACAACTTTTGGGCCTTAGCCAATATCCTTAGGCCATGGACAAAAACAGGTCAGAGAGTTTTGGGCCTCGGCTAAGAACTGGCCAAAATCTATAGGCCGTGGCCAACCTTTGGCTTGTTTCCTTGCTGATTTTCAAATGACCATAACTTCTTACATAGACGTCAAAATGACCCAAACTTTATATCAATCTAAAGCTTGCAATGTGAACTACAAAAATAGAGAGTTTCATAACATTTTAAAACCATTTGCTATTTCAAATCACCATGCATAGTTGGTCCCCTAAACAACATTTTACACTTAACAATTTTCTAGAATTTCCCGTTTTCAACCAAAGTGTCCAATGGCTCCAAAATTCACAACCAAACCTATTCTCACAAAATTTTCCACAAGGAAACCAATGGAAACACTAAAACAGCCAAATTCCCATCACATCTACACATGTCGTTTTTTACCACATTGCAACACAAAACCACAACACAAAGTCTCAACATTGCCAAACTCACATTCAACATTCCAAACCATTTCCAATGACCCAGACCGGATCGGCCGAACCGGCCCGGAAACCAGCGACCCGGGCACTAAACCTATCCGGGTCAAATTATTTTATTTTATTTTTTTAAATTTTTCCTTTAGAATTTCATACTATAAGCCTAAAATATTCCATTTCTCACTGGTTTGGTCCCGATTTAGCTCCTGTTTGACTCCGGTCTGACCCTCTGACCCTTGACCCAGTACCCCGATCGGTCCACTGACCGGTTCGGGTTTAATTACCTTGATTTTGGCACACTTTGAATGGCCAAATAGTGACCACATGAAATTGAGCCACAATAAGATATAAAAGTTTAATTTTGGTCTTCATAAAGGCCTATTGTTGAAGCCTAAAACATAAAGATTGGAAGAGCATAATTTTGGGCCCAATTAATAGTGATTTTTGGCCCAATACAAAGGGAAAGAAGAAATCCCAATTTAATTACAAAAAAAAATGTATGGCCAAAATGGTAGATTTGCCATAAATCTAGAAGCTAATTAATTTTTCCCTTCTTATGGATAAATTTTGTCTAACAAGAGAGGCAAAGGGAATAAATATTTGAGATAAATACTTTAGAAGTTAGATCAATTTTGTCCAAGCAAATTGAAGCGAAAAAATCAAAAAGCAAGACATGTGTTCAATTGGCAATTAAATATTATATTCAAGGAGATGGATAATGATATTGCAAGAGGCTAATTAGCTCCCCCAAGAAGCAATATCTCGTCCAACATGGAAAGGAGAGAGAAAATATAAGGTTGGACATAATAGTGATAATTGGAAACACTTTAAGAAAAGGTTAAAAGATGAAAGCATAAGTCAAATATCTCATGCTATAAGGAAGTGGAAATTATGATATTTTAATGAATCATTATCCTTCCTCCTTAGGCCACAATTTCGTCCAACAAAATGAAAGAGAAGGGAAAATGAATTGCTTGGTGGGTATTAATTCAAGAAGGAAAATTTGGGCCAAGTAAAATTGCACATATTGGATTTACATTTAACAATGATATTTCAAGAGGCAAGAGGAGATATTTTAATACACCTTTTCCTCTTCTTTCCTTCCATATTTCAGTGGAGTAAGAGAGAATAGAGAGAAAGAGAGGAGTTTCAAGAACTGAAGAACACCAAGAAGAAGCTAGGCTTCCAAGAGCGAATATCAAAGATAAAAGCCTGTAATCTTGGTGATTTTGCTTTCTAATCACCTTCGAACATCCTCTAACCTCTTTTTCTCCATAAATATCATGTTTAGCAAGTAAAATCAAGATGGAAGAGAGAGTAAACATTGATGTTTTAAAGAGAGAAAGTCTTAGAAATCAAGGTTGTAACCCCCTCCGTAATTATATCTGAAATACGCGATTAAAATGAAATAGAGACCAATAATAATCAAATAACATTTACTAACCCATCACATGACGGGGTTTTCACGAATACTTTTTGAAATCATTTATAAGCTTGGTCTCATATTCACATTTCGAATACAATTACTACGCGAAGATAAATCACATTCATATAAATATCAGAGTGCACAACTTAATCATCCCGGCAATCCTGGGTACATACCTCCACTAAAGATACATAGGGTACAATTGCCCATTACAGTTCTTCAAATGGGGATTACACAATCTCATCTCGAAGGAGTCCTAGCCGCTCCCTTTACGAGCCACTTGCCCTGTCTAAATTGTTGGTAGGGGAGAGTGAGATTCGAGAGAATCTCAGTAGGAAACAGATACCAAAATGCATGCATGATAGATGCTAGGTGTATGACATGTTAGCTTTATCTAGATGCATACCCCATAATGATATTTCTGCATGCTCAATGTTTCATACAACAAGACTATGGCCATAGCGAAAACAGAAACAGAGCTTCATTTATTCAAATATGCTCTACACAATCAAGTAAAGCAATCACATACATCACTACACAAGCAAAGATATCGAATACATGCAAGTAAGGTAAGTCCCCTACCTCCAGTCTTTTCTCCTCGATTTGCGTGCCAGCAACTCGTGTCTTTAAACTCTATCCTACAATGTCAAATATACCATTTAGACACTTCCATAGTGTTTCTGGGGGTTATATGAGGCTATATTGAAAATTTACTAAAATACCACCGGGGACCCAGCTCCGGCTGTACTTTTCTTGAAATTTTGACATGGACTATTCTGACATATTTTCACCCAAGGAATCCATTTCCGGACTCAGAATTATCACATTCAATGTCAATTTACAAATTTACCCTTAGCAGCCTCACTTTAAGGGTTTCAAGGGCGTTTTCGTAATTATGCTTTTTCGGCCTTTTCCGAAAAAGTGCCCAACTGTAACCCCACCTAATTTTCGCTCCTGAACTCAATGGAATCATCAAATCATTGAAAATCCAACTCTAAGACCCATTTATAGCCCAGACCGAAAATATGGGTTTTCTTGGGAAAAACGAGGTTTTTCGGTTTCGGCTGCGTAAACGCATTCCTTTCTACTCATAACCACTTTATTGACTATTCCATTAGGTTAGAACTACCATTTAGTATCCATTTGGGCAGCATAACGGCCCCACAAACCCATTTCCATTTTTAGAACCAAAGATAATCCGGCGAAATTTCACTGATTAAATTGTCTATAACAGCCAGAATAGTCAATATGCAAGAGTTTGGAAGTTACCTCAAGCTCCCACTAGCTTTTCCTTCTTGTGGCTGAAAACCCTAACTTCAAAACACCAAAAGAGGAGCTTCCAAACCTTAAAGAACATAAAGGAGTAGCTTAGGATCGGAGTTATATGCGGTAGAAGCTAGATCGTCAGAGAAATCGGCTTATCTTGCGAGATTTCTTCCTCTTTCTCTCTCTAAAGATCCCATATGCTCTCTCTCTATTTCAGCTGTTCTCAGCATCATAAATGAGGAGGAAGAAGGAAAAAACCGTTTAATAACATATCCCATGCTTATGTCATCAATGTAACATGATGATGTCATAATTCTCAATTTTCGGATTTTTGGCAGATTTCTGACCAAACTTTTCAAAATCATAACTAATTCTAGAAAATTTGAAATAAGGTGATTCCAAAGCCAAATGAAAGGTATTTAAGTCCTATTCATTGGAAAAATATGAGCCATTACCAGAATCACCACAAAATTCCAGAATTACACAAATTTCATCACTGCCCCAAAACAAAGTCCATTTTCGACCTCAAACTTTGGACAGTCATATCTCCTAGTTCCCAAAACGAAATGGCACAAATTATATATTTAAACCTTGGGATGTGTATTTTAAGACTGGAAAGTTTCATAATTGTCTGACATCATTTGCCTAGTCAAAACATCCACATGAGAAGACTGGCCATACAGAATTCAAACTGGACAGCATTTCCAGTTTTGCAACCAATGTGTCCAATTCAATTTAAATCAATTCCAATGATTAAATACGACAACATGACACCATTTCCATCACAATACCCCATTCAATTCTTCCCTCTATTCTAAGTCAATTTCGATGTTGATCCACAATTGAACTCAAATACAGGGTTTTGGCGTTGCTCATAACACAAGTGACTACAATCCACTTTATATTCTCTAAAAGGGTTCATTAATCACTAACCACGTCCACTTTTGTAGTCATTAACCCCTAATCACAATTTGGGATCTTGCTAAACCGGGGCTTAGCAATCCATTAATCTCAGGCTTATTCTCTAGCCTCGAGTCTCAAAATTCGGGGTATTACAAAGGTGAGTTTAGAAACGTAGCTTATCTTGATGAATATTGGTTGTTGTCAGTTGCTTGGGATTTGGTTGGTTGGTTGATTTTGCTTGGTTTTGGAATTTTGAAAGATGAAACCCTAGAATGTTATGCTGTCAAATTTTCTATGGATCATATTTATTAAGTGTTTAAATGGTTAATCTTGTGATTATAAGTGAAAAGGAAGTGATTAATCAAGAGAAATCAAGAAAACACAAATTTTCTTCTAAGGTTCTGATTTTCGTCCAGGGGCATTTTTGTCCTGTTAGAGTTGTAATTTTATAATTTTGATAATTCTATTGGATTTAAAAGGGAAAATTGTGTGGGAATATATGTGTTCATGATTTTTGGATGATTGTATGCAAATTTGGAAATTTTTGAAGTTGAAAGGAGGTGATGTTTGACTTGAATTCAGGAAGCAATGTTGTTGTGCAATGGATTTGGAAGGTCAAACCTTGTCCAAAAATTATGAAACTTGACAATATTAAAGTACACATAAAGACCTTTAATTTGATAGGTAACGGATAGAAATCGAATAAGTACACTAAAAGGTATGAGTATTTGAAGTTAGACCATTAAAGCTGAACAAATTTTCTGGCAGCAAAGGAAAACATGAAAACTGGGAATGATGTGTGGATAAAAGATTGTTGAAGGCATTTTTCCTTTAAAGTAGACTTAATGAGGATTACATAGGACTTGGATCACTGAATTTAGAATTTACTAGAATTAGTTATGAATTTTCAAAGTGTAGTCAAAATGCTGACAACTTTTAGCTACTATGCAAATTTAAGAAGGAAAGGGCCAAATGTAATTTCTTTGAACTCTAAGGGTTAAGTTGAGCACTTGGAGCTAGTGTAGCCACACTAGAGGTTCATTGACCATGGCTCTAATAATGTCATTATTTATTTAAGGCCATGGAAAGTCAAGGAAGAAGCAATGGAAGAATTTCTAAGAAGCTAAAATGGTTGGAAGAAAATGTACAATTGGAGGACTTAAAGACACAAGGTAAGGGACTTACCTTATTTGCATGTATTTGATATCTTTACTTGTGTAGTGAAGTATGTGATTGCTTTACTTGATTGTTATGAGCATATTTGAATAATGAAACTCTTTTTCTATTTATACTGTGGCCATATTTTTGTTGCATGGAACATTAAGTATGCAGAAATGTCATTATGGGGCATGCATCTAGTTAAAGCTAACATGTCATGCACATAGCATATATCTTGCATGCATTGTGGTAACTCTTTACCTACTAAGATTCTCTCGAATCTCACCCTCCCTTACCTACCATTTAGATAGGTGAAGATAGAAGCTATGCTAAGAATAGAGAAGAGAACTGCATGAGAGGAATGCAGTGGTGGAACGAAAATGGGAAGATGTTTGCATTTTGTTGTAAAGGGTTTAGACACCTTTATAGCCTTATACAACTACATTAATTGTAATTATTATGTACAATCCCTTTGAGAAATTTCTATAATTGAACACTTTTTATTAGTATATTTATGCTATCCTTGTGTACCCACCGAACTGCACCTTACTACTTTGATTAATGTCGATAAAAGGTGGTCAGTAAGGTGGGGTGTTACAATCTGCATCTAGGGTGGGCATCAAAAGGGAATACTTAGGGTTATTGGAGTCTTCAACTCTACCCTAACATGGTTATATGAGGAACAACTATATTGTGAATCATATTCTCCTCTTGCAAGTTCTACATGCGGCCTATAGCAACCGTATGCCATATGAGGCTATCTGCTACACACTTAACCTCTACCTTGCCTTAAACAAAGAGAAAATACAATTAGTATAAAGTAAAAGTAAATAAAGCCTAGGATTTCATCATTAGTCATACTACCCCAGGTAGAGTTTGAGAAGGGGATGGATGTGCAGCTATCCTTGGCACTTAGGGTATTAGTCATTCCTTGCTCTATGCTAGGTCTCGGCTCATGAAATGATCAATAATAGCTTACTGTGATTCAAGCTATTGCTTTAGCATCTCGGTCATCTCCATATACTGTTAAAGCTTCTAATTAGGCACCCTTATAAGCCTGTTCCACTTCCTAAATTATTCTTTTCTGCCGACTCTATAGCAGACACTACTTAAAAGACCATCGAGGTCAGGACCCAACGCCCTTTCTAAGATATCCTCGTCCCCAAGAAGCTCGACTCACTCTACTTCTTGACTTAAGGTATCTCTTGTAGCAAAATAAAAGATTAAATACCTTTTTAAATAAAAAATTTCAATTATAATTGAATCAAAATCATTAGTACTTATCATTCTTGAGACAACCTCCAGAGCACGAGGATGGTCAATGCTGCCTTTTTTGTTTTACCTTGTAGCAGCCCAAAATACTCTATGGTTGATAGAGACATCCGAGATTGACCTCTGCCTCTCTATCTAATACTGCCCAATGTTCGTATACCCCATGCATCTTCTATGGTATGGGTATACGTTGTTCTTCACCCTCTCATAGTTCTCCTTGCTTAATTTCTATGAAAAGAGACATCAAAGATGTCAAAGTTACACATTACATTAATACATAAGTACCATTGACATTTTAACTTAATTTACCTTGAACACTCTATTGTGTTGTGACCGTATAAAAGCAGTCAATTCATGCTATTTGACAACTTCCTTTAGTAGCATCAAAACCGATGACTAATCTAAATCTTTGGGTTCCATCAAATATTTCTTTGTCACAAACGATTGGAACAGGCACAATGCCCTACCAGTCTTCTTGAGCACATAATCCTTCTTATCATTATTTATCTGGAGTCTAGAATAGAAAACACACAAATCATTGTTAGTGTTAGGTATACTAGTTAACAAGATATTATTAACTATATAGCATAATATCTTACCGCCATTTATCCCATACACCTTCCTTATTGACTTTGTTGCCTTCTTTCAATTGTTGAAAGTGATAAGCACATTACTTTTTGCCGGATGCCTGAGTTAGCTAATGAACTTGTCAGATTTTACAACTTGATGTTTCTCCCCTCTCTCTTTGTTTTCTGGACTGCCTTTATCACAACAAGACCCTTCCTTGGTGCTCTTCCTCTTGTGCTATAAGTTATGCGTCATCATTGTCATTCCCTTATCTTATTTTTACATTTTTCATAGTGTTTGGTACAATTCAGTGAGCAACACAGGAATAGTAAAAATATACTGCTAGATTGATACAATGTACTTGATTATATTACCGGTTTTCCCTACAAAGTTTGATAATATATACAAATTATCCCAAATTATCCATAATATTCAAAAATAGACTATGTATAACCAAACAGCTTCAAACTCGGGATCCACACCCTTCAATTGCCTGTATTTACTGCTTTGCTCTTGAAGCCACTGTCTTTTGCTGGAATATTTATTTATTTGAAAAAGGGTGAGATTCACAAGAATCTGAGTAGTAACATACAATCATTTTATATAAAATGTGAAATTAAATATGTTATGCTTCATGTTATGCACAAATTAATTAACAATATCATGACATGTATACAAGCATTAAGGCCTCAATCCCCACTTTCCATACACCTCAGTTGGATTAGTACTTAATAACTAGGTAAAAGTGCCCTTCCCACATTAACTGCCCCTTCTCGGCAAAACTATGTTGATTAATTGAATTATAAATGATAGCATACACAAATATATATACAATGACATAGTGTATGAAGGATAAAGTTACTATCTTAAACCTCTTTTTTGTTTGTAGATCGTTCTTTGGATTTTGTTCTGACGGCTCGGGCTATCAATTCGGTCCCAAAATTCCAAAAGTATAAGAATTAGGTTAAAACCAATTCATGGACTATTTTAGACACTTCCAAAGTTTTTCTGTTGGTTACATTAGTCTAAACTGAAAAATTACTAAAATGCCCCTGGGACCCGGTCCAGCCCCTTTGAACTGATAGTACTTTTCCAAAAATCTTGACCCAGGCTATTCTTACACAGTTTTACGTGTAGATCCATTTTTTACCTCAATTTTCAAAAAAGTCACTGCGAAATGACAATTTTGCCCTTGATAGCCTCTGCTTAGGTTTTTAGGGGTATTTTCGTAATTTCACTTTCTAGGGCTTTTCTGAAAAAATGCTCAACATCAACCCTATACAATTTTTCTTCTTGAACACCATGGAACCATTAGATTCATGAAATTCTAGTTCCTAACCCCCAATTCCAACTTGGCCAAAACGTATAGAATAAAAAGGGAAAATTGGATTTTTGATTTTCAATTCCAAAAGCATGTTCCTTTTTACTCCTAATCACTTGGTTACCTTTCTAAACACTAATATACAAGATTTGAGGAAATTTGGGCAGCATGACACCCTAGGGTTATCACTCCCCAAATTTACAAATTCAAACAATAAACCATAAATCCAAACATAGCTTCAACAACAACAACAACAACAACAACATCAAAGAGAAGGAGATTATGGAGTTACCTCTTGATTTCTCTTCCTCTCTCCCTCTCTCTCTCTCTCTCTCTGTACGGGTCACTTTCCTCTCTCCTTAAGCTTGAGATTAGCTTGCTAGCATGGTGATTTTTGGAGAAGAAGAGATTAGAGAAACTATTATGCAAAAGAGGAAGCTTGAACACAAGATCACAAGCCTTAGCTTTGAGATTTTCTTCCCATTGCTCCTCCTTCTTCATGTTTTCTCAAGATCTCTCTCTCCTTCTCCCTCTCTCTTGCTTGAATGTGAAATGGGATGAGGAAAGAGAAAGATGAAGGTTTAACCAAAATATCTCCACCTTTCATTTATTAATTTTATTAATAAATTGACTTTCTGACATAGCTTTTTGTTTGACCTTATCCCTTGCTAATTTATGTCGTAACCTTCCATCACTTTTGAACCAATTCCTTCCTTTTTTCCTTGGCTCAAAGTGACATCCCAATAGGTCCTTCTCACTCCAATTTTGGGCTTCATTACATTAGTTCAATCTATATGTACAATTATATTGTATTTTATACTTAATTAACACATGTACAACCTTAACAATTATAAATTAATCCTTTGCCTTTGATTGATGACACTTGGCATATTTATAAGCCAAATAATTATTTTTTACCCCTCCTATTTTTTTATTCCATAATTTACACATTTGCCATTACATTTTGCTTTCAAATTAGCAATAATTGGCAATTTTGGCAGATTTTCTGACCAACCTTTGAAAAATCATAACTTTATTTGTAGAAATCAAATTAGAGTGATTCCAAAGGTTATGAAACCCTTATTGAGTCTAGTTTCAAAGAAAAATATAGCCTTTAGTCAAATAAAAAGTCACAATTCCTATTCCTAGAATTTCAATCTTTGGACGTTGTTCATTAAAATAGCCAGTTTTCCTGGGTTAACTTAAAAAATCCATAACTCTTTGCATACAACTCCAAAAATTACTCCTTACCTATCAAATTAAAGAGTAAGATGTCTACTTTCATTCTGTAAAATTTCACAATTTTTTAACATCATTGGTCATCCAAAACCACCAGAAAAACTCACTGCCTCATAGGAAATTTCACTGGTAGCACTGTTACATTCCAATTTTTAGTGTTAAATTCCTTTGATCACAAACATTCACCATTCCATTTCATTAAATGCCAAAATTATTTACAAGGTATATTGGTGAATAAAATTTGGGGTGTTACAATCATTCTGGGCACTAGAGGGGCTGGTAGAGGCTGCTACATGGGTGGAGGGGGCAGCTCAGGTGGAGGAGCTAGGACCCTCAATACTTGAGCCACTATCAATATAGAATGCTGACATATTAACATATAGTAAATCTTAACATATTAAGAAAAATCACAATTACTAACTAACCACCTTTAATCTAGGTTCCAATCATAAATGCTTAGCAAACAATTAGCAAGAACATACATATTCAGATTTAGAATTTGAGCCAAAAACAAAACAATTGTTCATATAGGTAATAACTTACAAGAAATTCTACTTGCATTTACTTTTGGATAGCTCAATACCAATTTTTAGCAAGTAAAAGTTCCACCAAAACTCAATTTAATAATATCAAAATTGTAAGTCACAAACCCAGCGCAATGTAAAAGCTCAAAAATTTGATTTACAAAAACTATAGCAAGAAGGTTAAAACAATAATCTCAGCAAGCAACTACTACTGTTCCTTGATCTAACAAGCTGCTCAAGCTGTAAAATATTAGAGAATATGTAATAACACCTGATGAACCCATGTCGTGTGAGTTCACAAAATAAAACTAGGTTTGAAAATGTAGCGTAGTAGCTCAACCTAGGTCGTTCTTGTGAGGAGATTAATTTCCAAGTTCCTAAGTAGTAAAGTGATAAAAAGCCTTAAAGTTGTGAGAAATCATTTTGAAGATTTGAGTTTAAAACTATGAAGTAATCTAAGCTAAAACAATATTTTTGTATTTTTCAGTTTTTTTAAAAAAAGAAGCAAATTGAATTGAATTTAACACTACTAACAAAGTAAATTTAATAAACTAGAATAATGATGAAATGGGATTCCCTTGAGTTGGGGTTTTAGTCTTCCTTGCTTGCTAATGGTATGAATTCCACAATATGAGTCAAAAGGATGGAACTAAGTTACCACTAGCTCCATACTTGCAATAATCATTTAATTCATTCTACCGAAGCAATTAAATGAATACCACCAAATAATTCAAACTCAAGGAGATGAATAATTAACTTCCAATTCTAGCTTGTAATTACCATTACAACAATTCAAAACATTCAGTTTAATCATTTAAATCCACTTAACCAAGTTGGAATAAACAATTCAACCTACTCATAATATGAATCATACAAAGCTTAATTAATCAACTTCTAGCTCAACAACCAAGTTTATTTACTTGGCATAACAATCTAGATCACAATTACATACTTAACCAAGCTACATAATCATGAACTAAAAAGAGAGCTTAAAGGAATTCCATTGAAGTTTAGAAGCTGAAACTATTACCCAACTCAAGGAAATCACCAAGGCTTAGCTATTCATGGAGGAAGAGGAAGAAAATGAAGCTTGAACAGTGTTGAAGATATGAGCCATAGAGAATGCTTGCGTCTCCTTTTTCCCTCTAATTGTTGCAGCCACCCCCACTCTTTTCTTCATTCCATCTGATGCCTCTTTTTCTTCCTTTCACACTCAGCCTTTCTTTTCCTTCACAGCCGCAGCCCCTATCATTGCATCGTGTTTCCCCTCCTTTTATTCCATCGTGTTCTCTCTTTTCTTCAACCTCTCGGTTTAGCTTTCCCATTGGTTTAGCAGAATAATCAACCGGTCAACAATTTCAGCTGTCTTCAATCTCTCATTTTGGTCCAGCTTTCTTTCCTTTTATTCAACCATTTCGGCTCTCTCTTCTCTTCTTCATTTGGTCCAGCTGTCTTTCCTTCAATTCGGTCCATGCTCTCCTTAATTCATTCTCTAAATCTCTATTCACTCGGTCAGCTCCCTTGGTATTAATTCAGTTCAGCCCCTTTAAATTGTTTATCGGTTTGCCTCTCCCTTTTACTACACAGCCGTCACCCTTACTCAATGGTTCGCACTTCCTTTTCTTCTTCAATTCACTAGGTTAAATAAGTTGTGCCATGTTTGGATAATGAGATGAAAATGTGTTTTAACATTAGGCATACAATTGCAACCACCAAACAAGGCCCTTACTTATTTAACCTCCTCTTAGAAAAAATGTGAAAATAAATTCTGTACTTGTGATGTTCCACTTTTGTCCTTCATTAAGCTCCAAAATAACATCTTTGACCTTAACCACTCAAGTTGTGCCACATCATCACCTGTGAAATTAAATTCACAAAGGTAATACCTTTTGCTCACAATTAAATAACAATGGGAATAACAAATATTAATTAAAAATATAACAATTTAACCACTTTAATTTCAAAATTATTCTTTCACTAAAGTCTCACTTTAACACTTGATTATGCCCAAAATATTCAATAATTTTCACAAAAGCCTAAGATTACTTATTAAAAATATATAAATATTGAGCTCTATCAACACCCAAGAGCACAAATAGAACAACAAGCATATAGGTTCTTCAATTTTGAAGAACCCTAAACTAACCCATAATGCAGATAAATTATTATGCATATATGACTATAGCATCAAGTTTGAATCATTAACTCCAGTTTAGGGATGAAATTTTTCACCTTTATGTGAATGGACGAATGCACACAGACAGCCATGAAAGAATCCAAAACTTTAGAGCTTTAAAGAACCCATAACCCAAAACAAGCTCGAATCAATTTCAGAGCTTCAAAGAACCCAGAGCTTCTTGTCCAAATCAATTTCATAGCTTCTCATTCAAGTTTGAATCATTAGCATCAGGTTTAGAGTTTTGAAGAACCCATAACCTAGAACAAGCCATGAACGATTTCACATACAACTACAAATGTGAGAATGAGGAGAATCATGATTTTGACAACAATAGAGAGGGAAATAACGATGTAATGCCAGAAAAGAGTAGTCAAAGATGTTTGAGAGCACGTGGAGAAATGGTGGGAATTTTGAAATTGCAAGAATATGGTTTAGAAAGGGATTTTAAAGCCATACATTTCATGGTTTATGTTGAAAGGCCATCAAATATATAAGTTTCATAGTGTTCTTATAAGCAACCATCATATATTGGTAGCATATATATAATAGTTTTTATATACCATCATCAAGTAAACGATGGGTTTAAGTTTCATGATGTTTTGATAAACAACAGTCATATATTGGTAGCATATATTTAACGGTTTTTTAGATACAACCATCAAGAAAACGACGGCTTTTTTATTGAAGAAACTTATATATCATGATACTCATATAAAACCATCAAATGTTGTCTTATATACTTAACAATTGTCTTAAATAACCATTATCTATTTCATTCCCTTAACTCCGCCTCTGTATATTTCACGGTTTCATGAAAACTGTTAAGTATGTAGTGTCATTTATGCGCTGTTATTTGTTATCTATATTTATTATGTAATGTTTTTTTCTCTCTAACATTATTTTACCTTTTACTTTTATGTTGTTTGTTGTTTCCTATTATTTCTATTATTTTTCTTTATGCTATCTATTTTAATCTTTCCTTTTGTTATCTATTTTTATTTTATCTTTCAGCTGCTTACTATCATGTTCAGAACTATAACTGACACACACACACATACACAATTGATGATGTTGGCTTATATTTATCCATCTATGTAATTTATATTATATTGTTTTATATGATTATTAACTATATGAGTTTATATTTGATTATGAATTTGAATTTTCTTAATTTATTTTCATTACAATATTATTTTAATTTCATTGAATGGTGAACAACCACAATATTCTTGATTATGAGATTAGATGACCAGAAGTCAAATAATTTTAAAATGGTTCTTTTGTGCAAAAGAACATTATGTGTAACATCCCGAATTTCAGTAACCAAAATATCTTATATTAAAGGGAATAAAATGGTGCATTAAAGAGCACATGAAATGACAGAATCATGCAATGAATAAACACACATAACATGATTATATTTGGAACACAAATTGTTAACTGAGGGTTTGCTGCCAGTATATTGTTCTAGCGTGGTAGTCTAGTTGTGTGACATTTTTAAACAGGTAAATGATGTCCAATAGCTATGATATTTTCCAAAAAGAAAGTAGACTTATCAAGCTTTAATTTGGTAGGTCATATAGTCAATTAGAGCTATATACAGAGTTATGAATTTTTAAAATTAGCCTAATAAAACTAGCTAACTTCTGTGACAGCATCCAAAGATGGAAATTCTGAGAATTATGGGCTTCCAGTTGGCTAAAGTTTATATTTTTCCCTAAAAAGATACTTAATAAGGGTCACATAGCCTTTGGAATCATACCAATTGAATATCTATAAATAAATATATGAATTTTCAAAGTTTAATGAAAATTCTAACAGATTTCCAGCAAAGTGCAAAAATGGAAAAAATGTAAGGGCAAAATGGTCTTTGACCAATAAAGAAGGAAGCAATTAATATAAGAGAGGAAAATCAAGAAAATCAATATAAAATGGAAGAGGAAAGAGAAAGGATGAATAGTGAAAGTTCTTGAGCTTCGGAGCTAATTTCACCTCCGATTTGGCATTTTCAGCTTCCAGAGTCTTCTCTAATATTGTTCCTCTAATGGAGAGCAACATTTCTATGGTTTTGGATTTTCAATTAGAGGTGTTTGATTCCATCTACTCAAAGGATGAGCTGTTGGAATCAAGAATAGATCATAGATTCGTGTTCTGGTAAGTCTATGTTTCGATTTGAACTGAATATCCTGTGATTTTGTTAAGTATTTCTTGAGATACTGAAACCCTAAATTTTGGCCAGAGAGAGTCTTTAGGGTTTTATGTTCATATGATAATGATTTTGATGTTAAAAGAGGTTTTATGATGATTTTGGAAGTTTATGTTCAAATCTGCCTGAATTTATTTTCTGGAGGCAGAGAACTTGCAACGTGTTTTTGATCGATCAAACTTAGTCCAAATGCTATGAAATTTTACAGCATTAAAGTGGACATCCTGGGATTTAATTTGATAAATATTACAAGCAATTTAGACTAGTAGATTAAAATTTATGATTTTTCAAAATTTGACCATGATTCTGGAATGAAATCTGTCCCAGTCTGAGTATGACGAATTTCTGGAACATGTGTGGCCGTAATTGATGGTCTGTAATATTTTTCTTTGAAAGAAGACTTCAATAAATTTTATAGAACCTAAAATGAACCTATTTGGATTTTTGTAGAATTCATTATGAATTTTCAAATTTGGGTTAGCAAAATTGGTAGAATGGGTCAAACCTACGAAATTATGACAATTAAAGTAATTTAGGCCAATATGGGCCCAAATATAAGAGCCATGTCCTAAAGGCCCATGTTGCCATGTTGGACATTCATTTTCATGGCTTTATGATATGGTTATTTATTTAGGACCATGATAATTCAAGAGGAAACATCTTTAATGGTTGGAAAAGGAAAGGTACAAGAGGAGGACTCAAAGACAAGTGGTATTGAACTTACCTCTCCTACATGTATTTGATATTTATGCCTGTGTATTGATGCATGTAATTTCTTTGCTTGATTATGTGAAACATATATGAATGATTGAAGCTCTGTTTCTATTTATGTTATGGCCATGGGTATGTTGTTTGAAACATTTAGCACGTAGAAATGTCATTGTGTTAGCATGAGTTTAGGTAAGACAAGCATGTCATGCATTAAGCACTTATCTTGCATGTATATTGGTATTGTTTACTACTGAGATTCTCTCAAATCTCACCCTCCCCCAACCAACCATTTAGACAAGTGATCACAGGAGGCATATTGAGAATAGAAAAGAGAACTACACAAGAGGAATGCTATGGTGGAACGAGGATGAAAAGATGTCTGAGTTCATTAAACGGGTTTAGACACCCTAGTAGCCCTGTTGTACGGCTACATTATTTGTAATTATTATGTGTAATCCCTATGGGGAATTTATGTAATCAAGCATTTATTATCAGTATTTTTGTGCTATTTCTGTGTGCCCATTGAATTGCCTTCAAACACTCTGAGAAAAGTGAAAATAAGATAAGGGCGTTACATTATGTGTTCCAATAAATGAGATGACAATACAAGGAAAATTTGTGATAATTTGATGGTCTAATGGTTACAAAGGCTAAAAGGCTAAAGGTTCAAATATCAAAGGGTTAATGTGCAAAAATACCTATATACTTTTTCACAAAAGTGCGTCTAACACCATAAACTTTATTTGGGTGCAAAATTGCTTATGAGCTTTTAAAAATGGAGCAAAAATACAAATTCTATTAATTTTGGCAAAGGTATTACTTTTAGTTGTGTGAGCCCACCCTATTTTTTTTTAAATGGTCATTTAAATAAAGCCACACCTTCTCTCATATCTGTTGAGAAATTGTGAGAAAGGAGAAGGGACGGAGGTGAGGGGAATAGGGAGGGAGAGGGAAGAGAAGAGAGAGGGTGTGGCTTTCTTTAAATAATCATTTAAAAAAGAATAATGTGGGGCCTACACAACTAAAAGTAACACCATTTGTCAAATTTGACGCAAGTTGTATTTTTGCTCCATTTTCAAAAGTTTATGGGCACTTTTGTACGCAAATAAAGTTTATGGTGTTGGATGCACTTTTGTGAAAAGTATATAGGCATTTTTGCACCTTAACCTAATATCAAATTACAAAAAATAAAACAAATGTAGCTTTGAAAGATTTTACTATGATCTTGAAGACTAATATTTGAAGAAATCGATGATGTGTTATTGAAAGCAAATAATAGTTCTACAAAAGTAATAATGAATATGATCACATTGCATGAGCAAAATTGTCAATCAAAAGCCAATAATATTGAGGTTTAGCTATTGAAAAAGAATATAGCTGTCTTGTTAGGATTGGAATAATAGTGTACCCATATGATCAATAACATTGTGAGTGAATGTTATAATATGACCGAATGTCATAAAAGCAAATATATATCAATTCACTGAATTGTTAAAACCTATCACGAAACCAACACTACTATAGAAAGAAGTTTTAATGTTTGTTTTTAGACCCTTTCTACATCCCTTTTTAGGGGAACGCCTAAGTGAGCAACGTGGTAAAATTCTAGGAACAACATCTGTTATAAAAAGGGCACCGTAAGAGACTTAAGGCATCTCATTTTGACAAAATAGACTTCCGGCATCGCTTTTTTAATGGAAATTAAAAAAAAATTTCTTAAAAAAAATTTTGTATATTTTTCACTGCCCAGTAATTAAACCCTACAGAAACATCATTGAACAATTCTTTATAAACCAAAATTTTTCTTACAAATATTAAGAAAATATCTAGCACTAGCTACTTAAAGTGTTAACTATTACTGCTACCATTACTACTACTACTACTACTGCTACTACTAGGTACAATAATCACCATTAAATGTCAAAAAGTTGTCTCCACAACTACTAACTAATTCAAAAATAAACTTTACTCATCTATAAGTTGAAGAAGATGTCCAGCCAAAAGGTCTCGATCCAAATTAATGTCTTCGTCTAAGTAGGCATTATCATTACCAAAAATCTGTAAATTAGAAAATAAGCTAAAATAAATCAATCAAGTGAATGAATGAATTAACAATTCAATTACAAAAGTAAAAATATTATCATTTGAGAATGAAGAAGTGATTACCTATTCAAAATCTGTAGTAACTTCGTTCTGAATGATGTTATATATATAAAGTATAATACAGTATCCATACTCAGTGCTCCCTAGTTATCAAGGGCACTATAAATCAAAAGCAAATAGTTAAAATGAATAAAGACATATCTAAAGATACTGTCAATGAAAGAACTTGAATTGAAACTACTTACTCTTAAATAAAACTACTTTCACTCTCTACTTTTATCCTCACGTGTCCCACCAAGTAGTATGTATGTCTTAAGTGCACTATCATTAAAATGAAATCAACATACATTAAAACAATTCATTTAAGTCAAGAATCAATGATTTACAAAAAAAATTAACTTATGTGCTGAAGATGGATTTTATTTCTTCTTTTGGCCTGTAACCCAAGGAATCTAACCAATAGAGGGTGTTTATGATGGGAGAAATTAGACAGACTCTAATAGTAACTATAACAACATATACATTTAAAATGAAGTTATATAACAAGGCAATTTATTCTTAAACATCTTAAATAGACAAAACTAAATTAATTATCCTTCAAGAATTGGTGCTAGATAACAAGTCAATTTAGTCTCTCTATTGTGTAGCCTACATAGGTCATCCTTAGCTCCAACTTATTATTCCTCTTTGTCGCATTTATAGGACATATAAATCCATATAAACCATTTCTTCCATTTCGACGCATATGTTGTGGAGGAAGCTATAATAGAATTAAAATGATAAATGAATTATTGAATATATAAAACCAAAAAACCACGCATTAATTAAAGGAACAAATAAAAAAACTTACATGAGTGCAAGTGTAACCCATCCTATATTTATCTCCTCCAAATTTATGAACTTCCTAAGATCTTTCTTGTCAATTGTAAAGGGATTTGACACTTTTGTGCTCACAATTCCATAAGGTATATGAATGTCAATTTGGCTCATGTCCTTATGGAGCTATTGTAATGGTGCCAAGAAGGGAAATTTTGTCGCATCTTGTTGATCCTATTAAAACATAAAGTACATATTATTAGTAGGATGCCAAGGAAACTCAAGTAATAGTAAGGTATTAGGGATTTTTTGTCGCATCTTGTAGATCCTATTAAAACATAAAATACAGATTAATAGTAGGATGCCAAGAAAACCCAAGTAATAGTACAGTATTTCCTACCATTTGAGGTGTTGTCGTTGTGTGAATAAGATATTTCAGCTAAAGGATGAAAGATCCTATAGCTTAACCTAGTGTGGAAACCTCTTCATCAGGAACAAGATGTCTATATCTTCCTCCTCCTTTCAAACACATGTCACAATAACCCTACCTAAATCGTCTGAAATTTGCTTATGATGGTGGGTGGTAGCTTGTGTGTGATAAGAGTACCGGTAACCAGATGTAACAGTGAGACATCCAAATAGAGAGTGCAAGGTTCTCCAAGGTCTGAAGTGGGAGAAGGGTCACCAAGTGGTTCTTTTTGGTGGGTTATAACTTCCTTTGGTGCTTATAACACCTCTTCACGAGCCATATATGGTTTTCTATATTCCTTCACAATAATCATTTCTTGCAATTTATTCTTCATCGTCTACCAATTCTACTTCACTTGATTTAGGTGGATTTGTTGTGAAAGGTGGTGTGTCATCAAGGTTGAAGGTTGAATCACCATACTTCTATTTTTTACTTTAACGTACAATGGACGTTTTTTTATTTGCTGGATGTGACATAAAACACTTGTTTCTCCTAGCTTGCAAGAATGAAGTGCTCATCTATGTAACAAACTCTTTAAAGATCAAGTGAGACAAATCTAAATTGTTGATATATTATAATAGCATTATTGCTAACCAACTTACATTTGAATAAAGTAACTTTGAACTTATTGCAGGTCATCTCCCATATATCTTCAATAACTCCAAATAGGTTATGGATGTTAATATTAGGTTTTTATCTTTCAAACTGGAAAAGTGCATGGCTTCAGCTTCTACCTTCACCCCACTATTTTGCATAATACTTTTGTCATCTTGGTCTTTTAGGTAGAAAGAATACCTGTTTATATCATAACCACTCTAAGTGATGACCTGAAAAGAAGAATCCCAAGTTAACTACTCGATTGTCTTAGACACATCGGTCTCGTGCAAAAAATTTTCCTTGAACCACTCTATAAATGTCTTGTTCTGTTTATTAGCTATCTGCATGTCATTCTTCACTAGATTCATGTTCTTCAAACTCTTTCTATGTTCATCTATATAAGGTTAAACTTCTTCTATATTATTCAAGATATACAAGTGTGATTACAACACCTTTTCACAAGGCATATTCTTTACTTTAAGTCCTCGTATTCCTTTGCTTCTCCCTTCTTCATGCTGAGATTGCACCTCACCCCTTATAGACAATCTTTGGAAAAGTACATAGCCTTTTCAACTATATATCTTTCAACTATTGAGCTTTCAGGTCTATAAGAATTTTAGAATACCCTTTCAAAATATTAATGTATCACTCGAAAGTATACATCCACCTTAGGTAAAATGGACTTTAGAGCCTTACCTCCCTTACCAAATGAACTATTAAATGCACCATTATATCAAAAAATGAAGGAGGAAAGTACATCTCTAGTTTGGAAAAAATAATATAACCCTCATTTTCCAATTCATCCAACTTTTCAGTGTGAATGACTTTATTGCAAATAACATTAAAGAAAACACACAATCTTGTTGCAGTGGTTTGCACTTCATCTTTCATAATGCTTGTAATAGCTAATAGTAATAGTTGTTGCATCAACACATGATAATCAAGGGACTTCATTCCACTAACTTCAAATCACCCATTGAGCCACACCTTCACATATCAGAAAAATACCTTTATGGCACCTTTATGTCATGCAAACACTTACACAAACTTTTTTTCTCAGCTTCTAATAGTGTATGCGTTGCTGGCTCTATATATGTGTAACCCCCTCACGGTAATCACATCCGGATTTCGAAATTTAAGTGAAATAGAGACCAATAAAATGAAATCAACAATTTATAATCCCTCAACTCGGGATGAGGTATTTCAAAATCAATTCAAAACGTAATAATTCTGGGTCTCATATTCACGTGCGGATATAACTACTTGAGAAATCAAATCACATAAGAAATATCAGAGTGCGGAAACTAAAATCCCGGCAAACCCCTGGGTTACTCTATATATCGAATGGGTTTACTATTTTCCCAAATGGGGATTACAAATCAAAAAGTCACTATGAACAATTTATATACAGTAATCCCAAATCTACAATAGATAACCAAAAATCCCAAAATCCTGAATGTCCCTAAGAGATCCTAACCACTCCGGGTTGGTCGCTTCTTCTTCGAGCCACTTGCCCTGTCTGAAAAGGTTAGTCATATGGAAAGAGTGAGATTCTAAAGAATCCCAGTAGCAACAAGTCACTCATACAATATATAAACATAAAGCATGTATGTTCATCATGTTCAGCAGCTTCACAATGATCTCTGGCTCGCGTCACATACGACAGCACTCACGGCTGTAATCACAATGCACTATGCCAGCTTTCACTGTAATCACTATGCACAACGCCCGCTTTCGCGGTGAACACTATGTAGCAGCAACACGAAGCACAAAGCACCACAAAGCATCTCAAAGCATAATGTATCACTAAACTCCACAAGTTAGCTCAATGCAAAAGGTATCACAAAGCAGTAGCAGCAGCATCCACACAATGAATGACAGACAAACATACGATACATTTACACAAAGTATAAGAGAGGAGTCGCTACCTGAATCTTTCCTGACAATCTTTGGCACAGTGGGCTACGCGTTCGGCAGATATCAAATCCTATACCAAATTAGGGACAATTGATCAATCTCTCTTCCAATTACTTAATTCCATAATATACTAAGTTGGTTATCATTTAGGACTCTTAAGAGGCCACAAATGCCTCTAATAAAAGCCCTAAAAGGTAGGGAAACAATAGGTTGAAGGTCACTTTTCGAAAACACAAAGTGCTGGAACACAGGGGTTGGCCGCGGCCAGCCCTTCCTTGGGCCGCGGCCAAAATATGGTCAAAAGGCCATTGGCCGCGGCTAGCCACTCATTGGCTGTGGCCAGAATCAGGCCAGAAAGGTTTGGGCCGCGGCCAAGCAATTTCTTGACTCTTGGCTGAACTTCGAAAAACCATACCTAATTGTAGAAAAATCAAAACGGAGTGATTCCAAAGCCAAATGAAAGGTATATAAGTCCTCTTTCAAGGAAAAATATAGCCCATCACTGGAAATCACTACACAAATACAGAATCACCAAAAACTAAACACTACTCCAAAACAGAGTTCTGTTTCCATCGCAAACCTTGGACAATCATATCTCCTAGAATACTAAACGAAATGAAACAAAATATATGTTCATTTTGAAGCTTGGGATGTTAACTTTAAGACTGGAAAGTTTCATAATTTTTTAACACCATTTGGTCATTCAAAACCCTCGTTCAATCTGACAGCAAAAAACAGAGCTCAAACAAGACAGATTTCCAACTTTTCCCAAGTGATCCAAATGAATCTAAAATCAACAACCAAGCTTATTCCCACACAAAATCACTCAAGGAATCCAATGGAAATGTCAAAATCACCAAAATCCTATTCCATTATCATGCTTTGGTTTTGGGTAACATTAAACACCAAACTCTCAAAATCTCCAAACTTAACAATTTCAAACCCAATCAATTCTATCTATCCAAAATGCATTCCAAACATACAAATTCCATATCAAACACATACCAAACTCCCAATGGCCCTCATTTTCGAAAATGGGCCCAAAATTCCAGAAAATTCAAACTATTTCAAATGGTATGAAACTTAGATAGATAGATAGGTCTCACTCACCTTATCAACTTCTCCAAAGAGAGTTCTTGATTCACTACTTTCCAAAATTTCGTGTGATCACCAACCACAACCAATGGACAAGCTACAACCATAGAAATGTAGCTCTTAACTCAAGGATCAATATTAATTCAGAACATTTTTCCATTAGAAGCCATTTAGAGGGTCAAATACACACCTTTTTCACAAGCTTCTTCTCCTTTCCTTTTGCAGAAATGGGGGCACAAAATGAGAGAGAATGGGAGAGAGAGAATGTGAGAGTTGGAAGGGATGGAGAATGATGATGAATGAAGTACAATTTTCCCTTGCCCATGCCTCCAAAAATGCATAGGAGAGAGAGGAGAGAGAAAAAGGTGGTTTTTGTCTCTTATGCCTCATCCTATGGTCCACCATAATGCCACTTGGCAACATCTCATCCCTTGATCTCTAATACCACACACATTTGCACCAAATTCACATCATATTTCTCCCAAAATATTTAAGTACACAAATTATAATCAATCTCAATGCCATTAGCCCTTAATCACAAATTGGGATATTACAATATGTCCTCTTACAATCATCTCTTAGTTATGGACGTAACCGTTCTCTTATTCCTAATCAACCAGGTTTAGTCTCACACTAATTCCATCCTTAGTCTTCCCTAAATGTGTAAAAGCATATTGACAAGGCTATCATAAATGTTTTTCTCCACATGCATCACATTAATATTGTGTCTCACATCAAGATTATGCCAATTTGGAAGATCAAAGAAAATTAATCTCTGCTTCTACATGTTGTTCTTACCCACAGTCCTCTTGTTCTTACCAAAGATGACATTGATACATTCCACCTAAATGTAAACTTCCTCTTTGAGTAATGCCTTGGAGCCCTCCATGCTCCGGCAAGAAGTTGAAACATTTTCTTAACCTATGACACAGGTGGAACCAATGAAGAAACCGCCTGTGACCAAGGTAGACTATTTTTTATCATTCTTAAGTTGATGGAAGTGTGTGTCTGGTTCACATATCGGATGTAACCCCTGCCTTATAATCCGTAATTATAATTCAAAAATGCATAATTAAGTTAAATTAGAGACCAATGATTAATACAAAATCTGTTGAAATTCCCGCTTCAAGACAAAGACCCATCCTGAAATGCAGTGGGTTTTCAAAATTTCTTTCAAAACTTGTTCGATCCGGTCTCATACTCACATTTTGAATAAAAATAACTTGTGGAGTTAAGTTACATTTATACAAATCAGAGTGTAAACCAAAATTCCCGGCAACCCCTGGGTTTCCATATATTAAATAAAGGGTTTACGGGGCATTTTTGCCCCTTACCATTTCCCATTCAGGGGATTACATATCTATATCCAAAATAACATTTACAAATGTACAGTAATCCCATTCTAGATATGACAACCAAAGAACAACCAAAATAAGGAACTATCCACCCTTGGTTGGCTGCTTCTCCTTCGAGCCGCATGCCCTATTTGTAGGTTAGTCAATGGAAAGAATGAGATTCAAAAGAATCTCAGTACTAACAAATCAGTCATGCAGTATATAATCACATAACATGCAAGCAAGTCATCAATCAGCACAATAGCAATGATCACAGTATAAACATAGCCTTAACGGCATTCACATAATCTTCACAACAATCACATAGCCTTATGGCTTATACATAGCTTTTCGGCTTTCACATACATAATGAATTCATTGTCACACCCCACCCTCATTCTCTTTCACTACCGGGGATGCACATAGCCCTCACCTGAACCATTATTAGCTACTAGAGGACTCTTGGTGTGGCGATGCAACTCAAAGGCATATACATATGATGCATTACCAATGTCACAATATACACATGATGCGTGACCAACATCACAATATACACATATCTTCACAGCATACACACAACAACAAGCTCTGCAATATTAGCAATACACAGTTCAATGACATCACATACATATAATGCACCACATACAGTATAAGATAAAGTCATACTACCTTGTTCTTTTCAATTGTGCTCTGGCACCGGCTACTCAAGTTCAAGGCAGATATCGAATCCTATCAATCAAAATCAAGAACATAGTATTATTACCTTTTTCCAATTTCTTAACTTTAAAACACTTAAGGTTGGTTGTCATTTGAGTCCCTTAGGTGGCTATGATTGGGAAGTACTAGGTTAGAAACCACTTTTCAAAATCACAAAGTGCTGAAAACAGGGGTTGGCTACAGCCAAGAAATCTTTGGCTAAGGCCAAAAATAGCACAGAAAGTTTTTGGCTACAGCCAAGATCGTCCGGCTATGGCTGAAAACTGCAAAGAGAGTTTTCGGCTACAACCAATATTTTCTTGTTACGGCCAAAGACAGCCCAGAAAGTTTTGGGGTGTAGCTAAGGAAAATTTAAAAAATCATAACTAATTCTAGAAAAATTGAAATGGGGTGATTCTAAAGCCAATGGAAAGCTATTTAAGTCCTCTTTACAGGACAAATATGAATCAATGCTGTTCATAACCACAAAAATACAGATTTACACGAAATCCCATACTGCTACAAAATAGCTTCTAGTTTCAACCCCAATCTTTGAAAAATCATAACTCTAAGCTCACAAATCGAAATGAAATTAATTATATATCCATTTCTAGGGTTGGCATGTGAACTTTAAGCTTGGAAAGTTTCAGAATTTTTAGACACCATTTGCTCATTCAAAAAGGCCATGCATCCTAACTGCCCAACAAAGAATTTCAATGAACAGAATTTCAAATTTTCAACCAATGTGTCCAATGGCTCCAAAATCAACAACTAAACCTATTCCCACACAAATTTTCACAAGGAACCCATTAAAAACACCAAAACAAACAAATTCACATAACATTAACATGTTCCATATTGGCCACAAACTATCAACACAATATCACCACACAAGTCTCAACATTGAAATCCTTTCCATTCCAAGTTCCAAACCAATTCCATTGTTCCAATGACACAATATGTCACCAAATCCACCACAATACACTAGGAAATTCATTCATTCCAAAATCACATTAAAATTAGGGAAAAAAATCATAAATTCCAAAACTCATCCAATGATCACAATACATAGGTCAAAATGCAACTATTACTCACCTCTTCCTCTTTCCAAAGCTAGCTCCTTGATTCATCCACTTTCAAATTTCTTCAAGCACCTAAACACTTTCTTTCAAAAATCTAAAACCATAGAGATGAAGCTCTCATCACCATGAGCAATATTATAGAAGAGCGTTTGAGCTAAAGAGGTCATCAAACAAGCCAAAATCTCACCTTTTCCTTTTTCTTTCCTCCTTGGTCTTGAATGAAAATGGAGAATGGGGGAGAGAGTGAAGATGATGAAGATAAGAAGATTTTGGGCTTCAAATGGCTCTCTTGGCTGACTTAGAGAGGTGAAGAAAGAGGGAAGAGTTTTGACAATTTGACTAAAATCAATGGCTCACATGTTGACAAGTGTCATGATCTTGAACTTCCTCTCAACTCTTTACATGCATATGCCAACTTAGACAATTGTCATACTTCTTAATCTCTTATGTTACTAATGCGTTTCCTCTTCAGTAACTGACTAATTGGTCGTAACTTTCCTTTTTTCTATTTTGCCATTGATTATGGCAATTCCTATTGAATCACCACCAAACATATTTTATTATTCCACTTCACCAAATGATGTGCCCTCCCTCTATTTTAATTCAATTTAGATATTAATCCATAATTAAAATTAAATACAGGGTTCAGGCACTAATTATTACGAATTCAGATCACAATTCAAATCACATTCTCCAAAAGTGTTTGTTTATCAATAATTACAATCACTTTTGAAGTTCTTAACCCTTAATCACTTTTTGGGGTATCACATCGGACATGCTTTATGAACTTTCACATTGTATCCTGACAAATTTTAGTATGCAGGAAAGTCATTTATCATTGTGAAAATCATTGCATTAGCTTAGAGGACTCTTTCAAGTCCTCAATCAAAGGATCCAAGTAGACATCGATATCATTCCCTGGCTTTTTAGTCCAGAAATCATCATAGAAAGAATCATATACTTGTATTTAATACATAGCCAAGGAGATAAGTTTTATATTACAAGGAGAACTATCCATGCACGACGTGTGCTACTAAGAGTTTAATATGGATTGATTCTATCTGTACAAAGCCCAAGCAGAAGCTTTCTTGGCTGGTTGACAAATTAAGGGAATATTTCATCTATTTTCTTACATTGTGGAGAGTTAGCCAGGTGTCGAAGATATTTGCCATAAGATATTCTCTCATCAGAATGCCAACTCAACTTCTTCGCTTTTGTTGCACTTACAAACAACACTTAAATTGCGGTATTATTGGAGAATACCACAATACCTTTAAAGGTTACCTTGTAGTTGTCCCATTACCACAAACACCATCTTTCTTTACTTTGTATCGTGAATTTTTACACAATGGACACTCACTAAGACCTTCATACTCCTTTCGATACAAAACACAGTCATTAGGCCAAGCGTGTATCTTGTTATACTCCATACCCATCATAGATAAGATTTTCTTGGGCTCATACATATCATTTGGAAGTACATTATCGTCTAGAAACATATCATACAATAATACAAGCAACAATGTGAAACTATTATCGGTACACCCACAAGGTGCCTTTAAGTTGACCAAATGCAAGGTTCTTGTCAACCATATATACTTACTCTGATGGTATAATGGTATCTCTGTATCACTCCATAGGCTACTATATTCATGTGATTGTTCAAAGAATTCAACCTCAACATCATGAATAATTTTCCCCATTGCGATAGACAAGTAGTTACTTCCTCACAATGCCATATCCACCCTGTGTATGGAAGATTTATTCCATCATAAAGTAGGTGATCCCTTATATCATCAATATCTCATCGACTTTCATTTAAACAATTGATACAAGGATAAAAATACATCCCATTTTTTATAGGTGCATTCCTTCTAGAAAATTCAATAAATTCTTCCACCCCGTTCTCATATTCTTTACTAGTTCTCAAAATATTTATCCACCTATAATCCATTTTATTACTACCTAAGCCATTTCCAAAACACTCAAGTTTAAAACAATTGTCAAAGAAGGGATTGCGTCTTTTACTCATTTTTAAAAAAAAAAATTGTTGGCAGCATTTATCCATAAAAGTAAGACATCCCAAAATTACAATAACAAACCATTTCAGCTTAATTCAAACAAAACTAACTAACTGAGGCAATTCAAGACAATATAAGCAATTTCATTAATACAAAATATAAAAATTATAGCTAAGTTGTCTAAGTTATAAACTATAAATTATGGACTACAAAGCATCAACATTCATACAATTTTACAAAGTTTAACTAATTCAATGAATGTAACCCCCCTTTTGTAATTATATACGAAATACACAATTAAAGTGAAATAGAGACTAATAAGAAACAAAACTCATTTACAATCTCATCTACCTGACGGGGTTTTCACAAATACCTCTCAAAATCTAATTCACCTGATCTCACATTCACATTCCGAATACAATTACTACACGAAGATAAATCACATTTAAATATATCAGAGTATGCAATGTAATAATCCCAACAATCCCTGGTTCCATTCATTAACTCAAGCTTTACAGGGCACATTCGCCCATAGGGGATTACACAAATCTCATCTTAAATACACATAATTAAATCCTCATCCACATATACAAATCCAATTCCAATTCCAAATACAAATATCCAAATATATATCCCAACTATGATAACCAACAGCCACAATCATATCCCGAAGGAGTCCTTGCCGCCCTCGGCTGCTTGCTACCTCCTCGATCCGCTTGCCCTATCTAACTATTGGTAGGGAGGGTGAGATTCTAGAGAATCTCAATAGGAAACAAATACCAGTATGCATGCAAGATAAGTGTTTAATGCATGACATGCTTCCAATACATAACTCATGTTCACACAATGACATATCTGCGTGCTCAATGTTTCAACAACATACTCATGGCCATAGCATAACTGGAAACAGAGCTACAATCATTCATACGTGTTTCACATAATCAAGCAAAGCAATACATGCATCAATACACAAACACAAATATCAAAGCATGCAAGAGAGGTAAGTTCCCTACACTTGTTCTTTCCACGTATGCTCCAGCTCTACTTACTCGCAATTAGAACGAATACCAAACCATGACCAGGGCGAATATCAACCCTATACCAAAGCAAGGACATGGGGTTATTCTCTATTCCAAAACCTTACTTTCATATCACTTAAAGTTGGTTACCATTCATGACCTCTAGGTGGCTAATCAAAGCCTAAACACATGCCTAAAGGCTTGGGAAACACTTGACCAAAGATCACCTTTTAAAAGTCAAAATGCTGATTTTTGGGGGTTGACCGTGTAACCCACTGCCTTAATTAACGTAATTAAGATTCGATAACATATAATAAAATGGATTAGAGACTGACGGATAGTATGAAACTCATTTTAAACACCCTCCCTAAGGTAGGGTTTTCACAACATTTTGAAACCTTCTTACCTTTCCCGGTCTCAAGTTTAAATATTGAATATAATCACCTGTACAGTTCATTTACATTCATACATATCAAAGTATATAACAAAAATCCCGGCAACCCCTGGGTTCGACTCATTCACTAAAAGGTTTATAATTCCTATATAAAGGATTACACAACTATATTCAACTAATAATTATAAACCAAAAATAATTTACAAAATCCTTGTCCAGTATATTAACCAACATATCCAAAAACAAATATCCCTGTAAGGTTCTACCGCTCCAGGTAGATTGCTTTTCCTTGGAGCCACTTGCCCTGTCTAAAATTTTAGTCAAAGGAAAGAATAAGATTTAAAAGAATCCTATTGGTAACAATTCACTCATACAACATGTAATCACATAGTATGTAAGCAAATCATCAAGCAACATCACGGCATAATACCCAACATACAGGCTGCATATGCACATAATCACATAGTCTCATCCCTCGGATTCCACTGCCTAGAAGGTATGATCCTCCCACCATTACCACCGATGGGCCGCAGGTGATAGACCCACAAACAATGATAAATAAAACATATAACATATCACATACAATATGAGGGAAAGATCACTACCTTGTTCCTTCCTGACGTTCGTTGGCACAGTGGGCTCATGAGGACGACATATGTCAAATCCTATAAACCAAACCAGGGACAACCCATCAATCTCTTTTCCAAGTTCTTAATTCCATAGTACTTTAAGTCGGTTATCATTTAGACTCTTTAAGTGGCTATCAGAGGCCTAGACATATACTCAAAAGGGTTGGGAGATACTACCCTAAAGGTACCTTTTACGGATAAAGAACACTAATTTTTGGGCTGCCCCACTCGAGTGAAGGAGGTCTCACTCGAGTGTTGCCCTTACCCGTGCTCGAGTCCCAACAAGTGAGACAGAGGAAGTGCTTGCCTGAGAGCAAACTTCAAAATATCTCTTACACTCACTTGAGCACAGGAAGCTGCACTCGAGTACTAAAAAATGAGGCACCACGAGTGACTACCCGAGAGCAACATAAATCCCAGAGTCTTAAACCTACTCCCTCACTCGAACACAAGGAGCTGCACTTGAGTGATGACCTATAATACTCGCGGACACAGAAGTATACTCATGATTTTTGCCTGAAGACTTAACCAAAATACCCATAATTTCATACTGCACTCGAGTGAGACCATTCCTTACTCGAGTGAGGCTTGTCAGAAACCAAATCGCAGCAACTGATATACTTTTCCAGATTTACCAAAACTGGTTCCAATGGTCCTAAAACTTGTGCCAAAGCTCATCCTCACTCAAAAACTCCTAAAAGACCTATTGGTGATCTCAAAAGACCCAAATTCCCTTCTATCAACACAATCTCAATTCTAACTCACAAAGCCATATAACACCACAATTTACCAAATTTCCTCATTCAACTCCAAATCAAACTATAGACTCCAAAACACAATTTGGCATTTATTCTACCACCTTATACTACTCAATTTATGCACTTCGAATTTAAGCCATAATCAGGGCAAAAATACAAAATCCTCAAATCTTAATCAATGAAAAAGATAATTATACCATAGTAGATTAAATACTCACCTCTTCCTCTTCTCAAAGTTAGTTTCTTGATTCTTCAACTTCCTAAAGTTCACAATCTCTCAAACACCACCAATAAAAATTTTGAAACCATAGAAGTCAAGCTCTCAACCTCTTGAACAATATCATTAAAGAGTGTTTGAGCATGTGAAATCATTTGGAGCACTTACCTCAAGTTTTCTTCTTTCTCTTTCCTTCCTTGTGCAGTAAAAATGGAGAAATGAAGAGAGAAAATGAGAGATGAAGATTATCACTCAATTTTCTCTTTTTCCCATACACCCTACCGACTTGAAGAAGGAGAGGGAAGAGTTTGAAAATTTGACCTTGATCCAAAGGTCCTTATGGTGACACTTGGCAACATCTTACCCTTCCTCCCATGAGTTCATATGAACTCATCCACACAAGATTTTACCCCTTGCTTAACACATCCTAGCCATTAATCTTAATTACCAAGGAGTTTCCTCTCCAGTAACCGACCAATCGATCGGTAAATTTACCGTTTTGTACCTAATGGACACAATGCTTACTAAACCATCAACAACCACACTTGCATCAGAAATCACATTATTTACTTCAAAAGTATTTAATTAACATTAATTACATCACTTTGAAGTTATTAATCCTTAATTCCTTAATCACAATTTAGGATATTACAATTCTCCCCCCGAAAATTAAATTTCATCCTCGAAATTAAATTTCACCCAAGTCGCCTCTCTCTGAGTCATTCCCTTCCAGATTACCTTCACATACAGAATGCTCTGGTGTCAGAGACGTCGTTCCTCACGGTCAATGATCTGCTCTGGCTCCACTGCATACGTAAATTTATCTTGTATCTCAACTTCTTCTTATTGAATAATGTGAGAGTGATCTGGTTAGTACTTCTTCAGTTGGAAAACATGAAACATGTCATGGAGCCTGCTCAAGTTCAGGGGTAGGGCTACTAGATAGGCAACAGGTCCAATTCTCGTAAGAATTTCAAAATGACTTATATATCTCGGGCTCAACTTCTTTCGCTTGATTGCTCGTCCAACACTGGTGACAGGAGATACTCTAAAAAACACATGGTCGCCAACTTCAAACTCTAGAGGCCGTCTCCTCTTGTTAGCGTAGCTCTTCTGTAATATCCCAATTTTTGATTAAGGGATAATCATTATTATTATGGATAATTATGAATTTAATTGGAATTATTATGTGTTTTATGGCAATATTAAGGAATATGTCATAATTAGTGAAAAATTGGAAGAATGGAAATATTGGCCATAAGTGGTAATTAATGGGGAAATGAATTACTAACTAAGAGAAAATTAGATGTGTGATTAAAATGGCTAATTGAGAGATTAGATAAGTTAATTGGTGACTTATTTGGTGAGAGCCAATAGCAATTTGACATGTGTCAAGGTGGGAGTATAAGGGAGTATGGAAAAGTCAAAAAAGGGATAAAATATTATTTTCTCTCTCCTCTCTTCACTCTCTTTCGGCTGAAGCATGGAGGAAGGGGTATCATCATCATTTTTGTCAACTCTCTCACTCCATCTCTCCCTCTCTCTCTTCTCTCTCTTCTTCTTTCCATTTTCCGCAGCCATTGTGGGCAAGAGAGAGGAAGGAAAAGCTTGATCTTTGAGTAAGTAGATGCCCTCCATTGCTCAATCATCATTCATAAATGTTGATCCTTGAGTGATGAGCTTCATTTTGGTGTTTTTAGTTTAGCCATTGGTTGTGGTTTGTGATCACACAAAATCTTGGAAAGTGGTGAAACAAGAACTCCCTTTGGAGAAGTTGATAAGGTGAGTGAAACTAATCTATCTATCTAAGTTGCATGCCATTTGAAGTAGTTTATAAATTCTGGACATTTTGGCTTGAATCCGAAAAATTGAGTGCCACTGTTCATTTGGTATGTTTTTGGCATGAGAATGGTATTTTGGAATGAGTTTAGGATAGATAGATTGATTGGAGGTTGAAATGTTAAGTTTAGTGATTTTAGGAAAATTGATGATTTGTGTTGATTCAAACCAAAACATGAAAATGGAGTTGGATTTTGATCATTTTAATGACTCCATTGAATTCCTTGGGTGTTTTTGTGTGGGAGTAGCTTTGGGTTGGTATTTGGGTTCATTTGGATCACTTGGAAAAATTTCAGGAAATGCTGTCATACCTTCTGCGTTTTCTAGTTTCTGATAATCGTGCTTAAGGTGAGAGTGAGTGTGCTCGAGTGAGGGAAGAACATCACTCGAGTGAGGATTTTGTGCTCGAGTGATCCTTTTCTGTGAGAGTTCTTGTGCTCTCGGGCATGTGCTTTCTGTCTTCACTTCCTTGTGCTTGAGGTGATTTCTGTACCTGTGCTCGAGTGAGGATTTTGTGCTCGAGTGATCCTTTTCTGTGAGAGTTCTTGTGCTCTCAGGCATGTGCTTTCTGTCTTCACTTCCTTGTGCTTGAGGTGATTTCTGTACCTATGCTCGAGTGAGGATTTTGTGCTCGAGTGATCCTTTTCTGTGAAAGTTCTTGTGCTCTCGGGCATGTGCTTTCTGTCTTTACTTCCTTGTGCTTGAGGTGATTTCTGTACCTGTGCTCGAGTGAGGATTTTGTGCTTGAGGTGATGTCCATACCAGTGCTCGAGTGAGACCATTTTCACTCTAGGTGAAGCAGTGAAAAATGAATTTTTGTGCTTCTAAAAGGGGATCTTTGGGATAGTTCTTCCTACCCTTTAGGAGTTTTGTTAGGGGTATTTAATGACTCTAAAAGAGCAATAATGATAACCAATTAAGTATTATAAAGTGAATTAAGTCTTGGAATAGAGAATAACTCTTTGTCCCTAATTGTGAATATAGGATTTGACATTTGCCCTACTCGGAAGAGACCGGCGCTAGGACACGCACGGAAGGATCAAGGTAGTGACTTTTCTCTCATATTTTGTATGATGTTTTGGTATGTATAACTTATCATTGAACTTGTGAACTGTGTACCATGGTCCATTACATCGTGAGCACTTCAGCGAGAGCCATATAGGGAGTGACAGTGGTCATCTCTAGGTCGGCCGTTGAACTGCCGTCATAATCGACATGGATCTTTGTGAATCCGACCTGTGGGGCGGCGTTTGTGAAACCAGCCATGGGCTGTGTGTATCTTGCCTGTATGGCTTGCGTTATGAAATGCTTTATATGGATCCCAGCTATGGTGAATTATACTGTGTTGATTGTTGTGATGCAATACAGGATGAGCAATTCAGCGGAGCAATCGTCAGGGATGACATGTGTCATACTAACCATTGCCGTTAAACTGCCGTTGTAGTTGCTTGTTTGGATAATGATTTGATTTCATGCCTTACTATTGCACATTATATGATTGATTTGACACTACGGGGATTCTTTAGAATCTCACTCTCCCAAAATTAAACATTTTAGACAGGGCTGAAGGATCTAAGGGAAAGCGGGCGACGAAGAGCAGTTAGAACTCCAGTTTAGGAGTATATTTTGGGTTAATGGTTATCATTGTATACCTTTTGGATATTTTTGGTAGAAACGATTGTATATAGTAGATTTTGTGTAATCCACAAGAAAAAAGGTATGAATTGTAGGCTTTGTGCCTTGTGTAAATCCCTTTTTATTAATGAATGGAACCCGAGTGTGTCGGGAATTTATGCTGTACTCTGATATGTATGAATAAAACCAACCGATATAGGCCATATTTGTTTTGTATTATGAATAAGAGATTGTTATGATAAGGTTTTGAAAATTTTTTTGAAAACCCTGATTTTGGGAAGTTTAATCTGAATAAGTCCCAAATCATCTTACAGTCTCTAATTCAAACTTAATTACGTGTTACGAACGTAAATCTCGGCCTTAATCGTGAAGGGGTTACATCTTCTGTCAACTCTGCGCTGCAAGCAATCTCTTATGAATAATCTAAATCTGTGCTGAGGTCTGGTCAACAAGATCTAGTCCAAACAGCTTCCTTTCTGATAACTCATTCTAGCACAAAGGTGATTGGCACCTCTTTCCATACAACGCTTCGTACGGAGCCATCTGGATACTTGTGTGATAGCTATTGTTGTAGGCAAACTCATCAAGTGGAAGGAAGCGATCCCAACTCCCTTTAAAGTCGAGAACACATGCCCACAACATATCCTCCAGTGTCTTAATAGTTCTCTCTGACTGTCCATACGTCTGAGGATGATAAGCCGTGCTAAATCTCAATTGAGTACCCAGGGCTTCATGCAACGCCCTCCAGAATCTCGAAGTGAATTGGGGATCTCGGTCGGAAATGATATTCTTCGGTGTACCATGAAGCTTTAAAATCTCATAAATGTAAATCTCTACTATCTTGTCCGGAGAGTAACCAGCATTGATCAGTATGAAGTATGTTGACTTCATTAGCTAATCCACAATAACCTAGATCACGCCATAATTCCTGATCCTGGGCAATCCCACCACAAAGTCCATGGTCACACTTTCCCATTTCCATTCCGGAATCTCAGGACTCTGAAGTAAACCAGGTGGTTTCTGGTGTTTGATCTTTACCTTCTGTCAAGTTAGACACCTTGCTACATATTTGGTCACATCACTCTTCAAACCCGGCCACCAATACATAGATTTTAGATTATAGTACATTTTGGTCATACCAGGATGAAGAGTATATCAGCTCTTGTGCGACTCATCCAAAATCTTCTGCCTCAACTCCGCCTTTAGTGGAACACAAATTCTCTTCTAATAGCGAATCAATCTACTAGGCTATAAGTCATAGCCCGGAGCTTCTCCTCGTTTAATCTGAACTATGTTGCGTTGTATCCAATCATCTTGCCTCTGAGCCTTTTCAATCTCAACTCTCAAATCACTTTCCTCTTGAGAAATAGTATGATTGGCACAGATGATCTGGTTGGTCAAATTCAAATCGCGAAAATCTTCAATCAATTTCCCCTCTTGAATCATCATAGCTGCCACAAGCACAGTCTTTTGACTAAGAGCATCAGCGACTACATTTGCCTTACCCTGATGATATTTAATTTCCAGGTTTTAGTCTTTAAGCAACTCCATCCAATAACGCTGTCTCATGTTCAACTCTTTCTTGTCATACAAATACTTGAGACTCTTGTGATCGCAGTACAGTTCTACTGTCACCCCATACAAATAATGTCGCCAAATTTTTAAAGCAAACACAATTGCCGCAAGCTCCAAATCATGGGTGGGATAGTTCATTTCATGAGGTTTGAGTTGTCGAGAGGCATAGGCCACCACACGTCCTTACTGCATAAGGACATACCCTAATCCCTGCTTACTTGGATCACTATACACAACATAAGTCAAGCTGGGGTCAGGTATAATCAACACAGGTGTCGTAGTCAATCTTTCTTTCAACTCCGCAAAGCAATTTTCACATTTTTCATCCCACATAAACAGTTGATCCTTCCTCGTGAGCTTGGTCATTGGCAAAGCAATACAAGTGAAATTCTAGATGAATCTCCGGTAGTAACAAGCAAGACCCAGAAAACTGCGTACCTCAACACCAAAAAGTGAAGCACCACGAGTGACTACCTGAGTGCAAACATAAATTCCAAAGTCATAAACCTACTCCCTCACTCGAGCACAGGGAGCTGCACTCGAGTGATGACCTATAACACTGGCGGATCAGAAGTATACTCTTGATTTTTGCCTGAATACTTAACCAAAATACCCAGAATTTCATACTACACTAGAGTGAGACCCATTCTGACTCGAGTGAGGCTTATCAGAAGCCAGATCGCAGCAACTAATACACTTTTCCAGATTTACCAAAACTGGTTCCAATGGTCCTAAAACTTGTGCCAAAGCTCATCCTCACTCAAAAACTCCTAAGGGACCTATTGGTGATCTCAAAAGACCCAAATTCCCTTCTATCAACACAACCTCAATTCTAACTCACAAAGCCACACAACACCATAATTTACCATATTTCCTCATTCAACTCCAAATTAAACTATGGACTCCAAAACATAATTTGGCATTTATTCCACCCCCTTATACTACTCAATTCATGCACTTCAAATTTAAGCAAAATTAGGGAAAAAATACAAAATCCTCAAAACTTAACCAATGACAAAGATAATTATACCAAAGTACAATAAATATTCACCTCTTCCTCTTCTCAAAGTTGGTTTCTTGATTCTTCAACTTCCCAAAGTTCACAATCTCTCAAACACCACTAATAAAAATTCTGAAACCATAGAAGTCAAGCTCTCAACCTCTTGAACAATATCAATGAAAAGTGTTTGAGCATGTGAAATCATTTGGAGCACTTACCTCAAGTTTTCTTCTTTCTCTTTCCCTCCTTATGTAGCGAAAATGGAGAAATGGAGAGAGAAAATGAGAGATAAAGATGATCACTCAATTTTCTCTTTTTCCCATGCACCCTACCGACTTGAAGAAGGAGAGGGAAGAGTTTGAAAATTTGATCTTGATCCAAAGGTCCTTATGGTGAAACTTGGCAACATCTTACTCTTCTTCCCATGAGTTCATATGAACTCATCCACACAAGATTCTACCCCTTGCTTAACACATCCTAGCCATTTATCTTAATTACTAAGGAGTTTCCTCTCTAGTAACTAACTAATCGATTGGTAAATTCACTGTTTTGCCCCTAATGGACACAATGCTTACTAAACCATCAACTACCACACTTGCATCAGAAATCACATTATTTACTTCAAAAGTGTTTAATTAACATTAATTACATCATTTTGAAGTTGTTGATCCTTAATTACAATTCAAGATATTACAGGTCGTGGCCTACAAATCCACTGGCCCGGCCAATGGCTGCACAGAAAGTTATGGGCCGCAGTCCATAACCTCTGGCCACAGCCAAGAAAATCCTATTTCTTGGCTGATTTTCAAAAAATCATAACTAATTCCAAAAAAATTGAAATGAGGTGATTCTAAATCCAAATGAAAGATATTCAAGTCCTCTACACAGGAAAAATAATGGCCATTATTAGAAATCACAACACAAATACAGAATTCTCCAAAACTCAAGACTGTCCCAAAACAATGTTCATTTTCGACCTAAAAGTTTTGGACAGTCATATCTCCCCGTTCCCAAAACGAAATAGCACAAATTATATATCCATTTTGAAGCTTGGGATGTGACCTTTAAGACTGAAAAGTGTCATAATTCTCTTACATCATTTGCCCAGTCAAAACGTCCACACGAGCAGACTGCCCAAAACAGACTTCCAATTGACAGATTTTCAAGTTTTGCACATTTGCTTCTAATATTTCCATTTTCACATCAAACATCATTCCTACACAAAATTTCACAAGGAATCCATTGGAATCACCAAAACAACCAAATTCAAATAATATTGACATGTTTCACAACAACCCTAACATGTCAACACAAAGGCTAACATAAATCTTCACAATGCAATTCTTTCCATTTCACTTCTAAAACCAATTCCAATGGTCAAAATGCTCAACAAAAGACCAATTACAACACAACACACATGCCAATTCATGCCATTCAAAAATACCATAAAATCAGGGCAAATTCTACAAATCACAATACTCAACCAAAACTCACAAAACTTAGATCAAAAGGCTTCAAATACTCACCTCTTCCTCTTTCCCAAACTAATTCCTTGATTCTTCATCTTTCCACTTTTCCTCAAGCTATCAAACACCTCCAATCACAAATCTAAAACCATAGCAATGAAGCTCTCATTACTAGGAACAATATTAAAGAAGAGTGTTTAAGCTAAAGAGGACTATAAACCAACCAAAATCTCACCTATAGCTTTCTCTTTCCTCCCCTTGAGTTGGACATCCACGGAATGTGAGAGAGAGAAGATGAGATGGTGAAAATTGTTAGAACAAGCGTTTCACCCAAGAGGGGGGTGAATTGGGTGATACTAAAATTTCGTCGGAAATATAAACTTTAGCAGAGGAATTAAAAACAGTAATGAGTAAGGAGAAATATCACCGAAGTGTGCACCGGGAGTTATACTGGTTCGGTCACAACCACTTTGAGCTACGTCCAGTCCTCAGATCTTCTCTGAGAGTTTCACTATAACTTCCAAGATTCAGTGGGTTCTTGGCACCTCAGTACAAGCAAGTTCCTATACCTGGACACTCGCTCCCCCTTACAAGTTGCAATTCAATCCCAACTCAAGGTTCCACAACCTTAAGTTACCTCAATAACAAATATTGAGTTTGAATGAAATATCTCTCTTACAGAGTGAATAAGAATCACTGAAGCATAGAAATATAATTTCAACGTGAAAACAGAGCAATAAACTTGATAATACGTTTGTGTGTGTGCTTGTTGTTGTTTTTCTGTTTGGATTGTTCCCATATATATAGATATGTTGGTGATGACCGTTGGAACATTTTCTTTCATCCGTTGGAGAGTGCGCAGCCACTGTTGACTTTTCAAGTTTTTGAAAAATATCCGTTGGCGGTGGTTGGCATTTGAATGTTTCTTTTGACTTCAATCTCTTGAAGTGTTTTCTTCATTGTTTATCTGTAAATAGACTAAGAATACTAATACAATGAAAGATTAATCATATAGGAAACAAATCTATGAACGTTTGAATGATTTCAAAATTTCTGGGTAAGCTTACTCGAGTATCTCCTCGAGTATTGCTTGAATGTTACTCGAGTACCTACTCGAGTAACCTCGGGAAATCTTTGATCAATTGCAGGTTAATGAATAAACATAAGATTACTCAGGTAGTGCCTGGAATAACCAATTTTCAAACCTTTGGAAATACATGTTTACTCGGGTACCTACTCGAGTAATGCACTCACAACTTTATGAGTTACTCGGGTACCAACTCGAGTAAAACTTGAAATAAAATTTTGGTTACTCGATGCTCTACTCGGGTAATGTTGCAGGATTTCAATGCCGAGAGCACTTACCTCATTACTCGAGTATCTCCTCGAGTAATGCACTCATTGTTCCATAGGTTACTCGGGTACCACCTCGAGTAACTGTGCTTTTTGTCAATGACTTACCCGGGTAAAGACTTGAAGTTGTCTTTGAAAATATTCTGCATACTCGGTACTTACTCGAGGAATCTACTTAAATATATGCATACTGGAGTAAGGACTCGAGGAACATGAAATAAAGAGAGAGCAAGTTAATCGGGTACCACCTTCAAGTTTTTGCTTACCTTTGTGCGTTACTCGAGTACCTACTCGAGTAATGTTGCAGTGGTACAAATTGCCGAGAGCTCCATCTTTTCAGAAACAGAGTTACTCGAGTAGCGCCTCGAGTATCGTTGGCAACCTGAAGGCAACTGGAAGTTTTTTTACATGGTTACTTGAGTAGCTCCTCGAGTAATGTTGCAGTAGTACTAAATGCCGAGAGCTGCACATTTTTAGAAACAGGGTTACTCGAGTAGCTCCTCGAGTATCAATGGCATCCTGAAAATTTTTACACTGTTACTCGAGTAGCTCCTCGAGTAACGTTGCCTGGTTACTGGAAGTTGTCGTTGATTACTTCAAGTTTTGTCTCATTACTCGAGTACCGCCTCGAGTAATGCCTTAGAAAACTTGCTTCTGATCAAGTTTCTCAGCTTTATCTCTTGGCCTCTCTTCATTACTTCCATGCTTTCCTCAAGTAAAGCTTATTCCTGTCATTACTTAGTTCAAGCTTGATTATTAAACATTTCCTTTTCAAACCATTCTTTTGTTATCATCAAAACATGAGATCTAACATTCTCCCCCTTTTTGATGATGACAAAACTTGGTGATTTTGAACTTGGTTTTTCAGATTGAATTTTCAATTATAAATATGTCATATTAAGTTTGAATTCATATCATATACCTTGCATATATAATAACTTCATTAGTCCAAAAACATGTATTATAATTCAAAGCTAAAAATGAACTTAAAATGAAATCATAACACACTTGCATTATTCTTAAAAAGTTTCAAATTACAAGATAAATTCAAGAAAAGCTAATAACAAAATGCACCCTTGAGCCCATATACAACCAAATATCCCAAATTAAACTAGGACATGTTCACAAAATCACTTCAAGCTCTTCTCCCCCTTTTTGGCGTCATCAATGAAGTGGAGGGCTAGGAGGTTTGACCACGGAAATGGGTGTTACTGGAAGAACCGGAGAACCATCTGTGCTCAAAGAGTCAAAAGAACTAGATGGGACAGGGTCAGGTAGATGAACTGGAGGGACTTGGATGTCATCGCCTGGAGGAGAGGGTTGGAAGACAACCATGGTAGATGTATCTCCTCCTGGAGTGGTCTGATTCTCAGGGGTGGTCTCAGCCGTGGGAGTAAGATGTTCAGAGGAGGATGAGGAAGGAGAGATTTCCTCTGTGGGAGCAGGTGATAGAGTTGGTTTAGGAGCAGTTTCTGGTTGAGGTTTGGGAGGTGAATCATCAATGGTGATGTGAGTGGTCTCATGGGTTTCAGGATCATCCACTGTGAATAGAATTTCTTTGCCTTGGGGCTCAAGTGGATCTGAACCCAGAGGGGTAGATGGTTCATCCTCAGGGATAGGAGTGTCAGAAGGAGGGTCTACAGGAGGAGGTGGTGGTGCAGAAGAGGAGGGACCGGCTGAAGGTCCGGGACCCAAAGAGTCCAAGCGTGCCAATATCAATCTCAGTGTCTCTCCCTGGGCACGTTGCTCTACTAGCAACTCCTCATGTCTTCTGTCCATTCTCTCAACCAATTCCTCATGCCTCTTGTCGATTCTTTCAACCAACTCCTCCATCTTGAAGTTAGTGTTGGTGATCAACTCGGCATTTGTATTGGCGATATCCACATGGAAACCTCTGAGCATATTCTCCATAAAGTGCTGGAGAGTGGCATTTAGGAAGGATGGTGAAGAAGTGGTAGCAGCTGGAGCCGATGACTGAGTGTCATCCATTCTACTGGTCTCTGCCTCAGTAGTCTTTCGCTTCTTCTTGGACCCAGACTCCAGTGGGCCTTTAAGAGGGATGTCGATGTTTAGTTTACCAATCTGGTTCCTCCCCACTGGGATCATCCTCTCAATTGGCTCCTTACTATCCAAGTACCATATTTTGTTCTCTTTTAAGATAAGAGACACAATTTGGGGATATGGCATTGGAGTAGTAGCCTTCCCTTCCACCTTGTACCTCTTCATCTCCGAGAAAATGTATTCACCCAGATCTTTTTGCTCCTTCAGAAGCAGTGAAGCAAACTACCTAAAGTCCCTATCCGAGAAGTGGGTATAGTTGTTGGCTTTGTTTACTAGGGACCTAGAATATATGTACCAAAGGACCCTATGGTGATCACACATATCACTTGGTTTAAAGTTTAGGGGGCCAACTAACTCACCGGGCTTTAGGATAGTGAAAATCTGATTTGGCTCAAGCTCAGGATATATATCATCAGGGGGGTCCTCTATTCCTAACCATAAGTTGATTTTGGAAGGTGAAATCAAAATTTTTTTACCTCTCACAGTTGTGGTCATCTCTTCCTCTACTGAAGTTCGATTAGGTTCATCTATTATCTCTAGGTTGCAATAGAAATGAGTGACTATCTTTGTGCAAAAAGGTAATCTAATTGACAACCAAGGCATAAAAGGATCTAGATAAGGACTAAGATCGTGCTTCACTACCTCTTGAAGTAGCTTGAGATCCACATAGTGTGTCTTGCACACTTTCCTTCTGGAGAATTGAGTTAAGTACTTGGGAGACTCCTCTAGTTTTCCCACATTAAATCCCTTTGGAGGGGAAGTGATTTCTGCTTCTGGAATCTTGGACTTCTTGGAAGATTGACCCTTCTCCATTTGGTCAATGATCCCAGCCATTGCCTTAGCCACATTTTTGTCATACTTTGGCTTCTTGAGAGGCTTAGGAGTGAAAGAGGGTGTAGATGAATCAGAATGAGAAGGTGAGGGAGTTTTGGTTCCTTTGCTTCTTCCAGCAGATGTGCCTTTTTTAGACTGAGCCCTAGTCACAATAGGCTCCTGAATAACAATCCCTTTGGCTTTTGGTTGAGATTGAAGAGGGATTTTTGCTTTTGGTCTCGTAGTTAACTTTCTTCTCTTTTTGGGAGGAGAAGAAAGAGGATCAGAATGTTCAGAAGAGTCTATGGGAGTAAGATTCTTGGTTCTCATCTTCTTGAGACTCAGAAAATCAAGAATCACAGAAAAATAGGGTAACTGTCGCGAGTTTAGGGCAGAAGGATTTTGAACAAAGTAGAAAGTTTTTGGACTTGAAATCGGTTGGGTTTTGACGGAAATGAGGCAAGGAATCGATTGGGAAAAGTTTTTGAAAGGGTGTATAGTGATTTACTCGAGGAGATTTTGTGAAAATGACCGAGTTTGCGCAAGATAAAGACCTAACACCCGACATTACTCGAGTCCGTACTCGAGTAACATTCAAGGTTACTCGAGGCCTTCCTCGAGTGATCATACAAAAAAATTCAAAAATAATTCATTTAAATTGCGTACCTGGCATGAATAATATAGTAATTATCCATGGATGTTCCCTCGATCATTTATAACACATTCTGATCAGATTTGAGTCATTCTTCATCAATTTGAAAATCTGGACTCCGACTTTACTCGAGGCCTTACTCGAGTAATATTCAAGTTTACTCGAGGCACGCCTCGGGTAACCATCTTTTTAACTTCTGACTCTTCATTTCTTCGAAACCTGAGCCGTTATGTTTGAAAATCAAGTAACTTGATCCGTTACTTCCAGTTTTGGTGTCCATTACTCGAGTACATACTCGAGTAATATGCTACTTTACCTCAAGTTACTCCTCGGGTAATGTTTCTCAGATAGCCAAAACTTCAAGTTGGTACTCCAGTAAATATGTCCTCTGATCACCTCTGTTTTTATTTCACAAAACATAGTTTCAACCTTCCTGCAAAACAAATTTCTATATACTCCGATGCTTAAGTTAGTAATCATCAAAACTTTAACAAGTGACTTCATCTAATATTATGAAATGCTGAAATTACTTATAACTCATTGAGATTTACCATTCCCAATTCTCTTCTAATGTATGGAAATTGATCTTTTGCAAGGGGTTTTGTGAAGATATCTGCTAGTTGAAGATGAGTAGGAATGAATATCACTTTCACATCTTTCTTCTGTACATGGTCTCTGATGAAGTGATGCCTGACATCGATATGCTTGGTTCTAGAGTGTTGAACTGGATTCTTTGCCAAGCTTATCGTACTTGTATTGTCACAATAGATTGGTATTTCCTTGAGATAAATACCAAGATCTTGTAGTTGTTGTTTTAACCATATCACTTGTGCACAACAACTTGAGACTGCAACATATTCGGCTTCCGTTGACGAAAGAGACACTGTATTTTGTTTCTTGCTGAACCATGATACAAGAGATCCTCCAAGAAATTGTCCTTGTCCACCGGTGCTCTTTCTGTCTGTTTTGTATCCTCCATGATCTGAATCTGAATATGCAACAAGATATTCACTTCTTCCTTTGGGATACCACAGACCCAATTCGGGTGTGTCAGCAAGGTATCTAAAGATTCGTTTGACCGTTTCAGCATGTGATTCTTTTGGTGCTGATTGATATCTTGCACATATGCCAACACTAAATTGGATGTCTGGTCTACTTGCCGTGAGGTAGAGTAATGATCCAATCATTCCTCTATACTTTGTTATGTTGTAGTCTTTACCTTTGACATCAGCATCAAGCAATGTAGTTGAACTCATAGGCGTATCTGTCCCATTTGCTTCATCCATTCCATACTTCTTCAATAGCTCTTTTAAATACTTTGTTTGAGATATGAAGATTCCATTCTTTCTTTGTTTGATTTGTAGACCAAGAAAGAAATTCAATTCTCCCATCATTGACATCTCAAATTCTCCCTGCATTATCTCAGAAAATTCCTTACATAGAGATTCATTAGTAGCACCGAAAACGATGTCATCAACATATATTTGAACAATTAAAATATCATTGTGTTTTCGTTTTATAAAGAGTGTTGTATCAACTTTTCCTCGTACAAAACCTTGATCGATGAGAAACTTACTTAGCCTTTCATACCATGCTCTAGGGGCTTGTTTTAAACCGTATAAAGCCTTTTTGAGTTTGAAAACATGGTCAGGTTTAGTAACATCCTCAAATCCTGGTGGTTGTTCTACATACACTTCTTCCATGATGTAACCATTTAGAAAAGCACTCTTTACATCCATTTGATAGAGTTTGAATCCTTTGATGCATGCAAAGGCTAAGAGTACACGTATAGCTTCCAATCTAGCCACTGGAGCATACGTTTCCTCATAATCAATCCCTTCTTCTTGATTATAGCCTTTGGCCACCAATCTTGCCTTGTTTCTGACAATAATTGCAGATTCATCAAGTTTGTTCTTGAATACCCATTTAGTACCAATGATCGGATGATCTTTGGGTCGGGGCACCAAATCCCAAACTTGATTTCTCTCAAATTGATTTAGTTCTTCTTGCATTGCTATAACCCAATCATTGTCTGATAAGGCTTCATCAATGTTAGAAGGTTCAATCTCAGAAATGAATGCAGAAAAACTTATTTCATTGAAAATTCTATTTCTAGTTTTGATCCCTTCATTCACATCTCCTATGACTTGATCTAGGGGATGACTTTTATTGTATTTCCAAGCTCTAGGTTGTCCTAGGGATTCTTCTTCCTTAGTTTCATCAACCTCTGGAATAAGAGATTTAGAGATAGATTGACCATTTTCTTGATTTAAACCAACTTCCTGTTCTTCATCAATGGTTTTGTCAGAGGATTCAAATTCATCAAATACAATATGAATTGATTCTTCAACAACACATGTTCGTTTATTGAAAACTCTATATGCTTTACTTCGGTTAGAGTAACCTAGGAAAATTCCTTCATCAGTTTTAGAATCAAATTTTCCTAAGTTATCTTTACCATTATTATTAATGAAACACTTACAACCGAAGATGTGTAGATGAGCAATGTTTGGCTTTCTTCCTTTATACAACTCGTATGGTGTCTTACCAAGTTTTGTTCTGATATAGGCTCTATTTGAAATGTAGCATGCTGTACACATAGCATCAGCCCAAAAAACTTGAGACACGTTCTTTTCATTCAACATTGCTCTAGCCATTTCTGTAAGTACTCTATTCTTGCGTTCTACAACTCCATTTTGTTGAGGCGTCCTTGGAGCAGAGAAATTGTGATCAATCCCATTAGTGTCACAATACTCTTCAAATGCTTGATTTTCAAATTCTCCGCCATGGTCGGTCCTAATACCTGCAATGGACATACCTTTCTCATTTTGCACTTTCTTAGCAAAAACAATAAATTCTTCAAAAGTTTCATCTTTTGATGATAGAAAGATAACCCATGTAAATCTAGAGAAATCATCAACAATGACCAATGAATATAAGTTGCCACCAAGACTCTTTACTCTTGCTGGACCAACTAAATCCATATGCAATAGTTGTAGTGGTCTATTTGTCGAAATCTCATTTTTCAATTTAAAAGATGATTTAGTTTGTTTACCCTTTTGACATGCATCACAAATCAAATCATTTTTGAAAGTCACTTTGGGCAATCCAAGAACTAAATCCTTTTTGAGTAGTTTGCCTAATTGATGCATATTAACATGAGCCAATCTCTTATGCCATAACCAACTTTCATCAGTATTACTCAGGAAACAATTTTCAGATTCATTTCTACTAATATCTAGAGTATAGCAGTTACCTTCCCTTTTTGCTCTGAGCTTAGCCTTGATATTCTTCTTATCAAGTTGTAAGTCATTCTTGTTGATAATTAAGCATTCTTCTGAGTCAAATATTACCCAGTTGTCTTTATCTGCACTTTGGCTTACGCTCAGCAAATTATGACACAAGCCTTCAACATAATATACATCTTTGACTTGTATTCCTTTGTCATTTTTGATTTCACCAATTCCTGCTATTCTTCCGGTTTGATTTCCTCCAAATTTACCTCTCCACCTTCTTTAGGTTGCAATTTGGTAAAACTTTCGAAATCACCGGTCATATGTCTAGAGCATCCACTATCAATGTACCACTTGTTATTTTTTGATGCTTTGAGACATTCCTGCAATCGAATGACTAGGTCTTAGGTACCCACATCTTTTTGGGTCCTTTTGGATTAGTACAAATAATTTTCTGGATATATGAACCTTTAGGTACCCATTTGTAGGTTCCTATCGTTCCTTTCTTCTTATGAATGCATGAAGAAGTATAATGGCCTTTTCTATTACAGTAGTTACAAAATGCAAAAGGATTTGATGTATGCACAGAATGCTGGAAATAATTCAAATATGACTTACCCCCTGCTTTCTTTCTACCTTTCCTTTTATCTGACTTTGGATCGTATCCAATTCCAGATCGATCATTTACAAATCGTTGAGCTTTTAAAATAACATTTAGCATCTCACTACCTTGTGTAAATTTTTCAAGAGTTTTTGTAAGATCAATGTTTTTCTTTTTCAGAGATGAACAATTTTCACAATTCTTTTCTTTAAGTTCAGTTTCAAGAGCTTTGTTTTTCTTTTTGTAAACAATCAATTCTTTAACTACTTTGATGAATTCAGAATGCAAAGCATTATATTCGGAAAGTAATTCATCATAGGTAGGTTCAGAATCATTTACCTCTCTTTCTGTTTCTTCTTGAGCAACGAGGCATATGTTAGCTACTTCTTCCTCATCACTTTCTTCGTCAGAAGAGCTATCACCCCATATAGCAGATACGAAGGCCTTCTTTTTGTTGAAGATTTGCCTTTTCTCTTTTCTTTGCTCTTTTGATTCAGTTCTGGACATTCTGATTTGATATGTCCTGGTTTTCCACATTCGTAGCAAATGATGTGATCTTTGTTGCTAGTTCCACCTTTTTGAAAGTGTTTGAATCCTTGTCCTTTCTTGTAGAACTTTCTGAATCGTTTTATGATTAGACCCATTTCGTCATCGTCGAACTCTTCATTCTCATCTTGATTTTCTTCTTTTGCTTTTAGTGCTAGACCTTTCTTTTTCTTGTCACCAATGTCATCTAGTTCCCGTTTGAACTTTAGTTTGCTTTCATATTCAGAAAGACTTCCAAATAGAGAAGCAACTGATCTCATTGATTCTCCTTTTGCTTCTTCTATCGCAGTGACTTTGGCCTCCCACTCTTTAGAAAGAATATTCAAAATCTTTCGTACTTGGGTATGTTGATCATAAGATTTCCCAAGTGCTGCAAGTTGATTAACAAGATGAGTATATCTAAGTTCAAATTCAGAAATTGATTCACCTGATTTCATTCGAAGTAGATCGAATTCAGTGACCAAGGTGTTGATGCGATTCTCCTTTATTCCCGAAGTTCCTTCATGAGCTATTTCCAGAGCTTCCCACATTTCCTTTGCTGTTGGAAGTGTGCAGATTCTGAAGTATTCACTTTGGCTTAAGGCACTTTTAACATCAGAATTGCCTTGCTGTTGAGAGTGATAAGTTTCTTGTCATTCTCATCATATTCCGCTGGTGTCTTTGGAATTTTCTGAGAATCTACAATCTTTGTAGGTTGATAATTTCCACTCTCAATTACATCCCATAGCCCATATTCGGTAGCCATCACGAACACTCTGAATTTTGCTTTCCAAAATGAAAAGTGTTCTCCACTGAAACCGGGAGGTCTAGTGATGGATGCTCCGTCGGGAAGAATTCCTTCACCCATGCTTGCCATTGGATCCTTCTTATGTTGTTATACCTTAACAAGAAGACCTACGCTCTGATACCAAATGTTAGAACAAGCGTTTCACCCAAGAGGGGGGTGAATTGGGTGATACTAAAATTTCGTCGGAAATATAAACTTTAGCAGAGGAATTAAAAACAGTAATGAGTAAGGAGAAATATCACCGAAGTGTGCACCGGGAGTTATACTGGTTTGGTCACAACCACTTTGACCTACGTCCAGTCCTCAGATCTTCTCTGAGAGTTTCACTATAACTTCCAAGATTCAGTGGGTTCTTGGCACCTCAGTACAAGCAAGTTCCTATACCTGGACACTCGCTCCCCCTTACAAGTTGCAATTCAATCCCAACTCAAGGTTCCACAACCTTAAGTTACCTCAATAACAAATATTGAGTTTGAATGAAATATCTCTCTTACAGAGTGAATAAGAATCACTGAAGCATAGAAATATAATTTCAACGTGAAAACAGAGCAATAAACTTGATAATACGTTTGTGTGTGTGCTTGTTGTTGTTTTTCTGTTTGGATTGTTCCCATATATATAGATATGTTGGTGATGACCGTTGGAACATTTTCTTTCATCCGTTGGAGAGTGCGCAGCCACTGTTGACTTTTCAAGTTTTTGAAAAATATCCGTTGGCGGTGGTTGGCATTTGAACGTTTCTTTTGACTTCAATCTCTTGAAGTGTTTTCTTCATTGTTTATCTGTAAATAGACTAAGAATATTAATACAATGAAAGATTAATCATATAGGAAACAAATCTATGAACGTTTGAATGATTTCAAAATTTCTGGGTAAGCTTACTCGAGTATCTCCTCGAGTATTGCTTGAATGTTACTCGAGTACCTACTCGAGTAACCTCGGGAAATCTTTGATCAATTGCAGGTTAATGAATAAACATAAGATTACTCAGGTAGTGCCTGGAATAACCAATTTTCAAACCTTTGGAAATACATGTTTACTCGGGTACCTACTCGAGTAATGCACTCACAACTTTATGAGTTACTCGGGTACCAACTCGAGTAAAACTTGAAATAAACTTTTGGTTACTCGATGCTCTACTCGGGTAATGTTGCAGGATTTCAATGCCGAGAGCACTTACCTCATTACTCGAGTATCTCCTCGAGTAATGCACTCATTGTTCCATAGGTTACTCGGGTACCACCTCGAGTAACTGTGCTTTTTGTCAATGACTTACCCGGGTAAAGACTTGAAGTTGTCTTTGAAAATATTCTGCATACTCGGGTACTTACTCGAGGAATCTACTTAAATATATGCATAATGGAGTAAGGACTCGAGGAACATGAAATAAAGAGAGAGCAAGTTAATCGGGTACCACCTTCAAGTTTTTGCTTACCTTTGTGCGTTACTCGAGTACCTACTCGAGTAATGTTGCAGTGGTACAAATTGCCGAGAGCTCCATCTTTTCAGAAACAGAGTTACTCGAGTAGCGCCTCGAGTATCGTTGGCAACCTGAAGGCAACTGGAAGTTTTTTTACATGGTTACTCGAGTAGCTCCTCGAGTAATGTTGCAGTAGTACTAAATGCCGAGAGCTGCACATTTTTAGAAACAGGGTTACTCGAGTGCTCCTCGAGTATCAATGGCATCCTGAAAATTTTTACACTGTTACTCGAGTAGCTCCTCGAGTAACGTTGCCTTGTTACTGGAAGTTGTCGTTGATTATTTCAAGTTTTGTCGCATTACTCGAGTACCGCCTCGAGTAATGCCTTAGAAAACTTGCTTCTGATCAAGTTTCTCAGCTTTATCTCTTGGCCTCTCTTCATTACTTCCATGCTTTCCGCAAGTAAAGCTTATTCCTGTCATTACTTAGTTCAAGCTTGATTATTAAACATTTCCTTTTCAAACCATTCTTTTGTTATCATCAAAACATGAGATCTAACAAAAATGATAAAGGGAAATCAGATCTTTAATTCCTTCCCTAAGTTGTCCAACTTTCACAAAGAGAGGAGAGAGATGTGAGTTTGAATTGTTGACTCAAGATCTATGTCTCATGTCTTGACACTTGTCAAGATCTTGCTTCATCTCATTGAGCTCACATGCACACAAACACATGGGATTCCACCCTATTAATCTCATCACAATGAATTGCAGCCATTGATCTTTGAGTTACCAATGAGCTTTCTCTTCGATAACTGATCAATCGGTCCGTAACTTTACCGTTTTGGCCCTGATTACAGTAATTCTCACTGAATCACCACCAAACACTTCATATCTTTGCTTTTCACCACAATATGCGCCCTCCCTATATTTTAAGTCAATTTAGATGTTAATCCATAATTGAACTTAAATACAGGGTTTCGGCGTTGCTTATAACATAAACAGCTACAATCCACTCCATATTCTCCAAAAGGGTTTATTTATTACTAACCACATCCACTTTTGGAGTTATTATCCATTAATCAATATTTAGAATCTTGCTAAACTAGGGATTATCAACTCACTTATTTCAAGCTTATTCTCTAGCCTCAAGTCTCAGAATTCGGGGTATTACAATGCATATTAGCAAAGAACAACAATGTTTATCTATAATTACCTCAACTTTAAATTTGGATGATTGAAATTTCTTTTCTCTACTCAACCCTAACAGCAACAACAAAGAGAACATTAGAAATATTCCAAAAAATACAAAGCAGTGTATTTTTTTTAAAAAAAAACCAAACTACAGCAATGTAGACCGACGGTGTAGAGGGAGGAAGGAGGGAAGAGCCATGGTGGAAGAGGGAGGGAGGTAATACCTTATCTCATATTTCCTACTCTTAGAGTGAGTTTTAAGAAAAATTTTAATTTATCGTCATGCATTAGGCATAATTACATGTCTTTATAACAAATATCAAAATCCATGCCCTTTCAATATAATAATTTATAAGCTATAATAATGCATTTCTAGGAAAACCTTAGGCCTCAGGCCTTCTACTACCAAAATTCAAATAAAGGACTACTCAGAGTTCAACACAATCATGAATTTAAATTGCAGATCCTAACTGTGACAATAAATGGAATCAAATGAGTACATAGCAGTTACTAATAGTTATAGCCTTAGGCCTCAGGCGTATTCCCAGTCACGTCGGCCTTCAAGCTCTCACCTGAAAAGTATGACAAGAAACAGGATGAGACCACTGTCTTAATAATATAGTCACTACCTACCTTTACTACCAGCACCAACAGTAAGGCGCTAGGTAGGACTACTATATAGGCATGTTAAATAGATATAATAAGCAAGTAGGCAAGCAAACATAATAAGTAGGAGTATAATAGTATAGATTCATATGCCTAAGAGAACGTTTATTCATAACACAGCATACTATATCACAAGATGTCATAATGCAATGGTTACTCTTTATCTTTTATTAACCCTTAACCATACTTATATCCTTCGACTGACCCATAGGCTAAGTACACTCCATGTTACTAGTTACTCTCACGAGCTCTGTACCATGTGATATAGACTGACCAAAGTACTATAGAGCACAACAGGGACCATGAATTCCTCTATTAAAGTTATAGCTTGAGCCCCGGGATACTGCCCAGACACCCTTGGAGTGTTGTATCAGAGAATTCTTCCTTATAAAATAGATGCCAACTAGTGGTGCACAATAATCAAACTAGTGGCCTGCCACATGGTATTCAATCTTTACAAATCACAACCTAATCACTAACTCTGCCATTTATATCACATTATTATCAAGGGGTTTCCATATGTTTTCATGCTAATAAATGTCAATCAATGTCATAAACTCAACTCTTATGCATATACCAACTATACTTCCACTATATATCAAAAGATCACATGCTTTCATATTAAACACATAAGAATAAATAATGCAGTAGTATTATGGTCATCATAACATGGAAATCACTTTTTTTCCTTATTAAGTCATTTGCCTCACCAAGTATATCCCTCACTGGGGTGAGCCTACATCAATCTTGCTTTGATAAGAGTGTTGTATTATGAAACAAAGAATAAGTCAAAACCATACGAAATTCAGTTTAGTTCACACATTCATACCTATAGTTGTCTCTAATTATCACACATATCGATCTATCTAGTCCTAGGGTTCATACAAAGGTCCCATAAGGCAATTTTAGTCTTAAAATCATATGGTTCATACCAGCTTTACTCAATACAAGCTTGTAGAATTTTTAGAAAAACCCATGAGCAGCACTGATAACTAAGATAGATAGGACCACGTTACCTAGTATTCTCTAAGTTGCAACTGAGAAAAAAGTCCTTATCACAAAGCTCGAACTCAACTACAGAGAAACAAGAAACTTAATTAGAACAAAACTATTTAGCAACACTATGCATTCATAATTTTACCTCCATTTAATTGCTCAGAATTTCCTACAAGTAGGAAACGTTATATGGAACTATATTATATCTGAGAATTGGGATCATTGAAGTATTATAATAGCCTTGTCTAACATTTCTATGATCTTAATTTATGATTCTAAGCTTTAGAACCCTATTTTCTTAGAAAAGTCCCTAATTTATGGCATAATTCCTATTTTTTGAATAGCAGATTCAGTGTATAAATCTGTCTTATAAGTGGACAGAATGGTGATTGGACAAAAAGGAAAAGTAAGAGGGAAAAGATATAGTGAAAATAAGATCACATTATTTCGATATGTGAAAATTATGGACCTATAATCTCAACTGAAATATGAAATATATAAATATTTAATTAAAAATAAAGATTTTCATAAATGCTAAAGATGACTATGATAAGGCATACTACTTTGTAGTGGATATAATAATTTTGTATTTCTAGCAGCATATGAAAATTAAATTTTGCGTCTGTTAGATGTTGTTATATATAGTCTATTCATATAGCTCATTAAATAGTGAAATTTATATGAGAATCCTTGAAGGTTCTAAAATGCCAGAAGCATATACAAGAAAATCATTCTATATAAAAAATATTATTTGAGTTTGAAAATAATTCAAGCATATATAATTTATTGAAAAATACTTTCTCCTCTCTCTCTTTTCAAAGTCACGAGCTAGGCTCGAATTAGCACTTTCAGTAATTTTGCATTTTGCTTAACTTGTATATCAACTTATCGAATGGATCAATGATTTCAAAATCACATATTTTTTCCACGATGTATTTTGTTGTAACCATATATTGAATTTATTGGTCCAAAAGTACCTTATATTTTATGAGAATATTTTTGTATCATGCTAATATTGTATTAATTGTAACACCCCATTTTTATTCCCCAATATGCCTTGTGAATACTTATGGCATTCAATGAAATAAGATGGTGGATTTTGATGCAATTGAAATGGTAACAACACTTTTAGTTGAAGTCACATGGAATCGAGCTAAAGCAAGACATAAACTAAGTTATTGTCTTTCAAAAAAAGAAGGTCATCACTAAAGCCCATTGTTAAAGCCCAAATTGGTGAATAAAAGAGCACAACTCTTGGCCCAATATTAAGGATTGATTTTGGCCCAAAATGAGAAAGAAACACTTTGGCCTAATTAAATGCAAAAATGTAAGGGCAAAATGATAATTTTCTAATTACGGCAAGAGCTAATTATTTTCCCAATAATTTGGGGCATTTTTGACCAAATGAAGAAAAGAAGGGGAAAATAAATATTTATGGATAAACATCCCAATTTTAGAGCAATTATGGACAAATATACATGGTTTGAAAAGTCAAATGAGAACTTGTACACAGATTAATTAGAGAGAGATTGTGGAAAATGTTGAAACAATTATTATTTTCCTTTAATCTTGTCATTTTCACCTAATAAGGAAATAGGAGAGAAAATAGTTGCTTGGACAATAATTATGCAAAGTGTCATTATCTCAAGCCAAAGGATTAAATAAGAATTTATTAAGGATATGAGCACATGTTTAATTAGCATAAAATATAATATCTTGTGCAATTGGTTAGACAAAGTAAAGGAACCAAATTGGGTTGATGAAGGGCCCTAGTTGGCATCATTTTGGGCCAACAAGAGAGGAGGAAAAATGGTTCAAAATCAATGGAAGGTTATGACACATTAGCAAATGATAAGGTATAAGTGCAAGCTTATGTCATAAACCATTAAACAAATATCTATTAAAGATGATGTAGGATATTTTTAAGTCCTCATCTTCATCTTCCCTCTTCCATTTTCACGTCTAACACCACAATAGAGAGAGCGAGAGAGAGAGAGACAGAGAGAGGAGAACTTAGGGAAAGTTAGAGAAAGGGAGCACAAGAAGCAAAAATTTAAGGTAAGTTTTGTGATTTCAAGAGTTCATGCTTTCTATCTTATGTAGGATCTCTCCTATGTCCTTTTCCTCCATGTAAATCATGTGTAGAAAGCAAAACATCAAGGGAAGTGAGAGAAAGGGAGGACTCCTAGAGAGAGAAAGTTTGACGATCAAAAGGTAACTTCAAGAACTTCAATCCTTTTGCGGGTATGATGTTATTGTTGTAGTTCTTGACTTGATTTGTGGTTTGGTTGGTGATTTTGTAAATTTAGGATGGTGAAATCCTAAAGGGTTATGCTATCCAAATTTCCTCAAATTATACCTAATAAGTGTTTAAAAGGTTTAACAAGTGGTTAGGAGGGAAAAGGAGCAAGCTTTAAGGGTTAGATCACAAAATCACAAATTTTTCCCTTTTCCTTCAAGTTTTGGCTAGCTCAAGAAATAGGTGTAGGAGTTAGAATTTCAATAACCTGATAGTTCCATTATGTTCAGGAGGGAAAATTGTGTAGGGTTGATGTTGATTATGTTGTAAGAAAAGCCGTAGAAAGTGAAGTGATAAGAAAAACCCTAAAACCCTTAGTAGAGGCTATCAAAGGCAAAACTGTCATTTGGTAGTGATTTTGAGAAAACCAAGGTAAAAAATGGATTCTAAGTGAAAAACTATGTAGGAATAACCTGAGTCCAAATTTCTAAAAAAGTACAGTTGGACTGGGTAATAAAGGGCTTAGACCGGGTCCCTAGGGACAATTTGGTAATTTTGCAGTTTTAGACTAATATAACCAACAAAAGTAATTTGGAAGAGTCTAAAGGGATACATGAATGGGTATTAATCTAATTCTTGTAAATTAAGAATTTTAGGGCTAGACTGTTGAGCATGAGCCATATCGAATTAAGGACTTAATTAGACAAAAGGTAGTAGCACTTTCTTTCATATACTATGTGATTGTCTATATTTTTGTTTATGCCATATTATGTTATATGAACACTTTTTCCTGGAAGGGAAATTGTGTGTGGAGGCACACTTACCCGATTGTGAGCCAGAACTCAACTGAGGTGTTTACGGGTAGTGGGCCTAGAGTATGTGGATGCATACTTACCCAGTTACGAGCAAGAACCTAAACGAGGTGTTTATGGGTAGTGGGAAACTAGCCCGACTCATGTGCACATGCTGTGTTGTTTGTTTTATGTTGCATTACACGGTATAGGGCATATTTATTTGTTGTATTTTATATGACTGGTTGCATGCTACTACTAAGATTCGTTTGAATCTCACTTTTTTTTAAAATTAAAAAATTTTCTAGCAAAAACTAGCAGCTCTAGGGGAAAATTGGTAAATACCGGTCACTAAGGTCTCTAGTTCAAGACGATGGAGCTTTTGGTTATAATTAGTTTATTTTGAAATTTTGGACAAAATTGTATATATTATCAAACCCTACGGGGAGACTCCTGTATTGTAAACAAGTACTTATTGTCAGTATGTTTCCGCTATTTCTATACGCCTGATGAAATTGTGTGCTTTTACTTGTATATATCAAAATGTTAAGGGATCTGACATCTATCATGATTTTATTGATAAAAATTAGTTCTTGCAGGCGCACAGTGCATAACAAAAATGAAATTTGGTGTGGTAGTCCTATAAACATATTATATGATATTATTTTGTTCGGAACAAACTGAATAAGTGGATACAAGATATAGTTTAGTGATTTTTAGAATAATTTTCCTTTATTTTTTCCATAATAAAGGCAGAGTGTACTGACATTTTAACATATCCAGAAGATATGTTAAATGACTACACCTCAGCAGAACTTTTGGTGACAATGCATCATTTATAGTTTAGCAGTAAAAATAAAGATATGCTCAAAAAAACATTGGAAGTAATGTTATTATCAGGGGGAGTAGATATGATATTATCATCAGGGGGAGTAGAGACCATGCGAGGAGTAAATACGATATTATCATCAAAGGAAGTAGAGACCATGATGTATTCTTTTCCTTAACCAAGGTTTTATCCTACTGAGTATTCCTAGTAAGATTTTTAACGAGGCAACTTCAATATGTATCATGTACTTTTTCCCTTCACTAGGTTTTTGTCCCATTAGGTTTTTCCTTGTAAGGTTTTGATGAGGCACAATATTTGCTTATGAACATCCAAAGGGGAGTGTAATCCCCTGCCTTATAAATCGCAATTATGATTTGAAAATGCATAATTAAGTTAAATTAGAGACCAATGGTTAATTCAAAATCTATTAAGTCGAACCTCACGTCCAGGAATCGCCCTGAAATGAAGTGGGTTTTCAAAACTTTTCTCAAAAACCTATTCAATTTGGTCTCATACACATTTTTCGAATATAATTCACCTGTACAGTTAAATCACATTGATCAATATCATAGTGTACAACAAAAATTCTCAGCAACCCCGGGTTTCATATCATAACTAAAAGGCATTTGCGGGGCATACTAGCCCATCCAATTTCCCATTCAGGGGATTACAAGACCTTACCCAAAATAACATTTACAAATGTACATTAATCCCCAATCCAAAAATAACAACCAACCACTGACTATAATAGTGCACTACCGGCCGTTGGTCGCTTGCTTTTCCTTCAAGCCACTTGCCCTGTCTGAAAAGTTAGTCAATGTAAAGAATGAGATTCAAGAGAATCCCAGTAGTAACAAATCACTCATACAATATATAACACATAGCATGCAAGTAAATCATCACACCACAATAGCAACAATAATCACAATGATGCATGGCTTGGGCCACAAACGATAGCACTCACGGCTGTATACACATGATGCATGACCGATATCACAAGATTCATTAGATGCATTACCAACGTCACAAGATACACAAGATGCGTGACCAACATCATAAGATCCACACAGCAATAGACTCCACACATGATGCATGACTAGTGTCACAAGATCCACAATCACACCCCACCCTCATCCCCTTTTACCGCCAAGAAGGCACGCAGTCCTTACCTAAACCATTGTTAGCGACTCAGGGACTATTGGCGTGGGGGTGTATACACATAGCCTTGCGGCTCACAAATAGTCAATCCCCCATAATCCCACCACCCTGCAGGCACGGTCCTCCCACTAGAACTCCCATTGGACCGAAGGTGAAAGATTCACAAACATAAATCCATAAGCTCCACAACATCCGCAACCATCTCATAACAATGATAAAATATACATACCATACATTACATACAGTATAAGAGAAAGCATCACTGCCTTATTCTTTCTAGACATGCTCCAGCACCGATTACTCACGAGCAGGGAAAATATTGAATCCTAAAACCAAAACCAAGGACGGTGGATTAATTCCAAATCCAAGTTCTTAATTCCAAAACACTTAGATTGGTTGTCATTTGAAACCTTTAGGTAGCCCTTAGAAGCCTAGACAAATGCCTAAAGGGTTAGAAGAACTTATACTAAAGGTCCCTTTTTAGAAGCAACACACTGATTTTTTACACATGCACTAGAGTAAAGAAGGCCTCACTCGAGTGATGATGAGATGGCACTCGAGAATTGAAGCTCATTCACGCGAGTGCTGGACAGAAAGCAACATCAGAGACAAAAAGTCACCACTACACTCGAGTCCTAAACCCCTCACCCGAGTGATAGCCTTTTGGTTACCTGAGTCCTAAAAATGAGGCACAAAAAGTGACTACCCGAGAACAACAGAAACCCTAAAGAGGGAAGTGTACTCGAGCACTAACATTGGCACTCGAGTGATGGCTCAGCACTTACTGGCGCTAGATCACAGTCGTGGAAAATGGATTGCGGTGATGACTCGAGATGCGAGCCCATAGTGTGTAATACTCTTGCACCCGAGTGAGACAAGGCTCACTCGAGTGATGACCCATATCACTCGCAAGTGAGAAAGTGCACTCTTGCTTTTTGGCATGGAAGTACAACAAAAAACTGAAGGAAATAGAAGAAACATGCTGTTGTACTAGAGTGAGACCCTATATAACTCAAGTGAGGCTTATCAGAAGCCAAAACGCAACAACTAATAGAATTTTCCCAACTTTTAACCAAAATGCCTAATGGCTCCCAAAATCCACAACCAACATATTCCTACATAAATTTTCACAAGGAACACATTGAACACACCAAAACAACCAAATTCTTGTTCTAACAACAAGTTTGGTCTTGGGTCAACACATTACAAATATTACTCAATTTCTCCAATTTTACTTTTGATATTCCAAACCCATTCCAATATTCATATAACACAATATAATACCAATTCCACCATAACTCACCATGCAACTCATGCATTACAAGATTACACAAAATCAGGGCAAAATCAATAAATTCTATAACCTATTCAATGGCCACAACAAATATACCAACATGGAGTTATTACTCACCTCTTCAACTTGCCAAAGTTAGCTCCTTGATTCTCTTCCTCTCAAACATGCTCAAACTCTAAAACACCCTCTTTCAAAAATCTAAAACAATAGAAAGAAATTTCTCATCACTATAAACAAGATTAATGAAGAGGTTTAGAGCATTAGAGGTCACATGGAGCACTAACCTTAAGCTTTTCTTCTTTCTCTTTCTTTCCTCTTTGAGCTTGGCAAAAATGGAGTTTTGAAGAAAGAAGTTTATGATGTAGAAATTTCAGCATCCCCATACATGATGACAGACCTAGATGAGAGAGGGAAGAGAAAAGCAAGTTGGAAACTTTGACTCATATCCCATAGCTCACAACTTGCCACTTGTCATGATCTTATGCTTCCTTTCATGAGCTTACATGAACACACAAGCACTTGATTCCACCCTCTTAATCTCTTAACAATTAATCACAACCATTGATCTTTAAGCTACCAATGAGTTTCCTCTTCAGTAACTGATTAACTGGTTGGTAGCTTTCCCATTTTGCCCCTGATTGTGGCAATTCTTCTTGAATTACCACCAAACACATTCTTCTCATTCCATTTCTTCCATAATGAGACCTCCCCTCTATCTTAGTTCAATTTAGATGTTAATCCATAATTGAGCTTAAGTACAGGGTTTAGGCACCGATCACAACACATTCTAATCACATTTACATCATATTCTCCAAAAGTGTTGGCTTAGCAATAATCATATCACTTTTGAAGCCTAAAATCCTGTAATTGCATTTTGGGGTATTACAAGGAGTGTTATGTGTTAGATCTCATGTTTTGATTATAACAATGAATGATATGAAAAAGATTTGATTTACAAATAAGTTTGAACAAAGTCATAACAGGGAAAACCATCTCTTGAAGTAAGCATTGGAGTAATGAAGAAAGGCCAAGAGAAAAAACTGAGAAACTTGATCTGTGGCAAGTTTTCTAAAGGATTACTCAAGTACCTACTCGAGTAATGGACTAAAACTTGAAGTAACCAGAGTCGACCTTCAAGTAACCTGCCAACGATACTCGAGTAAGAAGGTAAAAGTTTTCAAGTTGCTCTTGGCCTACCAACATTACTCAAGTAACCAGGTAAATAACTTGGAGTTGCTCTCGGCCTACCAACGTTACTCGAGTAGCTACTCGAGTAACCATGTAAAAGACTTCCAGTTGCTCTCGGCCTGCCAATGATACTCAAGTCACTACTCGAGTTACTCTGTTTCAGAAAATGTGTTGCTCTCGGTATTTTGAACCCCGCCAACGTTACTCGAGGAGCTACTCGAGTAACCCACTGTGGTAAGCAAAACCTGAAGGTAGTACTCGCATAACATGAAATGTCTTTCTCAATCTTCACATCCAGTTACTACTCGAGTATGTAGAATTACTTAGAAGAAAAACTTCAAGTCACTACTCGAGTATGCAGAGTTAATTAGAAGAGAACTTCAAGTCAGTACCTGAGTAAACTATGCAGAAAAATTATATTTACTCGAGTATGTACTCGAGTAACAAGGTAATCAAACTTGAAGTGCTCTCGGCCTTAGAATCCTGCCAACATTACTGGAGTAAAGTATCGAGTAACCTAAAGTTTATTTGAAGGTTTACTCGAGTTGCTACTCGAGTAACTTATGAAGAAAAGGGTTCAGTACTCGAGTAAGTACCCGAGTAAACAGGTATTTCTAAAGGTTGAAATTTTGTTTACTTCATGCACTACCCGAGTAATGTTATGTTTGCTTATTCACTTGCAGTTTATCAAAGTGTTCCCGATGATACTTGAGTAAACTTTAATGAATACTCGAGTAGCTACCCGAGTATCCAAGTCCAGAAATTCAGAAATCATTCTAACGTTCATTAATTTGTTTCCTATATGATTAACCTTTCATTCTATTAGTATTCTTAATATATCCACAGATAAACAATGAAGAGATCTTACCAAATAAGGAAAGTCAAATGCAACGTTCAAATGTCACCTACCGCCACCTACCGAAAACGGATATTTTTTCAAATACTGGAAAAGTCAACTGTGGCTGCGCACGCTCTAACAAACATGAAGAAAAACGTTCCAACAATCATTACCAATGCATCTGTATATATGGGAACCTCTAAACAGAGAAAACAACAAGAACACACACACAAACGTATTACCAAGTTCATTACTCTGTTTTACATTATACTTGTAATTCTATGCTTCAGTGATTCTTATTCACTCTGTGAGAGAGATATTTCATTCAAACTCAATATTTGTTATTAAGGTAACTTAAGGTTGTAGAACCTTGAGTTGGGATTGGATTACAACTTGTAAGGGGAAGCGAGTGTCCAGGCGAAGGAACTTGCTTGTACTGAGATGCCAAGAACCCACTGAATCTTGGAAGTTATAGTAAAACTCTCAGAGAAGCTTTGAGGACTGGATGTAGGTCAAAGTGGTTGTGGCCGAACCAGTATAACTCTCGGTGTACACTTCGGTGATATTTCTCCTTACTCTTTATTGCTTTATATTCACCGTCAAGTTTTTATTTGCAATGAAATTTTAGTATCACCCAATTCACCCCCCTCTTGGGTGAAACGCTTGCTCTAACATTATGAATATTGTGATAGTGGATGTTTGTAGTCTCTAAGGATTCCATAATGCCTATAACCTCCCATGGTTTTATGTAGCTTTATGTTGTAGATTAATTCTTATATTTATGGCATTGTAAATCCATCATAATGTGAGTTAATTCTTATGTTTATGACTTTGTAACTCTTGGGTGAATTAAAGGCCTATATATAAAGGCTTAACAAAAGGAATGTATGTGCATGAAAATGCTATATGAATGAGAGTTCTCCTCTACTCTTCATATCTACAATTCTCTCTTGTCTCTCTTGATCATGTTAATTTTCCTTTCATATGCCTACCAAAAAAGTCCAGTTGAATGTTAATTATAAATTGGTCAAAAAGTAAAAAACCACTTAATTTTTAATTGTATTTACAACATTTGATTTTCCTCTTCAAGTTCAATATATATTCTTGTTGTATATTGTTCCTCTTTATTCATGTGTTAGAGTTTTACTAGAACTTATTGTTGGAATTTTAACATCAATATTTCAAAACAAAATCACATATTACATAAGATCAAGGAAATTTTAGTATATACTACTCCCTCTGGTCCATTTTATAAGCAACGTTTTTCTCGATTGCGCAAAAGAAACTAATGGTTAAGATTAGTTCAAAACAATAAATGTGTTTAAAATATTATATCTTTTTGAAATATGCTCCTATTTATGAAAAGAGCATGTGAGAAAGAATGGGGAGCAAATGATTGAATGAAAGGACAATTAGTTGTTCATTAATATAAAGGTATGTATTTAATAAGTGTAGAAAAGGAAAAAGTGGTTTAAATTTTGATACACAAAAAACAAGTTGCTTATATTAAGGACCAGACCCAAGAGAGAGAAAGGTGTTTATAAATATGACCAGAGAGAGCAAGATATAAAATTGAGCTAATAAAAGGGTGAAAAAGAGAAGTATTTAAAACTAACTATTGGAACATTTATGCATTTTGATTATTTGATTTTATTCTCTTCATTAACCATATTGAATTGCCATAAATCACCATAATTGTGAATGTTTAGATATTGTCATATTTAATCATCATCAAGCCACCTTTAATCAGCATTATGGTTCATTGACGGTCATACTACGTTCCGTACTTATAAAAGGTAATACGAGGTGTGTAGACAAAAAATAAGGCGATGGAAAAGGAAAATCAGCATCTCCATTATGGTGGGCACATTTGGTTGCCAAATTTCTTGGCAACCTATTTTCTAGCAGCAATTATTTTCCTTTTTACATAGAAAAATGGGGTATGGAAATTTTGGAAGGCAATTTTAAACTTCAAGCAGATCTTGACAGCTTGAGAGAATTTGGACTCAATCGATGACAAAGCTACCAATGAAGAAGGAAGAGGCAGGGAGGCATGTAACTATAGGGTAATTAGGATTTTGGTCATAATTAGAGATGATGGAAGATTATGAGATGCAATGGCGGTCAAGGATGATAGAGTAAGTGTTGGTTGGGCATCGGTGAAGATGGTGATGGAAAGTTGTTGGGCATCAAAGATCTAAGCAAAGAGAGTAGAAAGGTTTAAAAGAATTGGGAGAGAAGTGATAGAAACTCAAGAAGTTTCTACTAACAAATCATTATGCTAACAATCTTTGATTTCCCTCTTCAAGTTTAATATATATGCATGTTGGGTGTTCTTTCTTTTTATCAAGAAACAAAAAATCAAACTGGGCAATGAATTGGTTGAGGCATAGGTTCAAGTATCAATGGGTTAGCTGAGGTCTAATCAGGGATCAGACCGGCCATATTAAAATATTACGATTTAATTGACAATAATAAAATAACAATATTAATCATCATTCATAAGTCATCACTAACATCAAGATAGTCAAAATACCTAGTTAGTTCTTCAAATAAAACCCATAACTAACATCAAAATATAGTCAAAACTTAACAATTTCAATCACCTTCCTCAAACATAACCTAGAACTAACATCAAAATAGTCAAAAGATAGCAATTTTAATCATCACTCATCAGACATCCCTAGCTAGCTCTTCCCCTTATAATCATTGACACCAAACTCTACAACTAATCAAGGTGATCTGTTGGAGATGAGACATTAGGAGCTGTATTGGGGAAAGCATAAATGGTAGTAAGATCATTATTAAAAGCCGGGGGTTCAACGATGTCCATATCTTCGTCACATATGCATATGCATGATAATAATTAATAAAAAAGGTTATATATAACAAATAATTATGTGGATGGATAATAAATTAGTTACAGAATATTAATAGGACATATAAACCTTTATTAAGCCTATCTAGAGTTGATGAAAGTACAATGCCTTCATTATTAAGAACATGTTCAAGATTTTCTGCATCTTCATCGTTAAATATTGGAATGCGATCTTCTTCAGTCACCTAAAAATCCACCTCATCAATAGACTCATAGTCAATGGGATCATAAGTTGTCTTCTTTTCTTTAATTCACTCCTTCAAATGATGAATAATTTTAGTTAAAACTTAAAAATAAATCCATATTAAATAAAAGCATCTTTCATAATACCTATGGTTACCTATGCTTTAATCGCAAGTTATAGTTAGTGTAAACCAAAGTCTTTGAAGCTTATATCTATTTCTCCTTTTTGTGTGGATTCGCTTAAATAAGCTCCAGTTTTTCTCGCAACTAAAAGAAGCAGATATTTGGCTAAGAATACATGTTGCAACATGTTGCAATTCTAGAACTGAATAGCTATTGTACATCCACCATTCATCCACAAAATAAAACATGTACATAATATTAGTTGCAATAAATGAATATGCTATTAAACAATAAAGATGAATACTTAGTTACTTATAAGGATCTAGTTTTTTAGCTTCCTTTTACATGTCACTCTGCCAAATGATTCTTTGCCTTTAAGATAAAATGTCACTTGCATCATTATCTTGAAGTAATCAACATCTTCATCTTAGTTAGCCTCCACTACGTCAATCAAAGCTTGCACTAGACTTCCCTTATTAACAAAGTTTAGACCATATAAGAATGTCGGATTCAATAAATAGGAAGCTGCATGGAGACTAATCTTCAAATGTTTATCCCATCTCACTTTAATAATACTTATGTGAGGCTTGTAGTCATCTTTATTCCTCTTGAACATCTCCTTAATTCCATTTTTTGTACTATGCATGCCTTCATAAACATATGGTAATGAAGGCTTCTCATTCGAGTCAATAATTTCCAACAATTTTATAAGAGGAGATATAATCTTCAAAATTGGGTATCACTCATTCCAAAACTAGCTATCAAATAAACTAAACTAAAAAATTTTCTTGGAGCAGTCCTAGATAGCTTATAGTCTACAAATTAATAAGGCTTGCAAGTCATGTTTGTGCATGTATATGTTATGTAATGAAATAAAGGTAGTGACAAACCTTGTAGCACCAGGATGCCCAATTTCTTTCCAACCTAGCTTTTTCCTCAACCAAAATCATGTGATTGTAAGCAAAATACTATTCTCTTTGATACCTTTGCTGCAATGTCTGACATATGAGGCTTGCTTGAAATGTCTTTCAATATAAGATTTAAAAAATAAGCAGCACAAGTAGACCAATAAATATTTATATATGTCTTCTTGATCAACCTTCCATATGCCATTAGTTAGCAATATTGTCAGCCATCACATGAACAATATTCTTGGGACTAACCCACTCAATCACTTCAAAAAACAATGTGAATAAAGTTTTAGCATTTTTGACTAAATCTAAGGCATCAACAGACTTAACAAATACCATATCATTGGTAGAATAAACTATGAAGTTTATCAAAGTCTGTTGTCTCATATCAGGCCATCCATCTGCTGTAAGTATGCAGCTATTATCCTTCCATTTAGCTATATGACAGTCAATAAGTAATAGATATTCCCTTTTCCATTCTCTCAACAATTTGGTTTTAAAACCATAAACACTAAGGGCTTTAAACCCAGGCCTTATAGAACACATTCCATCCATAGCTCTTTGAATTAAAGGGCTTAAATAGAATGAAGTTGACTATAGCCCATTCAACAATAAGCATCTTCACATTATGTTATGCTTCTTTCGATGCTAAGGCACTCTTGATGGTTGGTTGAGCTACATAAGTTGTCTTAGGAGAAAAATATTTATCCATAGTCCTAGGAGGTTTCCTCTTCTTAACTACCTATCAAAAATTGGTATATTATCATCCTTTTCTTTAACTTCATCTTCTCTTATATCTTTAATTGGCTTTTTCTTTGAACTTTCTTTCAAGGACTCTGCAATCCTATAACACATATCAGAATTAACCTTTTTATAAGAAGCAATTTGACTAACCACACCAGCAAGATGTTGCTTTATCATGTGTATGTCTTCTCCTCTATAACTATTAGAACAAAAGAGACATGTGTATACATTCTGTATCCCCACTTTTTTGTAGGCAACATATGCCAATACTGGATCAGTTTTAGAATGAATTGAGGTATTGGGAGTAGGAGTATAAGCAGGAGTAGGAGTAAGACTATGATTAGTGTTGGAATTGGGAGTGGGAGGTTTGGTATTAGGAGTGTCAAGTTGGATTTTAGGACTAGGAGTGACATTCTCATTTCCTAAACCCGATATATCCATCCCTGCAACAACAAAAAAGAACTCATGTTAAAATGGGCGGCCTATACAGCAAAAAGGACATATTTTATGAAACAAATAAAAAAGTAAATAAACTCATAAAATTAATGTACAATAATAGATCCCAAATTGACCCTTCTACATATTTCAAAACTACTAAAATTTTCCTATGTTTACCCAAAACAAAAACAAGCTTTTAGGAGGAGTTGGGAGAAGGGGAGGCATTAAACAAGTAGGTGATAGACATACATTTCAGCAAACACTCTTCAAGCTGTCCACTTGAAAATTTTTAGAAAAGTAACACCTTCAACTTATTTCATGCATATGTGTGCGTGCTTAGTAATAATAGAAAACATATATCAACATATGATTGCCATTAAAAAACCCCTCTTCTTTTTTTTCTTCCTGGGCTTTGTTTCTTACTTTCTTTTAATCCAATCTAAAACTAGCCAATTATCAACATGTGAACACTAAAAGTTAAAAAACCTCTAACTTTCCAAAAGATATTTTAATACTCAAATCTTATTCTACTCCAACATGTTAGAATCCATGTTTTGATGATAATAAAGTGTTAGTACATTGTTTTACTAAGGAATTCATGTTTTGAAGATGTAAAAATAAGCCCATTCGATTATCAAATGCATTTCACAAGTTCACAGAAAGTTGCTATTGAAAATATTTGATGCACTCGAGTTTGGTTCTTCACTCTCGCAAGTTTGATGTAGAATTGATGAAGAAACTTGAATTTTATTAATACACTCAAGTTTCATAGGTGCACTTGAGTTCTGTGTGCCAAAGAACTTGAGTTCAGAAAGTGTACCCATAGAAGTGTTTCATAGAGAGTCAAGACAGAACAGAAACTATCTGGAGAACTCAAGTTCTAGCTTAATACTTGAGTTATGGTGACATGTTCACTTGAGTCTTACAAGTAAACTCCTACAAGTTTTATCACGTGAGGAAACAAGAATATGAAATTGTGAAAGTGCACTCGAGTTTTGAATAAACACTCGAGTCTTGCCAACAACACTTCTAATCATCCTTGCAACTTGCATTCAAAAATAGAACCAAGAAATCTTTATCAATCTGACATGTAATGTTGCACTTAAGTATGGGTAAGGCACTCAAGTTTGGTGCTACACTTTTAGTGCGTTCTTAACACTTTCTGACAGTAACAAAGTAAAAAGGTGTTGGCCAACCTGAGAACTCGAGTTTTACATGAAAAATCTTGAAAGTGCAAGTTTACTCTTGCAAGTGCTTGGTAGAGACAACCTAGAAAAATGACAATAGCCAAGAGAACTCGAGTATGGAATTAGAACTAGAGTTTACATTAATAAACTTTCAACTTCACTCATAAGTGTAGAGAGTTGGAAGTGGGAAGTTGGTAAATGCACTTAAGTATTGATAGAGAACTCGAATATTGCTACCAACACTTGAAAGTTATCCTATACACTTGAAAGTGTGACCAAGATTACTCTGTACTGCCATGCAAATATCAAAGAGAACTCAAGTGTGAAGTTGAAACTTGAGTGTGGACTCAAGTGTTACACAAGAACTTAAGTTCATCAGCATAGAAGCAGAATGCATTACAAAGTCATAATGAACAATCCGAAAACGATTAGATGTTATTTATTCATAATGTTTTCACTTGACATTATGCCTAAACGATATCTAACTTATATTTCAAGTGTGAAACAAAAGAATGAATGTTTGGATTATAGTTTTAAATAAGAAGGTTAATTGTAGTGATTGTAATCATTACACACCGAATATTAGACATTTTTCACCACATAATGGATAAGCAACAATTGGTGCACATGATGATCTTTGGTTTGTATTGTGATGAACTATCTTAGTGACTTCTCTTGCTTTATGGTTTGTTTAGTTGTCATCCCTGGTATGTAGGTTTTGTTTAGACAACAAACCTTCTATAACTAGGGTATTTTATATTTTACACCATATAGTGTAGTACTTTCTTTGTTAGCAAATCCGCGATATTGTTGTAATACTTGACCAAGTATGAGAATTTTGGTCACTTGGTTTGTATGTCATGTCTTAGTGGCCTGGTTTGTGTTTTTCTATGACACACCCCTAAAGTTGGGTTATCAACATTTAGAAGCATTAGTAGAAAGCTTTATTTGTTAGAATTCTTATGTATGTGAGTACATACTATAGTGTTGAGATCATGTTGACCAAGCACGTGGGTTTTGGTTAGTAGGTATGTGTGTTGCATCCTCATGGCCCAGTTTATGTTCTGTAACGGGAAACCTCTAAAATTGGGTCATCAACATTTAAAAGCATTGGTATAGAGCTTTACTTGCAAGAATGTTTATGTATGCTAGTACATACTAGAGCGTCGGGATAATGTTTGACCAGGCATGTAAATTTTGGTCAGTAGGTATGTACGTCACATGTTTGTTACTCAGTTTGTGTTCCACCATAGGACACCCCTATGTTGGGTTCTCGACATTTAGAAGTATTGGTATAGAGCTCTCATGAATCGTAGGATGCATCACTTATGTTTTGTTTTACTCAGTAGGTCATTTTGACATACCAAGCATAAGATAGTAAGTTAGTGAGTTCGTAACATGTAAAGTAGAAAATCACAAATCAAGAAACAACAATTGCAGCAACAAGTTAAGTGATTCATAAAAAATTCCTTTGTCTTACAAATAGAATAAACTACACTACAAAGACCAGAATGTAACATTGATTTTCACGAGGTTACAACATCGTGAATGGTATGTCATGAGAGAATACCGACTAACTAACAACTATTAGATAGTCCAACATCAATTAGTGAGAGCTTTTATCAGTGTAAACAATATAAAGGAAACATGTAACAAAATGGAGTGAATGGATTGTGGGACTTATGCTATTAGAATACCAAATACAACTAAACCATATAGCTTAGAGTGGTGGTCACATGTTATGGTCATATTTACAGTATGTATCATAATGTTCTCACCCATAAGGTTGGAAGATATGAAGAAATTTAATAATAAACTTGAAAAGTAAAGGTTTAGAAATCGTACCTCTTAAGATGTATTACGTCCCAACTTTTGTCTTCTTCCTACTTGATTTGGGCCCAAGCTTGAGCCAACATATCATCCACTGTATGAGAGGTACATTTGGTCAATTCTTTATATAGATCAAAGTTAGTAGCAAACCTTTACGGAAACAACAATAGTGGTTCGTACGTCACAATTGGTATGTTGATCTTTTCTCTATTGAACCTACCAACATAGTCTTGGAATGACTTTCACTTCTCCTGAACAATATGATAAACGTCATTTGGCTCCCTTCTAAGCTTAAGACTGTTAGAAAATTGTTGAACGAACAATTGTTCAGACCAACGAACGATCCTACCAAGTTGGTGGGTAAGTTTGTAAACTATCTCAGCGTTGGTCTGATTAAGCTTGACCCGAAGCCTTTACACATACAATCTTGTAACATTTCTTGAGGTATTGCAACAGTGTGCATCCTCTGTCGGTACTGCACCAAGTGCTTATCTAGGTCTGTTAACCATCATAAAGTCATACTTATAAGAATGTAAACTTTTTTGACATCTCTACTAGTGCAATATCATTAGTGAATGGAGAGTCGGCAAAGATGTTAGGGGTACTTTTCTTCATCGACAATAGTACACTGGGTAAGCGGAGTATCATCACTTCTAATTCTTGGCGTCTTCGCTTCCATCCTTCGTCATTCAACGTACTAGAGCTTGGTATGTTGCCTTCACTAAAACATTCATCGTCTTTCGTGCCTCACCACTTGGCATGATAGGGTCAACATTTGTACCTCTTCACCTGCATCACTCTTGGACACATCTAGACCATCATGCGTACCTGTGTTAGGAGTTTCGCTAGTATTGTTCCTAATCAAAGTGTCATTACCTACTTGCCTTGCTTAGTCCGTTGAGTGAGGAGTTCCTAGCGGGCACATATATGAGACATGTGATGTTAGAAATCACTTAAGAGAATGAGAAGCAGACGTAACTCATAAGGTGATGGAAGTGATTTTTTCCTGTAGATTCAAATTTTCCTCTTTCAGACGTTGGAGTCATTCGACCTATTATGCTGCCAACCTTGCCTGGGTGAAAATCTGTGTAGTCTGCTCCTTCAACAAAATGGTTAGTTTGTCTAGACACTCCCTATGGTTAGTGGGTACGTCCATCATGATGAATAATCAAAATGAACAGTAAAGAAAAATATTTTTTGGAAATTCATTGCAGGTCCTCTTAGTCGGAGCTAAATTGTTGAACCAAAATTAGGTATTCAAGATTTTAATTGGAGGGTCACCAACAACGTGGAGATTTAATCCAAATATAATGGAAAATATAGCAAAAACAAAGAATTAAAGATGACAAATAAGAAGCAAGTTGGAATTAATACATGGAATACATATTTATGGAGAAGAACTTGATAGGAGAGAAAGAAAATAAATAAAATCGATCCCCCCTTCCTAGACTTGACTGCCTCTATTTATAACAAATCATTCTGGTAGGCAAAAACACCTTTTTTGGATCTGCACAAATTGTGGGGGAGGTTGCCCTGTTGCCTTAGATCTAATATGCCATACTGGCTTGTGGGTTTAACTAGGGATATATAGGTGTGAGTGGGTGTGTCTTTGGGCTAGACACGTCTTCTTAGGCCTTCTCTATGTAAACTGCCTTGTCTTTGGGCTCTAGGTGGTAAAATCTTGCCCTACATACGATAATGGAAGTCTCAGAAGTATCATTAGCCAAATAGTTGGATTCAAAGTTGGCTCAGAACGGAAATTCAAGCACTTATCCAGGAGGATGACTTTGACATCATTGTGCACCATATTCAAGGAGTAATAAGCGCATCACTATCATGGAGAGAGCAAAAGTGTGGCATTCTGGCACTTGGAAAGAAGCAGGAGGAGTTTAAGATGGCAATTTCAGAAGCAGTAGGGCCCATTTTAGCTTCAAGGACCAGCAGAGTCGTATATGAGGTGCAACTATTTCTTGCTCTAGGATTGAATAAGTTAGTGTCAACGGTTTCACCTAAGGGGGTGAATTGGGTGACATTAAAATTTTTAAATATTACAATTAAAGTATTTAATTAAAAGAGAAGAGTTGGAGAAATATCATCAAAGTGTACACCATGATTTATATTGGTTCAGTCTTAACCTCTTGACCTATGTCCAATCCTCAGAGTGCCTTTGAGATTTTCACTAAACTTCCATGATTCGATGGGTTCTTGATACCATAGTATAAGTAAGTTCCTCAATAGGACACTTACTCCCCCTTACACTCTATAAGCTGACAACCCCACTTAAGGTCCCACTACCTTGAGATTCTCTTTACACGAATAATGAACAAGTTTTTAGAATCTCTCTCAGAGTTGATAAATGTATACTGGAGAATATAAGAATATAAGAATATTAGACAGAACAACAAAGCACTTAATGAACATAATTAATTTTATTGTTAGTTGGTTGCTTGTCTTGAATGCTTCTGTATTTATAGTTGGAATGTCTTTAACGATCATTATGAGCATTCAAATCTGTCCGTTAGAGAGTATTGTAGCCATTGATGAAAGAGAATATTTTCGTTAATTATCTCTGCTGCGCATATAATGCTTCTGACAAACGACACACTTTTTTCAATTTTGTATGTTAATCTTCATTTGATCACCTTGAAAAGCTTGAAGAACTAATATAATTATAAGGTAGTTTGATTAGATGAAAGAAAAACATTTTATATGATTAATCTAATGATTTTCTAAAATATATGAATTAATGCTCTATTTTTCAGAGATCAAGTAATCACTCAAGTCACCTAAGTTCACTCGAGTGTTTCTCTAAAAGACTTTGTCACCATTAAGTAACTGAAGAGTGACAACTGTATTATATATGTATCACTCGAGTGAGCTTTAATAACTTGGGTGATGTTTGATATTAATAGATGTTCTCAAGTTACCTCTTTCTAGTTACTAGAGGTATCTTGCAAAAGTTTGAATATCTCTCGAGTGATAGATATGTAACTCGATGGATTCATTATGTTTGTTCAAAACTAGGCCAGTTATCGTTAGGTAACTTGCAAACCTTTTGATCATCACTCAAGTCCCATATTATAACTCGAGTGAATATTTATTTCTTTCTAGAATCAACAAGTTCCCATCAGGTACCTTCCAACCTTTTAGGATATCACTGGAGTGTTGAAGTGTGTCACTCGAGTGCTTATGTCTACTTTCTCTAAAATCAGCCAATTACCACAAGTACCTTGCAAAGTTTAGGAATCACTTGAGTGTTACACCTGTCACTCGAGTACAAGAAGTATTTCAACTAAAACACCATTGAGTACCTTGCAAGTGGCATGTACTTTTGATTCCATAACTTGAGTGATAGTTTTAGGACTCGAGTGACTGGCAGATTTAAAGTCATCACCGTAGGTAACTTGCAGGTGATACACTGTTTATTTTCCTTATCACTTGAGTGACTGGTACATAACTCGAGTGATTGAAAAGTTTGTACCATACCTTTCCTCACTAGTTGGTACCTTGTTAGTGATGTTGCTCTTTTTAATATGTCACTTGAGTGACACAAACCTAACTCGAGTTCATCAGTGTTTTCAAACTTAACTCTAATATTGTCCAGTTACCTTATGGTGACTTGAGTATCTTTTCATAGTATTTTCTAAGTTTTGTTGCCATCAAAACATTTATTCTAACAGAATATTGAAGCTTATGATGCAGTTACATACAATGATTTGGTTGGAGTGCGTCTAGGGTTAACACCCGGGCATCTCAAGGTGAACTTATTAAGATGACTTCATACATGTATATATTTAATGAATATGATGGAGAAAATTGATACCGACTTAGTAGGTTAAGTAAAACTAACACTAACTCTGACTCTTATGCTGACTCTTACTTCGAAATCAACCTGTTTCTTTGTAATCCTTACAAATGTCTAGTTGATAATCAGATCTACCTTTAAAGACAACCTTACTTTTCTGTGTAAGTAAATACAAGTATTTGAATTCTTATGTTCAAAGCTTGCTTCAATAAACTTAGTGATGAGCATGGACTGAATTGGATCGGGTTTGACATCAACCCAAGGTTTGGTCTGGAGAGGATCTCGGATTGCGTAAGGCAACCCGTGGTCTTGTCTAGTCCAACTCTAACCCGAGGTCTGGTTGGACCAAACTAGGTCTAGTGGATTCCCTGGACTAGTCCAAGCAGTCGAAGACCTAAATTTAATATTTTTTTTTGTTTTTTTCCTCCTTGGAAGGCAAAATTTGAACCGATTAAACAAAATTAGGACCAGAAAAATACCAATAATAATATAAAACGTGTCACCAAATATTAAAACATCATAAATCTATAAGAATATCCAACAACATTCAACAACAATAAAAAAAATATGCTGAGAAAACAGATTTAAACATAATAAATATAATTAAGATAATAAAAATACCTATAATCATATAAAAATCATCATAAAAAATAAACTTAATTATAAATCCTTAAAAAAAACTCTAACAACATTAAATAAAAAATAAAAAATATCATCTTAATTATAAAACTATTTTTTAAGAAATTGACCTGGATCAGACCGGACTAGTCCAAGTGGTCTAGTACACTAGTTCGGAACCTGGTCTAACCCGATTAGTCGGTCTGGTCTGATTTCATTATGTTGCTTATTTGGATTGGACTAAACCGAACCGGACTAGACCAGACCAAACCACTGGGTTTTTATTCACCCCTAAATAGAATTCTTAGTCATACTTCTAGGACTAGTCCAAGTGGTCTAGTACACTAGTTCGGAACCTGGTCTAACCCGATTAGTCGGTCTGGTCCGATTTCATTATGTTGCTTATTTAGATTGGACTAAACCGAACCGGACTAGACCAGACCAAACCACTGGGTTTTTATTCACCCCTAAATAGAATTCTTAGTCATACTTCTAGGACTCAATATAATGTCTAATGGTATTTGGGCCAAGCCCAAATTGGTCACACATTTTTTAAAACTTTGAGATGCATGCATTAAGATGTATAAGGTGGTATTAGAACTATGTTCAAGTTGCCTCTTATTTCGACACGTTTTAAAACCTTGAATATTAATGGGGTGAAAGTTATTAGTGACAATAATTTAGAAGGAAAGTCTGACTTTTGAGATTATTTGTAAATTTTTTAATTTCAAATAATGATAATGGCATCATGGCTGTGAAAGTCATTGGTGTTTGAATCTTCTATTTTCTTAATTGTTTATTTTTTACATATAAAATAATACATAAAATATAAAATAGCGCGAGGGGTAGCAGTTTTAAGTTAACATAAAACAAATCAAATAACATAGTTAATAGATGTGTTGAATTATTTAATCAAATTATTTGAATTTTATAGAGGTTTCAATTTTTAAATTTAAAAATGCTATTATCAATATTATATTTTTTTTATCAAAATAATCAATATTATATTTTTAAATTAGGATTATGACCATATTTATTAAACTAATATGGGGAAATTATCATGACATAACTTATAAAAGATGATATTGTGAGTTTAAGATTGGGAAAATCCCTAAAAATACCATGGAAATAGGTAAATCCCAAATCAATACACCGAAATTGCAAAATCTCAGTTCAGTGCTGTGTCAGTATGATTTGACCGTGTCTTTACACCTTAGGGTCAAATACAAAATATTTATAACCAAGAATTGCAGTACAATGCAACACTCGGGTCATTCTCTTGAGGAGCCTTTATTGAGCTACCTAAGTAATCTAATTATCATGCAAATGCAATAAAAGTAAGGGGAAATGGGTTTTTTTATTTCTTAAATTAATAACTAAAAGAAAGATGAAATTTAATTAAAATGCTAATATAATATTTTTGGTATTTTTTTATAAAAATGGAGAATGATTAAGAGTGAATGGAAATAAATTTGGAATTGGAATATGAATGTTGAAATCAATCTTGGTGACAAATTTGGTGGCTTTCATAGCTCCTTAAATTAATTTGGGGTTACTTTTGCATCCAGTCTAATTAAAAACCCTAAGCAATCGTATTAGGTCCAATCTACCTAATAAATGATTAGTCCTACGATCGCATTCTTAGTCACCTTTTAAGCAAATTGTTAAGAACCCACTTGATGTGTATTGAAAAAGGATTAATACACTTGATTCCTCTTAATTGAAAGCACAATCGCGACATTCAAATTAAATTAAATCTATCACACAATCTAGATATCACATAGAATGTATAACTTCATTAATTCGATAGGAAAATAAGTCCAATGAAATTCAAATGCACCAATACCAAATTCAACACAAAATATTAACCAACATAGACAAATAATCACTCATCTAAGTCTCAAGACATACATATCCCAATGCAAAATTAATTCACAAAGATATAATGTATAAATTGAGCAATTGGAAAATAATAAACTCCCCTTGTAAAGCCTTAAAACTCTAGCCACTTCCTTATCCACCAAGAATCAAAGGACTTAGCCTCTCATGAAAGTGAGCACTGCCATGGAAATTAAATGAATGAAGAGTTGCAATGGGAGCTTTAAGTCTAAAGGGGAACACAATAGAGGGAATGTGAATCAATGGAAAATGAAGAAAGGATGGTGGGTATAGGTGGTGATTGAAGGCAGTGAAGGAAGTTCGTTGATGGTAATTAATGGAGGTGGTGTTCAGAATTGAATCTGAAATGGTGAAGAAGAGGAGCATATAAGATGGTATGGCAAACACGGCTATACAAATTTCAGTTGATGGTGGTGGTTGGTTGTGAACCGATTCTCAGCTCCCTCCTCTCAGCTTCCAGATCCTAGCTTTTCAGATTCTCTTTTGTAGCAGCTCGCACCGGTTCCTGTGGCTCTCTGTTCGGTGGTGAGAAGTGATGCTCGTCGAAAAAAAAGGAGGATGATGATGATGTTAGTGGCTCTCTGTCTCAGCTGCTAACAGACCCCCCCCCCCCTTTGTTTATTTATTTTCAGCCCATTCAAAAACTGATATAGGCCCTTCTTTCCTCTCAAAATTGGGTCTTCCTTATTTTCTCATTTTCTCATTTTCTGGCCCAAATCACCCACAATATAATTAATTTGAACCTCCAAAATCCCCAATCTCTTCTTTAACACCTACAATGTAAAATTAAGCACAAGGTAGCATCAAATGTTCAAGGGACAATTGTATAAAAATAATTAATAAATTATGACCATCTTGCCCCTAATTGCCATTAATTCAAAACAATTATCCCAAACCAAAATTAATGCTTAATTTTGCAATAATGTCTCAGGAAATAGATTAAAATCCCATATTAATCATGTAAAATTCATATAAAAATATGGTTCAATCACAGTACGGACGACATATCCCAATTGGTGGAAAGACGATTTTGCCCTTCATCCCTCCCTCTCTCTACTTCAGAATAACAACACGAAACTCTTAATTAACAACTCCAGATTCTTAAAGTACCCTATATTTTACCAATGTCCATATGACTTGTAGCGGCATTAATGTTTCCCCATAAGTGATATGCTTGTAACACGCTAACAAAAGACAAGTAGATCTATGGAGATAGGTGATATACTACAAAAGAATAGTTAATTGATGACTTTAGAATTCCATTGCTAATTAATTAGTGAGAGTCTGTTCAATGACAGAATCGTACCATTCTATTACTAAATTTCGTTGCCAAACCACTATTTTTTCATAATATGAGTACACAAGGAAAACACTCAAGCATGGGTTGCAAAATGACCTTTGATGATGGAGGAGGAAGATGAATGGTGTTACTAGGGAATTTCCCAGCTTACAAAATTGGCTGCCATCACTAGAAGTGGGCTTCCATGGATGAGGGAATTTTGATTTTTCTATTTTTGGTAATAGGATGAGGTATAACTTTTAGCAGCTGGAATTCGCTTTCCAACAAAATGGGGCAGCCCAAAGCACGTGTTATGAGAAAGAAGGGAAATCCTTTTCCTTTTACATCCTCCTATTTTCAGCCTACCAAAATGCAGCTCCTAAGATATGGATTGAAGAAAATTTTACATACATAACACCATCCATGACACAATATTAACAAGTTAACCTTAATTTCCCTTCTCCACTTTCTTACTTGTTTCTTGCTGAGACATGTTGTTTCCATCATAAATAAAAATTAAAATTTTGATCAGATCAACATATGTAATCAGATGGTGGATAATAAAGTTATCAGGCAATTTTGTGGTCTGATCTCATATCTTTTAAATTTTCTATGATCACAAATAATTGTACATAATATATATTTTTCAATTTGTCATTTTGTGTATAACCACTTGCAAGGAGAAAAAAAAGTAAGCTTCATACCGAATCATGTTTTGTTTTTAATGGGTAGTAGATACAACTTCATTTATAATTAATTTTGTGAAACTGACAACTTAATTTTTTTTATCTGAACTACTTACAACTTAAATTTTAAATCATATATAAATAGGGTTAAGGTGCTTAAATAACCTTCAATTGTTATGAAAAAGTCCAACAAAAACCATAAACTATTTTTTGGAGTAAAAGCAATAATGAACTTTTAAAATTGGGGCAAAACCATTAAACCCGACTAACTTCCATATATTACAATGGGGAAAATTAATCTTTTAGCCTTTAAAGTTTTGACTCACTTATAACTTAGTCCTTGAGCTTTTGACTCACTTGTAACTTAGCCCCTAATGTTTCTGAGTCATTATATGTGGTAAAAAATGTTAAAATACTGTTAAAAATGGCTTAGGTGGATTTTACATAAAATTTTTTTAAAAAATAAAAAACAGTGCTCCCGTCCCCACCATCGTCGAAACCGAAAAACCCCAATTTTCCCTGGAATACTTGAGAATTTTGGCCAGCTCTAGAAATGGGTCTTAGAGTTGGATTTTCAATTATTTGATGATTCCATTGAGTTTAGGAGCAAAAATTAGGTGGGGTTACAGTTGGACACTTTTTCGGAAAAGGCCGAAAAAGTATAATTACGAAAACGCCCCTGAAACCCTTAAAGTGGGGTTGCCAAGGGTAATTTTGTAATTTACATTGAATTTGATAATTTCAAAGTTGGAAATGGATTCCTTTAGTGGAAATATGTTAGAATAGCCCATGTCAAAATTTCAGAAAAAGTACAGCCGGATCAGGTACGGTGGGGCTGGGTCGGGTCCTCAGGGGCATTTTAATACATTTTCAATATAGCCTCATATAACCCCCAAAAACACTATGGAAGTTTCTAAATAGTACATTTAACATTGTAGGATCGAATATGAAGCCCCGAGCTGTTTGAACGTAGATTGAGGCACACGTGTCGAGGCATAAAAGGGTTAAGGTAGGGAACTTATCTCTCCTGCATGCTCTGATAACTGTATTAATTTGTTGATGCATGTTATAGCTTTGCTTGATTATGTGAAACATGTATGAATGATTTGAAGCTATGTGTCAATATATGCTATGGTCATATGTGTATCATTCGAAGCATTGAGCTTATAGATTTGTCATTGTATGTGTGCATAAGTTATGTGATGCAAGCATGTCATGCATTAAACACTTATATTGCCTGCATATTGATAATGTTTCCCTACTGAGATTCTCTCGAATCTCACCCTCCCCTACTAACAATTTAGATAGGGTAAGTGGCTTGTGGAGGGAGCGGCTAGGACTCCTTCGAGATGAGAGTTGGTAGTTGGTTATCAATGAGTTGTGAAGACTGTATATGATTCAGTTGAATATAGGGTTATGAATTTGAGATGAGATTGTGTAATCCCCATTTGAAGAATTGTAATGGGCAATTGTGCCCTATGTATCTTTAGTGAAGGTATGTACCAGGGATTGCCGGGATAATTATGTTGTGCACTTTGATATTTATATGAATGTGATTTATCTTCGTGTAGTAATTGTATTCAAAATGTGAATATGAGACCAAGTTTATAAATGATTTCGAAAGGTATTTGTGAAAACCCCGTCATGTGATGGGTTAGTAAATGTTATTTGATTATTAGTAGTCTCTATTTCATTTTAATCGCGTATTTCGGATATAATTACGGAGGGGGTTACATCTAGTGTCTTGGCATAAGGGAAGAAGGACTGATAGGGAATGGATCTTGGGTAGAAAAGTTGTAACCATCTTAGACCAACAGTTGGAGCAAGCACACCTATTTGAGTTACACAACTCCGATGAGGTTGACGAGTATGTGCGTAATCATATGTAGCAAATTTAGAGGGAAAATCCCTACAAAGGATAAAGATGGTGTCCTCAACAACACAATAAACATTGTACAACATGGTTTAAAGATCAAGTCCTTGGTGAGCATAAAGCTAATCTTAAATCAGTTTCTAGCAAATTGAAGTTCTTAACATACGGTCCAAGTAATCAAATGACATCTTACACAAGCTACATCATCAATGGGTTCACCTTCTACACCAAAAGCATGATGATCGAAGAAAAATGCAAAATAGTGGTATAACTCTTGTAGCTAACACCATACATGCATCGAGTTTCAAAGATAGAAACCCTCTCTATGCGAAGATGTCAAACTTTTGGGTTGACTGAGGACATCTGGGAGTTCGATTATATCATCTTTTGGGTTCCAATTTTTAGTTGCAAGTAGGTTGACAGTAATTACATCTTGAGAATTGATGACTTAGGCTTGATATAATTGAATTTGAACAAGGAAAGGTATAAAGAAAAGTCTTTAATTTTGGCTTCTCAGGTTATACAAGTGTTCTATGTCCATAATCCTTCTAAACATGAATGGTTTATTGTCTTGTTAACTAATAAAGTGATTGATGAGGAGATGAGTGATGGAATTAAGGATGATCCATTTAATGGAGGGGATCACTTAAACCATTGAATTTTGATGAAGAAGATGCTTTATATGTCAGGTATGATCATAATGAAGGCATTTGGGTTTCAAAGAGGGAAAATTATTAATTGACAAGAGAATAATTCAAGCTAAAAAAAGTAACTTACAAGAAGCTAAAACTAGGAAAAGAAAAAGAGGTACTTAATTTCTATGTTTTCACTGTACATTGCTATTTTTTTGCTGCTAGGTTGGGTTAATTTATGTCTTTTTATGGATGGTCTATTATATTTTGTTTATTTATGTGTTGCTTATGAAAGTAGGTGGAAATCAACAGGAGTACCCTCTAATTTATGTTTTAAAATAATGTTGCAGATATTTAACCGTTATTAACTAAAAACCGTAATATATGTTTTGAAATTACCTTACGGTTTCTTACAATAACTATTATATATGTAATAACGAAGCATATATTATGGGTGATATATTTGGACCGTGACAAAGTTCCTCTATTTAAACATCTCTATGTTTCTCCATTTCTTTCATTAGTATACCGTCTTAGCCTCTTAGGTCAAATGTAAACCCCCAACCCACTAACCTCCAAACCCCACTACTCCGATCGCCTTTTCTAGTTGTCGACCGTCATTTTTAGTCAAACCACACCATCCATAAAGCCTTCTTTGTGCTTCTTAGCGACAGCTACTCGAGTTGTTGCTCAAGCCCTAACACGTGTTTTCATTTATTACTTGCATTTTCGTTCTTTAGCCCTAGCCAGGTAGTATTTCTTTTGCATGGTCTATTCTAATCATATAGAGCTATGACTTTCCTTTTCCATTCTACATTCTCCATTATTATTCATTTCTTGTTTTTTAGCTAGGCTTTGACCTAAGTTGTGCTTATGTTTTTCCCTTAAAAAATCTCTGTTCAAAGGTTCCTCTCTTATTACAGGAAATTGTTAAAGATTTATAAAGATTTCACTATGATGAGTGTGTGGCAGATAGCCTAAGCGGTGTATAGTTGCTACATGGCACATATATAATTTACAGGGGGAGAACACGATTCACAATTGTTTTTATTGGCTACATGCATAACCTACAGGGGAATAACATGATTCACAGCTCACCTCTTCCTCGTAATCATGTTAGCCTAGAGGGTCAAAGGTTGCTATCGATCCAAATTAGCTCTTCTAGTGTTCACCACAACATGCTAGTAGAAAGAACTATGTGTTGTGTACTTGAACTTGTTACTTGGCCTAGCCACCTTATTGTCATACCATCTATAACAAAAAAAGTATTATATATATATATATATATATATTTGCATTAGATAGAGTTTCTACTTAGCTTTGCTTGTTATATTTGACTACATATTATAATAGAAGCTCACACATCTAGTGTGTGTGTGTGTGTGTGTACATATGCATTAGATAGAGTTTCTGCTTTAGCTTTGCTTGTTGGATTTGACTACATATTATAACAGAAGCTCAAACATCCAGTATACCCATGCAATTTAGGATGGATCGAGGCATTTCCTACTTTGTGGCTAGGCTCAATAAAACTCCTTACTGTAAAAGGCTTAAAGGGTATGCAGCCTCGAGCAAGACTTGATAGAGAAGGAGTGATAAGATCTATAGAACGCTATATGCTCCCTAACGAGAAGGGGCATATGGCGTATGATACATCCAACCCTTCTTTCTCTATCAAATCTTGCTCGAAGCTGCATACACCTTAAGCCCTTTACAGTAGGGAGTTCATTGAGCCTAGCCATATAGCAGAGAATGTCTTGATCCATCCCAAATTGCATGGCTATATTCGATGTGTGAGTTTCAAAAATATACAAATTAGCGTACAATTTCATTTTGCATGCAGGGGCAAAAGGAGAATCCCCATTTTTAAAAAAAAAAAACTGGCTCAAAAGATAATGGTGATTAAATAATAACTGTTATATATTTATACAGTATTTATGACAATTGTTTCATTAGACCCGTTAGCATTTATAGCAAATAAATAACAATTGCTATATAGCAACCATTATGTATGCTAAACTTTTATATAACGGTTATTTTGAAAGTACTGTTATGTATGTTACAGAGTTTTATAATGGTTGTTTACTTGAGACCATTATTTATTATGACATAATTACATATAGAATAGCCTCACCACATCTTAATGCATAACGGGTATTATAATAGAATAAATCACGGTTTGGAACCGTAATGTAAATGCACTGAGCTTTTATAGCACCCGCATATATGATGATTCAGAACCGTTATGTATGATAGTTAATAACTGTCATATATCATGATTTCTGTAGTAGTGATTAATAACACTTGTAATGGTAATGACATGTTCAGTGAAGGCATTTACAGAAAACCGGATTCTTCATAGCATCAACTACAATACATATAGTCAAATGACACATGAACATTAAGATTCCATCTGCACCTAATATTTTCTTGTCATTCCCACCAAAGAAAATTACTGGGAGCTCTATATAGACCCCACAAAAGATGACATCTTCTAGTAAACTATTGAAGAATTGTCTCATCGTCATGATTAAGCTTTCTAGATTCAATATCTAAATACTCCAAATCTTTGTGAATAGCTTTGTGAAATTTAAATATAGTATCAATGGGTATTTTTGCAGAGTTATCACAAGTTATTATTTGTTTCCCATATGAAAAGATTAGAATTTATAGATGGAGATGAAGAGCTGAAAGACAAGGAGCCTAAGGACTTGACAGTAGAAAGAGAGCTTTGCCCCTAATTATTACTCCCTCCGGTCCTAATTATAGGACAACATTCGAGAGTTGATCTTGTTCTTAATTATAGGACAAAGTTCTAATTTTTGTCAATTTCTTCCCAAAATACCCCCTATTGATACTTTCTCAATAATAATTTAATAAGAGTAGATCAGAAATTGTTGAGGGAAATTGACAACGCCAGATTGTGCGAGAGCTTGGAGAAGTCGTGTGTGGGGCAGAAGAGGTACAAGAAAAAACACAGAATTAACGTAATTGGATGTCATTTTAAATTTTAAATAAGGGTATTTTAGGAAAATAAATATGATTAACTAATTTAACCACCATCCTTAATTTCTCCAAAGTTAGACCTCCTTTCCACTTATAGCAAAATTTTCTCCGAATATGACACTCGAAAGAGAGTTACGGATATGGCTAGAAGCATACATGCAAAACGAAAGACCTAAAAGAGTTATTAGACCTTTTTAGGGTTTTTCAAGTTCAAATGATTTTTAACTATCTTTTTTCCCTTCTATAATCTACTCATCCATGGATTAATCTAACCAATCATGTTGTCTTTTATTTCTTTTTTTGTCTTTATGTCACCTATTACATGAGTATTGTTGTAAAATTTTCTCACTCTAGCAATGCTTCATCTGGGTAAAAAGAGAACATAAGTTTAGAATCCCAAAAAGTACATTTGTTAGACGAGACGAAACTTTTTATACTCTAAGATTTAAAAGGGGAAACCCTTAATCGAATAAAAAAAAAATTGTACCACACTAATCTTATTATAAGTTCAGTTGATCAAAAATTTTTTGTTCTTAGTATAAGTCCTCTCTAAGAGTCATTAATGAATATTTTTTAATTTTACCTTTATTAATGAAAGAAATATGTAAGACAAAATGTATAGCTTATTTTTTCAATACTCATTAAATAAGGTAAAGTTGGAAAATTCATTCAATTTAAAACATTAATTGTCTTAAAATCCGGTTTTTTTGGTGTATGAGATTAGGTCAAACTAAACTTGTAATATATGAACTGTGTGAAAGTATTTTGTGATCTCACTAAAATTCAAATAATTTAATAATATAATGACTTTCATGAATCAATACACCTTATATATTTTCCTCTCCCATTCTGAACCCAAGTGCGTGTAGGAACTTTCATCTGTAGTTCTGTACTGAATATACATCAAAATTCATTGATTTTGTGAGGCAGCGTGAAAGAGAAAATATTCGACCTCATCCACATTCCACAGTGGCAACAAAATCGTCCTGGACAAGGGTTTTTAAACAACCATATCTTCTCTCTTATAGGACTTTTTTAAAAACAAAAATATATTCATTATCTTCCGTTTAATCGAATTATATAAGGGAAAGTTCTAAAAAATATTATATTTCAAAATTATATATTAATATTATTATTTGAGATAATTGGTTAAGTACGCATATGATTGTTGATTTTATATTGATATATTTTGAATTTCTTAGTAAATTTTTAATAATTTTTCTTCACTTTAATTTTTTTAAGGGAATGAATATATCTACATTTAAAATTTAGAAACGTCAATCCAAAAGAGAATAAATACATTGACATCTCTCTGCTGAAGTATTAATTTGATATGACAAGCGGTTTATTGATAGAAGATATTTTCGAAAGAATAAAATATTTGTATTTACTTCAGTATATGTTAATAATTGAAAATGAAAGAAAAAGATTTTGTGTAATTATTTGATGTGACTCATTTGTAATTATTCAGATTGTGATATGTGTTAAAAAAAATCGAGATTTGGGATTTGATGAAGAAATTGTGGACTCCATTTTCTATCATTTTCTTTGTTGTTACATTCGAATTTGTTGGTTTCTTTCTTGTTCTTTCTACTATAAACAAAACATGAGCGTGTCCAGTTTTGCTTCGGACCTAACCCAAGGCCCAGGTTGGTCCCCTTCACAGTTGTTCGTAGGTGGAAATAAAATCTAGTAATTTAATAGAAACTTATTTAATCTAAATCTGATGGTAAAAGAAAATATTTAATCTAAATATGAAATTAAGTTTTATTTTTAAAAAATATTAAAATATCATTTGTGAATATACAAACATAAAAATGTTGAAACCTTAATTAGTTAATATTAAGATTATAATTTTTTTGAAATTTCATAGGGTATATTATTTATTTTTCATAATATCTCTTTAATTTGTTTGAAAAATAATTAGTAAAATGTTTCTTTTATAACTTTGAGTCCTTATGTTTCTTTTCCCCCCTCATTATCTGAGTTTTTCCTGTTGCAGCAAATTAGATCCTTCTTTTGAGACTAAAATCTCAAACTAATGCCCCATTTGCTACAGTAAAAGAGTTTTTGGGCCCGTTTGGTACGATGGAATTAATTTTGATGGAAATGGAAATGACAATGAGGTTTAAAAGTATATTTGGTATGTTATGGAAATGAGATATGATTTTTAGGTGAAAAGACCAAAATGTCCTACAATTTTTTTTTTTTAAAATATCATCCAAAGCCAAAATCATCTCCTCCCCCGAAAACCTGAACCATTCCAATTTTTTCAGGAAAATTTCAGATCTACAAACCACTGCCGTCGGAGCAAAAATCATTCTGGATCTAGCAAAATTTCAGATCATAAATTTCATATCTAGCCAAAATCGAAATCTGTGTCAACTTTTTAAAAGAAACAATTTCATATCTTCTTCTTCCTGCTCACAGCTCTCGCTGCCGTCCTTGTCCTAGCAAGCTCCACACTCCACCGCCGGCACGAATCCTTCACCCTCGACTGGCCAGCTCCACGCTCGAGATCACTCCTTCGACTTTTCCATAGAGGACGACTGTGGAGAACCAACTCCGGCACCCATGTTTTGTGACAAAGTCGAGGCCGTAGAAGGAGGCGAAGAAGACATTGGGGGGAAGACGAAGCCGAAGATCTGTGGGATGTCACCATTGCCGTCATGTTTGTGAGCACAAGCCGCCGACAGATAAATGGAAGGGCAACGGAGAAGGTGGTGGGATATTGGGAAGGTTGAAGGGCAAGAAGGAATTTGTCATGTGGAATTACAAATCTTTGCTTTTTTCATGGAATTCAATCTGGTGGAATTGATGGGTTTTGGATTCCACATGGAAATGATTTCCATGACCATTTTAACTGTACCAAACGCACTTAAGACATGGAATTAAATTCCATTTCCATTTCCAACAACCCAATTCTAGTGTACCAAACGGGCCCTTTATGGAAGCATAAATGGAAGTAGAAGCGGCATGGAAAGTGGAAATGGAATTTAAAAATTTTTTTGGTGTACCTATGAAAGTAGAGTGTTATTTTAATTTAATATTTGTATTTATAATATAAAAAGACTTATATGCCCTTGAGAATACAAAACCCTAGCTAGCCACCACAAAGGATCACAAGCCGTCATGGATTGGGCGCCATAGAAATGCCAGCCACCATAGACACCGGCAGAGTGGAGGAGGCAATTGAAGTTCCACCCTCCAACTTCCCGAATCTCTCTCTTGAACAAAACAAATCACACCCCCTTATCATTATTTGTTTTTAATTTCCCTCATTTGTTCCATGAACCAAAATCCTAAACCCACTCTCTTTGATCTGTAAAATAAGAGTCCAAAGCGCATGCATATAGAATATGGCATGAATCAGTTTAATCTATACATATATAAACAAACAAAAAGATCAAAAGCTGAAACATTTGCGGCAAGGGTGACGATGAATAGTACAATGAACAGTGCAGTGGTAGACCCCTTTGGGTAAAGGGAAAGAGGCACGACTTGGTCAAATCCAAGGAGAATCGTGGAGCTGAAATCAAAATCATGAAGCACCAGAACAAGAGAAACAGAAACAAAATTTGTGTTATTGCGAATAGAGACAAGAGGGGAGGGTGCCGTCCTAGGTGAAATCTAAATAGAATATCACAATGGTAGTTGGGTTCACAAATTTGAATGCCAATTTTGCAAGGTGATTCACCATCGTCGTCAATTCTGCACATCCGCTGGGCGTTTGTAGTCACCGGATGAACATTTGTTGCCGTCGCCATCATCGGAGAACTTGGAAGCCTGAAGATTGCACTAGAAAGCTTGAGGGAAAAATTGAAAAACAAAATGAGTTCTATGGAAGTGTGGCCAGTTCCATAAGGAGTTAAATGGAAGTGACTTCCATCAATTTTGATGGAAGTGGGTTTTCTAGTGAATTGGCCTCCAATATACCAAACATACAATAATTTCAATTCCACTTCTACTTTCACTTCCCACCTTCCACTTCCATGCTACAAAACGGGACATAAATTGTTGTGTAGAGGCGTTGCTCAAGGTTTGATTATTATCCTTAAAGGAGTTGAGGTAATTAATTACCACTGCTCAATTTTCTTGAGTGCTTGCATGTTGGTGTTTATGAGTTGTTTTATATTGAAAAACTACTCTATATATATATTTCAATGATAAAATCATAATAATTTGTATTTAATTGATAAACTTGTTTTGGTAAAGTGGAAAATGGGTCTTATATAGATGTTCTGTGTTTTGAACTATGAAAATGTTTATTCAATGCATCAGGCATGATTATTAATAATTAATATATATTGTGTCGTAAACTGGCCTTGGTTACAAGGACTTTTAGTCTCATCCCGTTATTTTGCATTTTCCAGATGAAGGTTCTCGTGCGAAAGCGAGGTAAAAACATGGAAGGCCAAATGTTAGTGTAGTGTTAATATTTAAGCCACCCTAATAGCGCTGTTGCACGTGATTTTATTGATGTATATTATTACCATTTGTAAGCCTTTTGTCATTAATGAGCATGATATATATAGACTCACTTTAGGACAAATTAATTATGAAATTAATTTTGAGTATGTTGATTATTGAATATGTGTGAAACTAATGACTTTTTGATGCTCTTATCATTATTTTCCAACAGACGTATTAATTTGAATGAAGTATAATAGATTGCTAGATTTGGGAGTTTGAAATCAATCTCATGTACGGAAAAATTCATTTGATTTCTTTTCGTATTCGTTCCTAGGGAGATTTACGTGACTTCTCTATTTATGCTTCAAAACCTATATGATCTCTCATCTTAAAAAAAAAAAAAAAAAACCTCTTCGCTTTCGTATATTTAGGACCGGAGGGAGTACTTGTGATTCGCTTTCGTATGGACCGGGCAACACAATTAATCAGTCAAATTCAAGGGTATGCGTAAAAGCCTTCAGAAAATGCTCGAATTCACCCCTATTAGATAAAATATTACATAATTTGAGTGTATGTTTGCTAGTAATTAAATAATAGGGAAAATTATATTGCACTCATGTCCCATGTAAGACAAAATTACATCTTTAATTAAGGTCACATTAAATTTCCAAATTATTCTCAAGTCTCGAGAGATCTAGGGATAAGAGATTCCAATTATAAAAAGACGTCATTACCATTGTCCTTACCCTTTCCTATATTCAGTTGTCATTACCTGCTATCTCACTTATTAATTCATGCTCTTTCACATGTCAATTAAAATGAAATTATATAGTAGTTATGATTCAAAATATGATATAAACCTACTATATATATATTGTTTTGGTTTATATATTCTAAGCATATATGAGTCCAAATCAGGAGAATGTAATTAAAACATATATACCATATTTTAATTGGTTGACAAGTGATAGAAAATGAATGCACAAGTAAGCATATAATAATGACAACTGAATAAGGGTAAGGACAATGATGTCTTTTTATCATTTGAATTTCTTACCCTTAGGTCCCTTGAGACTTGCTAGTAATTTAGAGATTTTAAGTTACAGTAATAATTTGTCTTACTCGAGGACTGAGTGCAATTTCCTCTAGATAATAACCTAGTAATTTCATAGAAGCCACATGTTAGTGTGATATATATCTTCGACTTCAGTCCAAAAAAACAAAAAGGATACATATCTTAAACAATTGAAAGCATTTTTTTATTGGCGAAGAGTCTAGCTGTGCCCTCACCGAGTCCTCTGGCCGCACTGAGTCCTCTTCAACTGCACACAAGTGATATGTTAGCTGATATAAATTTCCTTTACTGTTTTTTAATACCTTAAATTTTATATTCATCAAATATATTATAATTATTTAATAAATTTAATGAAATAGTGAATATTCATGAATTTAGAATGTATGAGTTTAAATAATGTTCATATTCCTAAGAAAATGGATAAAATAATTATGGAATTAAATTGGGTAATTTAAAAAGCTCAATATTAAGGTAAAAAAAATGGAGAAATAATAAAGAAAATATTCGATCCAAAAATAGATGAGAATTGACCAAATTAATTCAAGAAAAGAAATTAGATTATAAAGGTAATGGCAAAATCGTAATTTTGCCAATTTAGTACAAGATTAATTATTGTCCAATTTGTTGAAGTTAATTTAATTAATTAAGGAAAATAAATGAGAATGTATATTTTAAATATTCTTGGTGGAATAAATCAAGATTTGTGAAATTGGAAGGACTTGTGCATAATTCAATCAAAGGAATTATGGAAATGTTGAAACAATTTATATTTCTCTTTTTCTTATCAATTTCGTGTAGCATAAGAAAAATGGGAGAGAAAAATGATTATTGGAATTAAACATGCCAAGTGTCATTATCCTAAGGTAAAGGATTAGTTTATAATTATTAAAGTTGAGCACATGCTTAATTGTGTTAAAATAATATTTCTTATACATGGTAATTATCATTATGGTACAACACTTGAGCATGTAGTTGGATAAGTTGAATGAAGCCCATTTGGTTTGTGAGGGCTTGAGTTATGCGTTTTGGGCTAGAGGCAAAAGAGAAGAAATTGGTTCAAATGCAATTGTACATTATGACATAAATTAGATGAAGATAAGACTTAAGTACATAAGTGATGTCATAATCCAATTTACCACTCATTATTAAATGAGGAGAAAATGTGTAAGATATTTTATGAAGTTCTTCCTTCATCTTTCCGTGCCATTTTCATCCAAAGCCAAGCGAGGGGGGAGAGAGAAAAGCTTAAGAAACTTCAAACTCTAAAAAGAAGGAAAAAGAGAAAACTTAAGGTAAGACATGCTTTCTTAAGCATTTTCTTAAAATCTTGCATGAAATCTTCTCTAAATTCTTCTCCTTTATGGAATCAATGGTTTAGAAAATTCATCCTAAGCTCATGGAGAGAGAGAGAGAGTAGGACACATAGAAAGAGAAAGTTCAAGAACTCAAAAGTTAACTTCACCAATCTCAAATCCATACTAGTATGTTGTTATTGTTGATGTGTATAGTTGGATTTGGTGATTTTTGTTGAGTTTGTAAATTTGAAAAGTCCTAACCCTAAGGGGTTATGCTGCCCAAATTTCTTTAAATCATGGTTAGAATGTGTTTAAATAGCTTAATAAAGGATTAGAAGTGGAAATGAGTAAGCTTTAGAGGTTAAAACACAAAATTCCAATTTTCCTTTTCCTTCAGTTATATTTTGGTCAGCTCTGTTCTTGGGGGAAGGAGTTAGATTTTCAATAATTTGATGGTTCTATTAAATTCAAGAGGCAAAATTAGGTGGGGTTATAGTTGGTCACTTTTTCGAAAAAACATGAAAAACCATAATTACGAAAACACCCTTAAAACACTAAAAGTAAAGCTGACAAGGGTAATTTTGTAATTTGACATTGAATTTAGTAATTCCAAGCCTGGAAATAGATTCCTTGGGTAAAAATACGTTAGGATAGTCATAGTCAAAATTTTGGGAAAACGTGTAGTCGAGTCGGGTATGGCGGGCCGGACCAAGGTCTAGAGGCATTTTAGTAAATTTTCACCATAAGCTAATATAACCACAAGAAACATTATGGAAATGTCTAAATTGATGCTTGGATATATTATGACCTATTTCTTACACATTTAATATTTTAAGACCAAGTCAGAAGCCGAAAGCGACATGTTTTATTAGGCACACAAAAAGGGGTTGATATAACTTTGAAGTAGAGACTACTATCTCTCATATACTATGTGATTAATTGTATTATGTGTTACTGTATTTTGTGATATGAATGCGTGTCAGAGGCACAATACCTAGTTATGGTTTGGTGCCTAGCCAAGGTATATAAAAAATCCTAGCTATGATTGGTGACTTGGCTGAGATACATGTAGGAGTTCTAACTCGGTTTTTGGCCCTGAAACTTGTGTATGCATAAGAATCAAATTGAACTTTAATTTTATTTGATATGGAGTATTGCATATTTAATTTTCACATTTTATATATCGATCGTATATTTCTACTAGGATTCTTCAGAATCTCACCCCGTTTTTTTTAAACAAATATCTTAGTGGGTGTCAGTGAATCAAAAGGCAAAGACATAGACATAGGGAAGTGATTGGCATGTGTCTCGAAGCAAAGTCAAAATTCTTAGTTATAGTTAGTTGGTTTATGTTGGAAATACTTTTGGGATATCCTGTACATATTAGAAATACTGTCGCATCCTATATTTTGTCTATGGACGACTCTGGATTGTAAATAAATATTTTTATCAGTATACATGTATTTTTTCTGTATGCATATGGAACTTGGTCTATATTACTCTATGAATATCGAAATAGAAACATGTGTTGACAGATTTACATGCATACATCCATAGATGTATTCGCGCTCATATATATATATATATATATGAAAAATTAATCCCTAAGTTTTTGTAGTTTCACTTAATTTTTATTAGGTCTTTATAGTTTTCTCACTTATAGGTACGATCATGTGTTTTCATTTTTCAAGCTAAGTGGCATATAAGTTGTAACAAATTAAAGATCAAAATAAATTAAAAGAGTTGTTTTTTTTTTAAAATAAAATGACGGAATTAAATTTATTGATTATCAATATAAAAATTAAAAAAATATGCTCTTAACCTTCCCTTTGCATATCTATGTATAATTTGTAATCTACTCCATCTTGATTTTGTTTAGATGTGTGTGGTAAAATTAATCTACACGTATGCCGAGTTAGAAGCACATCATTAGTTAGTATAACATTCTTTTTCTTTTACAAATTAACATACTATGGATATAGGGATCAGTACTTATAATTTAGAAAACTATTAAGATTCAATAAAATAGAAAAATTAGAACTAATTTAATTTCAATGCTCATAGTAATAGTGAGCATCAAGAGCTTGTCACTACAGTTAGATCTACATTGTTCAAATAGAATTTCATTGGTCCGGATTTTGGATTTCCAAATAATGATTTTTTTAAAAAAAAAAAATTGATAGTTAAGAGATTATATCTATTTTAAATATTTTACAATGGTAATGAGCGATAAGTAATAAAAGTAATTCCGAAAAAACATTACAAAGACTTAATTACAAATGGGAACCAGTTTCCATGCAACCCTTTGATTAGCAGGAAGATCTAACCATATCTAGATCCTTTTAGATTTGATATGAACTATCAAAATCTTATTTTTTTAAGAGTCTTAATTTTTTTAAAAAAGAATCATTTTAATGAGTATAAAATCTAAAATAAAGATATTATTATTATTATTATATTTCTGTAAAAAGATTTTTTATTTAAAAAATCGTCATTTCAGAAAATCAAATCGAAACCGTTCATATTAGATCTGGAAGCTCCGGCTATAATAAACTCTCTGCTAAACTAATTTCTTAAAAATGAAGGGATGTTAGACACACACAGGGACACAGACACATATAGAGCCTGCAGTGAACACGTGGAAAGAGGCTAATATGCAGGGAATCAAAGTGGTCGGAAGAGATAAGTTCAAAAGCATAAGATGAGCTCAACTCAACGTCAAATGGGCGATTTTGTGAATCAGCATGAAAGAGACTTTTTGTCTCGGCCTCATCCACATTCCACAGAGGCCACAAAAACGTCTCCGACAAGGGTTTTTCAACAACCACATGTTCTCCCATATTGGACTTTTCAAAACAAATTGAAAATATTACAAAGTTTCGATAAGTATTTAAATAAAATATATTCTGTGGGAAAATAAAATAAAATAAGATATATTCATTATCTTCCGTTTAATCGCAAATTAAAAAATTCACTGTATTTTTAAATGATATATTAGTAATTACTATTTGAGATATATAATTGGTTAAGTATATGATTGTTAATTTTATATTGATATATTTTGTATCTCTAACAAAAGTTTCTAATAATTTTTCTTCACTTTAATTGTTTTCAGGAAATGAATCTAGAAACGTTGATCAATAAATACAGATCAGAAACGTTGCCCCAAAAGAGAATCATCAATATATCGATCTTTGAAAAATATCTTCATTTGTTATGAAAAATGATGGGTTTCTTTTTTTCTTTTTTCTTTTGCTTGCCAAGAGAGAAATGATGGTATATTGATACAAGATATTTTCAAATGTATAAAATATGTGTATTTATTTGAGTATATGTTAATAATTGAGTATGGGAGAAAGTGGTTGTGTTATTATCTAATGTGATGTAATTATTGAGATTGTGATATGTGTGAAAAAAAGACCGAGATTTGAGATTTAATGAACTTGTGGACTCCGTTTTCTCTCATTTTTTCTTGTTGTTACTGATGTTTTGTTGGTTTCTTTCTTGTTCTTAATATGGGTGTGGCTAGTTTTGCTTTGCACCTAACCCAAGGCATGGGATGGTTGGCCCCTTTCAGATTTGGTTGAAGAAGGTGGTAATAAAATCTAGTAATTAATAGAAACTGAATTAACCTAAATCTGAAATTACTTTTTTTTTTTTAAACAAGGAAATATTACCTGTCAATATCCAAAGATAAAAAATGTCTTTTTACCAGAAAAACATTAAAAATGTTGAAATCTTAATTAATGAATATTAAGATTATAAAAGTTTTGAAATTTCAAAGGATATGTTATCACTACTGGAAAAAAACCCTTTTTAGATCGCCACATTTAGACCGGTTTTGGCAGATAAGGTTTTAAAAATTTGTGCGGTGGTAGTTTTGTAATTATATTGAACTTCTAAGACCGGTTCTTAAAAAAACCAGTCTTAAAAAATTTATTTAGATCAGTTATAAATAAAACCGGTCTTAAAGTGTTAAAATTTTTATGAATTTAAAATGTTTTAACATTTAAGGCCGGTTTACATATAAACCGGCCTTAAATGTTAAAACATTTTAAATTCGAAATGCGATAACATTTTAAAATCGGTTTGTGTAAAAACTGGTCTTAAATGTGAAATTTCCCTCTTTTAAGACAATAAAAACCGGTCTTTAAGGTAAGATTTTTCACCCTTATTTTTCCTCTCGCGCCTAGATCGCGCGCTCTGTGAACCCTTTCTTCTCTTTTTGCCATTTCTTTGTGAGCTATGTCCGTGCTTGTTTTGAACTCGTCCATGGCGTCCCGTCCCTCATTTGCTCAACTCTCCTCCATCATTACCGCTGCCATTGCTGTGTTCATCATCGCTGTTCTTTGATTATTGTCAGTCTTCTTGCCGCCACCTCTAATCTCCGTAGTGACCATTTTCCTCTGACTTGACTTCCCTTTGTCAGTGCCGTGAATTTGAGGACTTCATTTTAACCTCAGTCGACGCCATCGTGACTTTGGGTTGAAGCTCACTCCTTGATCTTCAATCAGGTTAGTGTTCAATCTGTTATTTAGTTGTATGTTGTTCAATAATTAATAATGTTCTATGAAAAAATGGTTCTTGTTGTTGCTTTGAGCATTTAAACGTAATCTGGAAAAAAATTAAATCTGCACATTCTTGTTAGATATATGCTCTGACTTTTAACTGTATCCCTGTGTTATTTGGCTTGGATTAATACCAGTCTATGTTATGTTTTAATTTAGTGCGGTTGTTTGATTATTGTCAGTGTTATTGGTTTGTTAAAACAATACTAGTTTCAAATGGTGCCTGTTAATTTTTTTGAAATATCTAAAACTCTATTGTTGTTGTTTTTTTGTCTATGCTTTTGTTGTTGGATATAGGGTGCTAGAAGTGTTGACATATATATGGATCATAGTTAGATAAACGCTAAATGAACGAGTGTTGAATATGATAATGGGGTGTGGGGTTTTTTAGACTTCGCTAGTAGAAATGCCGATGATGGTAGTGGAAAGTTTTATTGCCCTTGTGTAGTATGTTTGAATGAGAAGTGACTAAGTACTGCAGATATATATACACATTTAATTTGTAAAGGATTCTGTAAGAGTTATACAGTGTGGGTATGGCATGGTGAAGAATTAAAAATGCCAAGTTCATCTCAACAGGGGGGAGTGAACTTTGATGATAATGACATGGATACAGATGATCGGATAGAGGATATTATTCGTGATGTAGGAGAAGAGACTTTTGAGCAATCACATGTATATGGTAATATGTGTAGTGATGCTGAGACGCCGTTGTACCTGGGGTGTAAAAAGTACCAATTGTTGAAAGCAGTATTGAAATTGGTAAGCTTGAAAGCACGGCATGGATGGAGCGACAAGAGTTTTTCAGAAACGCTTGAGGCTTTTAAGGACATGCTTCCAGATGATAATGTGTTGCTTTCTCGATACTATGATGCTAAGAAAATATTGTGTCCACTAGGTATGAAGTATAAAAAGATCCATGCATGCCCTAATTGTAACCCCCTCACGGTAATCACATCCGAATTTCAAAAATTAAGTGAAATAGAGACCAATAAAATCAAATCAACAATTTATAATCCCTCAACTCGGGATGAGGTATTTCAAAATCGATTCAAAACGTATTAATTCCGGGTCTCACATTCACATGCGGATATAACTACTTGAGAAATCAAATTACATAAGAAATATCAGAGTGCGGAAACTAAAATCCCGGCAAACCCCCGGGTTAATACATATATGATATGGGTTTATGAGTTTTCCCATGAAGGGGATTACACGATCCAAATAATCATTTACAACTCTTTACACTTTGGCAATTCCCAAATCCAAAATGGATATAACCAACTATCCCAAAACATGAATGTCCCTAAGAGACCCTAACCACTCCGGGTTGGTCGCTTCCCCTTTGAGCCACTTGCCCTGTCTGAAAAAGTTAGTCATATGGAAATAATGAGATTCTTGAGAATCCCAGAGCAACAACTCACTCATACAATATATAAACATAGAGCATGCATGTTCATCATAATCAGCAGCTTCACAATGATCTCTGGCTCACGCCACATACGACAGCACTCACGGCTGTAATCACAATGCACTACGCCCACTTTCGTGGTGAACACTATGCCAGCTTTCGCTGTAATCACTATGCACAACGCCCGCTTTCGCGGTGAACACTATGTAGCAGCAACACAAAGCACAAAGCACCATAAAAGCATCTCAAGGCACGGTGTATCACTATGCTCCACAAAGGATCTCAATGCACAAAGTATCACAAAGCAGCAGCAGCAACATCCACACAATGAATGACAGACAAACATACAATACATTTACATAAAGCATAAGAGAGAAGTCGCTACCTGTATCTTTCCTGACAATCTTGGGCACAGTGGGCTCACGCGTGCGGCAGATGTCAAATCCTATACCAAATTAGGGACAATTGATCAATCTCTTTTCCAATTACTTTACTTAATCCCATAATACACTAAGTTGGTTATCATTTAGGACTCTTAAGAGGCCACAAATGACTCTAATGAAAGCCCTAAAATGTTGGGAAACAATAGGTTGAAGGTCACATTTCGAAAACACTAAGTGCTGGAACACAGGCTTGGGCCGCGGCCCACCAATCCTTGGGCCGCGGCCCAAAACAGGTCAGAAAGTCTTGGGCTGCGGCCCACCACTCATGGGCCGCGGCCCAAAACAGGCCAGAAAGGTTTGGGCCGCGGTCCACCACTCTTGGGCCGCGGCCCAGAAGTTTCTGATTCTGGGCTGAACTTCGAAAAAACATAACTAATTCTAGAAAAATCGAAACGAAGTGATTCCAAAGCCAAATGAAAGGTATATAAGTCCTCTTTCAAGGAAAAATACAGCCCTTCACTGGGAATCACTACAAAATTACAGAATCACCAGAAACTAACCACTACTCCAAAACAGAGTTCTGTTTCAATCCCAAACTTTGGACAACCATATCTCACAGAATTCTAAACGAAATGACACAAAATATATGTCCATTTTGAAGCTTGGGATGTGAACTTTAAGACTGGAAAGTTTCATAATTTTCCAATACCATTTGGTCACTCAAAACGCTCGCTCAAACTGACAGCGAAAAACAGAGCTCAAACCAAACAATTTTCCAACTTTTCCCAAGTGATTTTAATGAATCCAAAATCAACAACCAAGCTTATCCCCATACAAAATCACTCAAGGAACACAATGGTGACTTCAAAATGACCAAAATCATCACCCAATCACATGCCCTGTTTTTGCCCAATGTCCAAACCAATATAGAATTCTCAAACTCCACCTCTAAGCTTCAATTCAATACCATTTATTCAAAACACTTAACAAGGCACTAATTCCATGTCAACAACAATTTAAACACCACAAGACCCTAATTTTCGAAAATGGGTCCCAAAATTCCAGAAATTCCAAGTTAAATCATTGGGCACAAGACTTATATAGAAAGGTTTCTTAAACTCACCTTAACAACTTTCTCAAAGCAAGTTCTTGATTCTCCCAAGTCCAGAATTTCGTGTGGCCACAAACCACCACCAATGGGCAAGCTACAACCATAGAAATGTTGCTCTCAACTCAAGGATCAACTTTAATGAAGGGAGTTTAAGCAAAGGAGATTATTTTCCTTACCTTTTTCAAGCTTTCTTCTCTTCCTTTTCCACCAAAAATGGCGCCCAGTTTTTTAGAGAGAGAGATGAGAGAAATGGAAGGAAGATGATGATGGAGACAATTCTTTCTCCCTACACACACACAACCGCACAAGAGAGAGAGAGAGAGAAGAGAAAAGTGATTTTTGTCTTCTAGTGCCACATCCAATGGCCATTCTCTTGCCACATGTCATCATCCACTCACTCCCTTATGAGCTCACCAAATCACAACACATAGGATTCCGACCCACGGTCAAGGAATCACAACCATTGATCTTAAATACCATATGTATTTATTTTCAAAATTCACATTACATTAATCATGATAGTGCTTAATTACACTAATTACAATGATTTTCATAATCATTAGCCCTAATCACAAATCGGGATATTACACTAATGATTGTATATTGTATAGAAAAGAGCATGAAGAGGAACAACAGTGTCCAATATGTGAAACCCTGAGATACAAATTAAATAATGCTCCTGCAAAAGTATTGTGGTACCTTTCAATCATACCAAGGTTCAAGCGCTTGTTTGCTAATGAAAATATGCAAGAAATTTGAGATGGCATGTGCATGAGAGGATATTCGATGGAAATCTTCGACATCCAGCTAATTCTTCTCAATGGAAGAAAATCAATCAATTATTTCTTGCCTTCGGTGAAGAGCCTAGGAACCTTAGGCTTGGCTTAGCACGGATGGCATGAATCCTTTTGGTAACCTGAGCAATATACATAGTTCATGGCCTGTTCTGTTGGTAATTTACAACTTATCTCCTCTGTTATGCATGAAATGAAAGTACATCATGTTATCTATGTTGATTTTGGGACAAAAAAAAAAAAACCAGAAATGATATAGATGTTTACCTGGAGCCCTTGATCAAAAACTTGAAAGAGTTGTGGGATGAATGTGTTGATGTTTTTGACGCGAACAAGAAGGAAATTTTTAAAATGAGAGCCATAATCTTTTGTACTATAAATTACTTCCCTGTATATGAAAACTTGTCAGGCTATAGTGTTAAAAGGCCATAAAGCATGTCTGATTTGTTAAGAAGGAACATGCTACCATCAACTTCAACATGAAGAAACACAGTTTATCTTGGTCATAGGAGATTTTTTAGACGAGGCCACCTGTATCGCAAATTAAAGAAAGCTTTTTTTGGTGGACAAGAGTTTGAAGATGCTCTGAAGGCATTGATTGGGGAGCAAGTTTATGAAAAGGTGAAAAATATGAATGTTATCTTTGGTAAGACTACAAAGAATAGTAAATGGAGAAAGAGGTCTGTCTTCTTCAATCTTCCATATTGGCCGAAGCATGATGTAAGGCATTGTATTGATTTTATGCATGTGGAGAAAAACATTTGTGATAGTATTGTTGGGACACTGCTTAACATACAAGGTAGTTCTAAGCATGACATAAAGGCAAGATTAGATTTGTAAGAAATGGGGATACGAGAAGACTTGCATCCAAAGCCATATGGTAAGAGAACTTTTTGTCTTCTAGCTGCTCATACTTTGTCTAAGGATGAGAAAAGAAGCTTTTGTCAATGTTTACATGACATCAAAGTTCCTTCAGGGTATTCTTCAAATGTTAGGAAGCTTGTGTCGATGAAAGACTTGAAGTTAGTAGGGCTAAAGTCTCATGATTGTCATGTCTTAATGCAACAATTGCTCCCAGTAGCTATTCGAGGCATTGTCGAATATGATCTTCAACATATTTTGACTAGCCTTTGTTTCTTCTTCAATACTATTTGTAGTAAAGTCATTGAGACAGAAAAATTGGATGAACTGGAAAATGAAGGATATCTGATCTTGTGCCAGCTTGAGAAGCTTTTTCTTCCTTCTTTTTTTGACATCATGGTACATCTAATTGTTCATCTAGTCAGGGAGATCAAGTTATATGGTCCTATCTATTTACGATGGATGTACCCAATGAAAGAACTATGAAAATCATAAAAGGGTATGTGAAGAACCCTAATCGGCCTGAAGCATCTATTGTTCAGAAATATGTTTCTGAAGAAGCCATGGAGTTTTGTCAAGATTACTTGTCAAATGTAGCACACATTGGACTTCTTGAACGTCATAATGAAGAAGGCAGTAGATGTGAGGCTTTAGTAAAGAGTATAGATCCTGATGAATTGCAACAAGTCCACTTGTACATCTTGAATAATGTTGATGAAGTTCAAGATTACATTAATGCTCATAAAGTAATTGTACGTTAAGGAAATAGTCGAATGACTGAACAAAGGTTAATTAGGGTGCATAACAAAACTTTTGCACATTGGTTCAAATAAAAGGTTGATGGCGAAGAATGTGTTTATGATACAATTAAATAGTTAGCACGTGGTCCTGAGGCTGATGTCATAAGTTGGACTTCATTTGTGATCAATGGTTATACATTTTACACGAAGTCCCTTGATGATAGGAGCACCGTCCAGAACAGTGAAGTTATGTTAGTGGCTGAATCTATGCACTTCTCTAGTTCAAAAGATAAGAATCCTAGATTAGTAGAAATACCTTATTATGGGGTGATTGAAGAGATTTGGGTGGTTGATTATGTTAGTTAAACTTCCCATTTTCAAATGTAAGTGGGTTGATGTCAACAATGGTGTGATGATTGATCAGTTGGGATTTACATTGGTTGATTTGAATAGTAAAAGTTTTAGAGATGAACCTTTTATTATGGCATATCAAGCAAAACAAGTGTTCTATGTTACTGATCAGGCAAACAAAATGTGGTCTGTAGCTCTCCAAGGAAAAAGGGTCGTTGATATTAATTAGGAAAGTCATTCAATGAATGATCTTCTTGAGACTCCTTCTTTTTTTAGGGGTTTACCAGAATTGAACGAAGAAGATGAAGCAGACAATGAACACGGCACAAGAAATGATCATCATGAAGGGATATGTGAGGATATCCCTTTACAAAACTACATTGAAGGTTAGTTAGCTAAAATAATTATCATGAACTATATTTGAATTATGTATATTGTTATTGGTGTATATATATATAACTACTTTTTTTGTTGTTGTCACAGGAAAATGAAGGATATGAGGTGTACGTCTTAGTGTAGATTCTCCGAAGCCAGGCTAGCTAGTGATCATCAGCCTGAGAAGAGTGTGTATAAAGTATTTTGGTCCTAATGAATAACATCATTGTCATTAATGTAATTTAATATTTGATGTATGTATGTAAGTGAAAAGATAAGGAACTTGGTCAAAACAACATTGTCATGGTTGTATGATTTCCTTGCATTATGATTTTGTTTATGATTGTGAGTTTATTATTCATGGTTGTTTTCCTTGCTTCTATTTTGGCCAGCACTGTTTAAGCACAAGGGAGTTGAGTTTTAATATGTTCCAATGAGTTTTGAATCTCTCACATGTCATTAAGATGTTAGTTATATAATCTGTAAGAGAAGATTTCTTTGAATGTCGTTTAATAGGGGAAATGGCTTGCTGGGTATATATTTTAAAAGAAAATTAAAAAAATCAACTTTTAAGACCAGTTCTCTCCAAAACCAGCCTGAAAAGTACATTTAAGACCGATTTTGGAAAAAACCCGTCTAAAAAGTTGAATTTTTAGACCGGTTTTCTGAAAAACCGTTCTAAAAAGTATTTACTTTTTAGAACGGTTTTTCAGAAAATCGGTCTTAATATTTCAAATTTTTAGACCGGTTTTTCATAAAACCGATCTAAAATTTTAACCTTTTAGACTGGTTCCTCTGATAACCAGTCTAAAAATATTTATTTTTAGACTAGTTTTATAATAACCGGTCTTAAAACATTTTTTTAACACCGGTTCCATAATCGATATAAAAAGTAGCAAAATTTTTAGACCGGCTGTATCAAGACTAGATCTAGAATCGGTTTAAATTGTCTTTTTTAACCGGTCTTAAAAGTGATTTTTCCAGTAGTGTATTTAGTTTTCATAACGTCCTTCATTTGTTTGAAAAATAATTAGTATAATGTATTAATGTTTCTTTGAATTTTAAGTCCTTATATTTTATATTTTTTCATTATCTTATTTTTTTCCTATTGCAGCAAAATAGATCATTTTTTTAGACAAAAATTTTGAACTCAATTGTTGGGTTATCATTAATGAATGAGGCCTAGGAAAAATTGTATGTCGTCCGGAAAACTGAGATAAATGATGGTGTTCTAAAATATCTTAGATATTTTATTGAAAAAATTCTAGAAAAATACAATTAAAATTAGGAAAGGACAAAAAGGTGTAGTGAATTTGTGAAATCCCAAATTAGATCAACCGTAGAAATCTGGGTTTTGAAATCTTGAGACAATGATGGAAATGCTCTCAGTTTAGTTAAAAAAAATAGAGGGAAGGCTGAAATTGAATTGGTTGGTTAAAGAGGAAGTGAGAAATGACAACCCTAAGAGGGGAAGGGGGCGAAGGGCTAAGCATGGGGTGATTGAAAGGGAATGGCGGTCTCTTGGCCGATCTTCGGCAGCGTGCGACAAAGTTGGAAGGTGGCAACTAAGAAATTACAAACCTAGGAAGGGAAGGGGTGAAGGGCTTGGCACAGTGATTGGAAGGGAACAACAATCTTTTGACCAAACTTCAGTGGCGTGTGACAGAGTTGGAAGGTGGTAACTAATAAACAACACCTTAGCTTCGGCTGGATTATTGTCAACTGGGTTGTTTTACTTGGAAACTTTTTTTGCTTAGTTTTCAGTTGTAAAAAGCTTCGGCTGTCAAATGTTCTCTATCTTCACCGTTATTCTTTAATCCCTTTAATTTGATCATCTTACTATTTATATTTATGCTTTTATTAACAACCCCAATAACAACACCTGTCACTTTATTAACAACCCCAGATTTTATATTAACAACTTGACTTTCTTGTTTAATATCTTCATAGTGAAAAATGGGAAAGTAACAAGTTCGATGCCCAATAAAAATACCTCTTGCTTTATTAACATCATAACCTTCTACATTAATGATTTCACTTCCTTGTTTAACATCCTTGTATGAAAAAAAGGAGAAAGTAACAAGTTCGATGCCCAATAACAACACCTGTTGTTTTATTAACAACACTATATTCTACATTAATGACTTCACTTCCTTGTTTAACATCTTCATAAGAAGAAATGGGAAAGTAACAAGTTCAATGCCCAATAACAACACCTCATGCTTTATTAACAGCACTAGCTTCTATATTAATGACTGCACTTTCTTATTTAACATCTTCGTATGAAAAAATTGGCAAAGTAACAAGTCTGATGCCTAATAAAAACACTTATCTCTATATTAAAACACAGTATTCAACATTAATGACATGACTTTTTACTTTCATAACTTGCTATATTTATCAGATGCTATCTAATGATAGTCTGCATTATTACATTCACTAATAACTTGAAACCAAAAATTGTGTGACAGTGACTTTTTTACACATTCACATTTTTCATAACAAGGGACATTAACACTGCAGTAGTACATAATATTTCCTTGTCACTAAAATCACACTACATAAGGCATTGTGAACACATTAATTACAAAATGGGTTAGGCATATGACAACAATCCCTCTCTCAAAAAATTATGAATGGGTTGACAGTCACTTTACAGCAACATAAACATTAGTTTCAAAAGTGTAAGTTCAAAATATTGTAGGTCCTTGTATTTGCAAAAGTGTTACTTCAAAAGATAACAGTATCGAATATCAGTTTGGGTTTGGATATTTGCATGCCATTCTAGTGTGACAAGCTTCAGTGTTATCACCTGTTTTAGCCACTTCTCCTTCACAGAACCACCGTTATATTGAATTTTACCTTCATCATTACAACTAAATGTCCCTCCAATATTGAAATAACAAAATAGTTCCTTCAATGATGATAGCCCTTCATTACATATCTTTTTGTATGCTTACTTGAAAAAAATACAATTTACACCACTCTTGATAATGTCAGTTCAGTAAGCTTATGACATAATGTTTATTAAAACAAGTAACTTCCCATATCATCACCCACCACCTACTATTAACAACAACGCTATATGTTTTAACATCTCCATCTTCATTGTTAACAACAGCCCCATATCATCACCCTTTATTACTATTAACAACAACACAATTTATTTTAATAGCTCCGTCTTCACTAATAACAACACTCCCCCCATATCATCACCCTACGTCTACTATTAACACTAAGACAATAACTTTCACATCTCCATATTCACTAATAACAACACCCTCCCCAATCGTAGTATTGATCACCGGAAGAACTTTATATTGAGACAACACCCATCACCATTCATCCTATAATCAGTCGCGAATAACAAAAAAGGCACAATCTTCAATAATAATGCAACCAAACACAATGAAATCGATCACACAACCATCAACATTGTAAAGCCGCTACCTTTTCTTCATCTTCACCTAAGAGCCCCCTTACCCATAAATGAAACCTCCGATATGATAAACCCCAATCACAAACTACAACCAATTGTCCATAAACATTGAAGAAGCACAACACAAAAATAATTTTTGTCTCAGATTTACTTACCTGTGGCTTAGGTCTCGTTTCCATCACTTTTCCTCTTTCGACTTCACCACTTTTTGGTGTCAACTTCACTCTTTGTCCTCCCACTCATTTTGCGCTCTGTCTTTTTGTTGCTTGTCACTAAACTGAGGGCATTTGCATCCTTGTCCATATCTTGATCTACAAATACAAATAAATGAAAATCATATTGCTTTTAAACGTTATCCACACATATCGTTGTAACACCTAGTAGAACAAAACGTTTTTGCTACTGCTCCTCCCTCTCTTTGAGGTTATTCAAGTGTTCTAAGGGTTTGGATGATGATTTCTCATGGGTTGATGATTGGTTTAGCAAAACCCTAGGTTGATTGTTAGGGTTTTAGGTATTTAAGGGAATTGGTAGTGAAAATCTTGATACCTAATGGTTTGAATATTAGGGTTTTTCTAAAATATATTATATTAGCTGACGGGTAATATGAGTATATGAAAATGATTATAGAAATGAAGTTGAAGGGAATGAGCCCTGAGGGTTTAAGGAATAATTGTACTTATTGTAGCTTTATATTGATGTGGAATTCTCTTGAATTTTGTTGAGATGTTGACAGGTGGCATTGCTTAAGGGGTCAGCATGCCCTGCTTATCGCATCTATGGGCAGGGCATGCTCATCCCCCAAATTTACAATTAGGGAACCCATTTTATTATTATTATTATTATTATTATTTATTTGGATTAAAAAATGGTATGCTGCACCCTAAAATATTTTTGCACCTGATATGGTATCTCAAATTAATTAATTTTCAATATAACCAGCTTCCAAAAATATTTTTCCTGTACCACCCTGTATCTTGAAATGTTTTCCCAGTACAACCCAATATCTTGAAATAGTTTTTAGTGGCACTCAATATCTTAAATTATTAGTGCATCTATCACTATGGAGTATTTTTTTTGTTAATTTACAAACAATACGCCATGGTGTTGGATGCACTAATAATTAATTAATTTAAGATACTAGGTGTTACTAAAAATACCTTAGGCTATAAAATACAACTTAACTCAAATAAATAAAAAAAGATTAACGAAAATTTGGGATAAGCAAGGAATGTGGATTCGTGCTTAAGGCTTGATTATTATCCTTAGCAAGGAGTTGAGGTAATTATCGTTGCTCAATTTTCGTGAGTGCTTGCAAGTTGGTGTTTATGAGTTGTTTTATATTGCAAAACAACAATATTGTTTGAATTAATGATGATGAAATCATGATAAGTTGTATTTAATTGGTGAACTTGTTTTGGTAAAGTACGTAGAAAGTGTTAGGAAGTTGTGTTGTTAGGAAGTAGGTCATATAGACAAGCTATATGCGTTTTGGACAATGAAAATGGTTATTCCATGCATTAGGCCTGATTATTAGTAATTCATCTATATTGTGCTGTAAATTGGCCTTTGCTACTAGGACTTTCAGTTTCATCCCGTTGTTTAGAAACATGGAAGGCCAAATGTTAGTGTAGTACGTGTTGATATTTAAGCCACCCTAACACGGTTGTTGCATGTAATTTTATTGATTTATATTACCGTTTGTGAGGCCGTTGTCATTAGTGAGCATGATATAGACTCACTTTAGGACAAGTAGTTATGAAATTATAAGTTTGAGTATGTTGGTTATGGATATGTGAAACCAATGATTTTTTATGCTCTTATGATTATTTTCCAACATATGTATATTAATTTGAATGAAGTATGATAGATTTTGGAGTTTGGAACCCGTCTCATGTTCGGATAAATTCATTTGCTTTTTCTTCAACTTCGTTCCTATAGGGATTGACGTGACTTCTTTTCTTCAAAACCTATATTGTCTCATCTTCATTATATACTACTCCTTTCAATCCTTAATATAAGACAAATTTATATAATTTGATTATATTAAGGAAGTTAATTAAACTAGTTAATATAACATATTTTTCTAAAATACCCTAGTTATCTTCCTTAATTCCATCATTCCCTCTCTTTTTTGATTATTGTTGAGGGGAGTATTTATAGGAGTATTTAGAATCAATATCTACTCCTCAAATATATTTTATATTAAAGACTAGAAGGAGTCACTACTATAAAATTGACTATATTTCACAATTATTTTTTCAATATTTTATGGTTTTAAAATATAAAATATTTTATTTCTAAACAAAATATTTTTTGGTTATCTACTATAAAACCGTAAAATATAGGGCTTGATATTTCACGGTTGTTCATTAAAAACGGTTAAGTATTTGATATAAACTTCACGATTCTTGGTCAATCACTGTGAAATATAACATACAATATTCGATGCTTATTCACAAAGGATTGTGATATATATTGACATAAAATATTTTATTGTTCTAATGCTAAACTGTAAAGTATTTGACTCTAGGTTTGGTCATATGTAATAAGTTCATTTGACGGTTGTTAGTCTATAACTATAAAATGTTTTTAAATACTTCATAGTTATTTTAAAGAACTGTGAAATATTGTGAAATAATTTACAGTTATTTACAAGTAACCTTGAAGTATGTGAGAATTTTTTTAAGTTAGGGGCCTCACTTTCGATTGCCCCCTCCAAAATTACCTATAGAAATAACATATATACACTAAACACCAAAGTGGGTCTAGTTCTAAAGGCATCATGTCTACAAAGTAATCAATTCCAACAAGAAGTCTATGAAATAATGCATAATAATAGCAAATTAAAGCAGATCATCTAGTACTATATACACAGTTATCAATACACCAATATCAATATGGACTAAGTGCATGTATGTAGCAAGCTGCATATCTATAGACTCAGTAGCAAATGTCTATCACTATTGAAGCCACGTATCAAAAGGAAAACTTATTTGTAACAAGTTGACAAACAAAACAAAATCATCATTAAGATTAATATTTAATTCAAACAATGATTAACACAAACAATAATAGTCAAGCAACAAAGGTAAGGGCATTTACATGATCAAATGCCCTATTTTCTTTTTCTAGTCTTAATAATTTTAATGTTCATTTTAGTTACAATTATTTTCTTCAACTTGTAAAGCAATTTTCCCGTCTTTGAAATCCAAATTCCTTCATTGTGGTCATGCCTAATGTACAAAGCATCATCCTTATTGAAATGTGTATCAAGTGACATATCCCTTGAAAAGATCATCCTTAACTGGATTGCCTTTACCTCCTGCATCTGCATTTGTTTTATTTGATAACAAAACTATAAACCTTTCTTAATTAGCAGGATTAGGAACATAGAACACTTGTTTAGCTTGAGAAGTTAAAATGAAAGACTCTTCATTTTACCCTTCTTTGTTCCAATTTAGTTGTATCAAATTTGACTCATCCACTTTCAAAACATTATTATTATCAACTCACTTGCACCCGAATACCACAATTTGAAATCCTACATAACACAACTCCCAAATGTTTCAACCACCCCAATATATGACATATTCGCATAGATAGGATTTTTATCTTTCACACTTAATACATCCATGGTGTTAGCAATGACAATTACCCTCTTATTTTGCATTTTGCTCTAGTCATCTTGCTCTTTAGTGTAGAAGGTTTATCCATTAATGATGAAGTTTGAGAAAGAAAGTACCCACTTGATCAAACCATTTGCCAAGAACATTACTTTCTAAGAAATTGAATTATAATCATCATTATATTTCTCATCCATATGCTGCTTTAACTATGTTGTGAATTGTTTATTATGTTCTTTGGCATACCAACTCTTTACTCTGTTAAGGTTTCCCCTCCTTAGCTCATTCATCTGAATATCTACTTACTCGTCAATCTCTTTGGAGTTGTGAAATACATATAGGTGTGCTTGCTCCCACTATTAGTTTGAGATAGTGATAACTTTCTTTCTCATTAACCCTTGTCCAGATGTCCTTTCTTCATGTGAAGACACCAAAAGGCCAATATATATCTTATGCATCTTCTAAGTAATCGATACAAAATTCAGCAGCCTCTTTACAAATATACCGTTCAATAATGCAACCCTTAGATGAATCCATTTTTCACATACCCTTATAAGTCTTTCATCTTGTGATCGACTGGGTACATCCTTCACATATAGACTTGGCCACATAGTTGTATCTCTTTAACCAAGTAAATAATTAGATGTACCATGATGTCAAAGAAAGCTGGAGGAAAAAACATCTTCAGCTCACATAGCATAGTCACGATTTAGGTTTGTAACCTCGACAATTTCTTGGGGCCAATTACTTTACTATACAATGACTTGAAGAAGAAGTATAGCTTCATGATCATAGCTCACACTTCATTAGGTAAAATACCTCATATTGTTACCGGAATAAAGTTTTCCATCAACAAATGGCAATCATAGGATTTAAGATCCTTTAGCTTCAAGTCATTCATTGACAAAAGGCTGCCAATGTTTGATGAGTAAGCCTTTAGCACTTTCACTACAACAAGAAACTCACATAAACTTTTTTTCCTTATTTAGATAGGGTGAAAGCCACTGGCCAAAGGAATGTATGAGATCCCCTCTCTTATAGTGCTAATTCATCCTTATTCCCATCTCAACCATGTCTAACCTCACATTTATGTCATCCTTCATCTTCCCCTGTAATATTGAGTAATATCCTAAAGAGACTCTAACCCACATTTTTCTTAATGTGCATGACATCAAGAAGATGTCTAACATTTAGGAAAGTTCAATATGGCAAATTGAAGAAAATAGACATTTTCTTCTACCTGCTTGTCCTTACATATTTCCTAAATGGCTTCCCAAATTTACAACTTATAGCATTCATTTTCTTTTTAAAACCTCATCCCAATCAAGGCTCATATGCCCTTCTTTCCTCTAATTTCCCATTGAAGTATTTCCTCATATGGTGATACGGATGACCCTTTTGCAACCATCTATGATGTCCCATATAGGAATTCCTTATACCATGATTTAACCTGATTGATTGTGTACCCTCTTCACAAATCTCTAAGTTGGCCTTGAATGTTGTATCATGACAAATTTCCATACACAAGAAAATCATTGATTGTGCCAAACAATATGGCCTTAAAGTTGAATGTTTCTTTCCCTTAAGCATCATATACATGAACTACACTCTTCCATAATTGCTTCAAATCTTCAATTAGTAGTACAAGGTATACATCTATGTTATTCGTTGGTTGCCTTGGCCTTGAGATTAGAATTGATAACATGATATACTTCCATTTCATCGAGAGCTATAAAGGGATGTCATATACAAACAATATAACCAGCCACGTACTGTGGGTATTGCTTTGAATCCCATATGGGTTCATCCTATCAATAGCCAATACTAGGTAGAGATTTCTTTTTTCTTTAGTAAATTCAACAAACTCAAGATCAAACTTAATCCATTTAAAAGAATTAGTAGGATGTCGAAGCATGCCATCTCAAATTCTTTCATCTACATTCCACCTTAAATTTTTGCATCATGTATATTATTGTACAAGCATCTAAATTTAGGTATAACGCCCTCTCTAGGCTCTTCCTATTCTCTTGGTCGCATGAGGCTCAATGCTTTAGACACTCATTTAATGATTCGTATTCTTTTCTAAACAAATACAATGGTTGGTGCACACATGTATATTGTCATAACTCAAGCCAATAGTGTCGTCACTTGTTTTACATCATATATAATCCACAAATAGATAGATAGTCAGAGAGGACATACAAACATTAGAAGACATGTTGAGAGCATATGCACTGGATTTTAAGGGAAGTTGGGATCGTTTCCTTCTGCTAGCTGAGTTTGCCTATAACAACAGCTATCACGCGAGCATTTAGATGGCTCCCTGTGAAGCACTATATAGAAGGAAGAGCCAATAATCTCTCTGCTGGACGGAATTGTCTAAATGAAAACTATATGGGATAGACCTGGTAGATCAAACCATAAAGCAAATCAAGATTATCAAAAAGAGGCTCCTAGAAGGGCAAAGTAAACAGAAGAGCTATATTGACAAAAGGAGAAGACCTCTAGAATTTGAAGTTGGGGATCATGTATTTTGGAAGTTACTCCGGTTACTAGAATTGGCAGAGCAATAAAGAGGAAAAAGCTAAGCCCTTGGTACATTGGCCTTTCAAGATACTGCCAAGAGTTGGGCTAGTGGCGTACTGAATAGCCCTACCCCTAAAATTGAGCAGACTCCACGACATTTTTTCATGTCTCACGGTTGAAGAAGTACTAACTAGGCCCTGAGCATGTCATTGCATATGAAGACATTGACATGCAAGATAACTTCACATATGAGGTTTAGCCAGAACAAATCATTAATTGGTAAGAAAGATGGCTCAGACACCAAACCATACCATTTGTAAAGGTGTTCTGGAAGGGACTGTCTCTAAGGGAAGCAACCTAGGAAGCAGAAGAAGACATGAAGAAATGTTACCTAGAATTTATGCCTCAAGATGTGTAACAAATTTTGAGGATGAAATTTATTTTACTAGGGAAGAATTGTAATATACTAAACTTTGTAATGGTTAGAGTTTGTATATGTAAATACTTAAATGAAATAAATACTGGTGCTAATGTATATAAATATGGAGCTATTTTCGTGATTCTCAAATACACATGGTGTCATTTACTGAAGTTAAGAAGTTAGAGTTACTAATAACGAGTATAAGTAGTCGAAGGAAATTTATCGGTGTCTATAAGACACTTGGCGACATTTAGGGGACATAAGGGGTTTATAGCGTCATTTGGCAGGCCTTGATATATGTGTTGTAGTCCTAAGTAAAACCCAAGTAGGATCCAGAGTAAATACCGACAAAGTAACTTTATTAAAGTAGCTTTAATAAAGTAACTAATAATGACTCAACTTTTGTGGTAGCTCCAAAAGAAAGTGACACATGTTCATTCATCACGAGATACACTAGTTAACTTTTATGCTTGCTTCACAAGAAAGTGCCATGTGTCACTCATCATTACACTTGCCTTTTTAACTTTTAAGTTGGAACTCTAAAAAGGCGCCACCTAGCCTCCGAGTAAGGGGAATCCACCGGTCTTCAGTTCGATCATGTACTTGACTTCCCAAACACCATATCCAAGAGTCTGGGGAATTCATCAGGTTCCTCTTGTTAGGATCGGTAGGCACAGCGGAGGAATTTTAAAATTTTACCAATCCTAATCGAGGATCTATCAACGACGTTTAAACCAAGTTTGAAGGATTCATACCTTTTATGATTCAGGGTTTTCACGATCTCTAGCAGCCAACACGTCAGGTCCGCTCCCTCTACCGGTATCTACACGAATGCTCTCCAACCGAGACTGCTTGCTAGCGCCTCTAATGTCTCCTAAGGTTTTCCTTACGGCTCTCAATTCTCATGTGCATCTCAATATATCTGCTCTATCAAGTTTATAACCTGTGAGTGCTATTTTCAAATTTCAAAATTAATCATCATTAATTTCAAAATTAATTAACTATTTATTATCTTGATGAGCTAATTAAATAAATTCAGTTTAAATTAAATCTGTCCAACAGTTTTAATTTAACCTATTTATTTAATCCAAATAAAGAGCTATTAGATTTAATTTATCTTCATAAATTAAATCTGAGATACCATATCTCTATCATGTTAGTTATTAAATTTAATATATCTTAATAAATTAAATTTAAAACTAACACAATATAATAATATCATATAATATATATACATATATATATATATATAAGATATATATTTCAAAAAAAGTATATATATATATATATAATATTATTAATGCATTTTATATTATATATATATATATAAATATAAAATTCGTCCACCCTAAATTAAACATTATCTCGTGTTGGGTCATTCTTGTGTGCGACCCTGTAGGCCCATATGAAGTTGGCAGTGGGCCAATAACTATACTAACCCAAAAGTCAGAAACGGCCTCTAGCAAGACATTACGACTACTCAATTCATATGAGGATCGTTATCACGATGCAAACTGTCATACAACCATGTCACGTCCCTTTTGTCACACGATATATCGATCAAGGATAAGGCATGGAAAATGTCATCCTCTTGTTCCTGACCATTACTTTCTCGATTCCTGAGTAGCTGATAATAGAGATAGAAACTACTTTCCATCATAGTATGGCCATACATTTCTCAGACTCACTCATCGAAGGGCCCAGTAATATCTCTCTACTAATGTGAGGGACAAATTCCATCTTGATCATTCATATTCCTCTGCATGAAAAGTGACTTTTGACTAGTTCAAAGCTTAGCAACTCTCATATAGGAATCCATGATGACCTCAGGTCTAAGGGCATTGTGACGTGGTTATACATGAGAAAAGCTTATGACTTGATCCATGTAGCTTTCTCATAGTGGGTTGGTCCAGCACCTTGTACTCTTACAAGTGCCTAAGACTTTGATTCGTATCTCCATATCTTATCAAAGTCATACTGATCTTTTTTCATCTCTGCTCCCGCATAGATGACCAACCAGGGGCATTTTAGGACAATCTTTATGAATTATCTTAGGATACAATTATCACAGTTAACATATAAATAATATGATAACAAAATGGAGAAATTTCATTAAAATAATGTTTAAAGTACAATTATTGGCCCTTAGGACACAATTTCCAACACCTCTTCCCCAGACCCTTCAAGGATGCCCAGGAGAGAGAGAAGAGAGAGAAAAGATTATACAAGGACACTTGTTACTCTATGGCACTAAATCCAACTCATCCCTTCCTCTATGAATTTGGCCAGCTAAGAGAAAGAAGAAGAAAAATGTAACATCTCAAATTTCAGTCACCAAAATTCCTTTACACCTTTATGGTATTAAAGGGAATAAAATAATGAACATTGGCACACTTGAATTAGCCAAACAGTGCAATTAGTGGCCATATAAACTTTGGACCAACATAAGACATAAAGTCTTATTTTTGTCCTCTTAAAAGCCCATTTTTGTAGGCCCAAAATGAAATAATGGAATAACACTATTTTTGAGCCCAAATAATAGTGAATTTCGACCAACAATAAAGAAAGGAAGAAGGCCCAATCTAATTACAAAAATGTAGTGGCAAAATGGTCATTTGACCAATAAAGCAAGAAGCCTTTATTTTCTTCAAATTAAGGGCTATATGTCCAAACAAAGGAAGCAAGAGGGAAACAAATTCTTGGTCCAAATCAAGCAAAATATAAAGAAATTGTAGCCAAGTAAAAGAAGAAGGAAAAGTCAAAAATTGTCATGTGATTAATTGGCATTAGAATAATATTGTTCAAGGAGGTGGATGATGATAATTCAAGAAGCCTTTTTGTCCCTTCAAGGGCCATATTTACGTCAAGACAAAGAGAGCAAGGAGGAAACATTTGTGGCTAAGTAAAAAGGATGAAGAAAAGTCAAAAAGTAGAACATGTTATTGATTGCAATTAAATAATATATTCTTAAGGAGGTGTAAAGAGATATTTTAAGAGCTAAATAAGCTCTTTTAAAGCCTAAACCTTACATCCAAAATAGAAGGGGGGGAGGGAGAAAGTGGCTTGAAGAACAAGAACACAAAGGGAAAGCATAAGAGTTCAAGAAGCCAAACAAGGTAAGTTAGTTATAAAAGTCACTTGTCCTTGCCTTCAATCTCTTGGAAATCTCTTCTAATCTTCATATCCTCCTTGGAAACACATGTAGCAAGCACAAATCAAGAGGAAGAAAGAAGAATAGGGCCACGATTTTGAGTCTTGAGAGAGAAAGCAAAGGTAAATCATGAAACCTTGCCTAGCCTATTGATTTATGTTTGTTGGTAGTCATTGGATGATTGTTGGCTTGGTTTTCATGACTTTATGATTTTGGGAATGCCAAACCCTAAGGGGAGGTTCTTCCCAAATTCATACTAATTATGTGCAATTGATGTTTAAGTAGTTAAACATGGGATTACAAGTGAAAAGAAAGTGCTTAATTGAATAAAAGCATGAAACTTGCATTTTTCCCAAAACTTCCAGAATCTCAGCCAGCTGTGTTTGGTAGTGTTTGGATTGCATTCTGAATTTTTGATGGTTCCATTTTGCTTAGAATGGAAAATTGTGTAAGGAACATTTGAAATATGAATCGTGAAGGCTTTAGGGTGTGAAATAACAATTTTACCCCTAAAAACCTAAACACAGTGGCTAACAAGGGTAAATATGTAATTTGGACATGAATTTGACTAATCTGAGGTAAAAAATGTATTCTACATGTGAAATTGTGTAGGAATAGCTGAGTTCATAATTTTTGGTAAAGTACAATTGGAATAGGTATAAAAGTGCTTAGATCGGGTCCAAAGGGTATTTGGTAATATTGTGTTTTTGAGTTAAGATAACCAACACAATGAGTTTAGAATGAGTTAATAACTCAATTACCATAAATTTGGAATTTTAGGAAATATCAATAGCCTGAGCTGGACATAGAATATTAGATAGACAGACAAGCAAGGAAAGGGCAATTCTAGGTAGTAACTCTATCTTTCGTATACTATGAGGTGGTATATATGTTGTATGTTGATATATTATGTGATATGAATAATGAACACACACTATCTAGCTATGGTGCAAGAAAAGTACAAGTATCATCTAATGGGAAAAAAACAAGTACCATTCGGCCTAGTGAGAACTCAATTATGATACACAGTGCTAGGGGGCACATTACTTGTATGGTATGGGACCTAGTTGAAGTACACGGACAAGTAGGGATTTGGCCCTGAATTGTGACACACACTGGTATACAATGTTATTGTTATATTACACTATATGGTACATTGCATATTTATTTATTGCATTTTATATTATTGATAGGTTGTTACCATTGCGATTCTCTTGAATCTCACTCTTTCCATAAATGTATAAAGTTTTTAGCAGCAGGTAGCGACTCAAGGAGCAAAAGTAGTAATCACAGACAATTGAAGGTTCTGGTCCAGATCAAGCACTGACATTGGTTATCTGTAGGCTTTGATTATATTTTAAGTCGATAATTATTATGTACAATCCCTGTAGGGAATTCTGTAATGTAATCAAATACTTATTATCAATATTTTTATGCTATTTTGTGTGTCCACTTAACTACATACAAACACTCTGATGAATGTTGAAATAAATAAGAGTTTTGACAATTCTCTCTGTTTGTCCATCAGTTTATAGATGAATGGTTGTGCTGAACTTCAATTTAGTACCCAAAGCTTTATGCAGAGACTTCCAAAACTTTGAAGTAAATCAAGGGCCATTTTAAGATATAATGCTGCTTGGCGTATCATGGAGTCAAACTATCTCCTTTATATATATATATATATATCTTCTAGCTTATCTGGAGAATAGATGGTGTTGATCAGAATAAAATGAGCCGATTTCATTAGTCAATCAACGATTACCCATATTACATTGTAGTTCTTCATCTAAGTAATCTTACCACAAGATCTATAGTAAAGCTTTCCCATTTCCACTTAGGAATTTTAGGATTTTGCATAAGCCTTAGTAGTGTTTGATGTTCTACCTTTGCCTTTTGGCATGTGAGGCAACTCGCAACATATTTGGTTACATCCCCTTTTATTCCTGGCCACAAGTATAAGGACTTTAGACTGTGATACATTTTGATTACTCCTGGGTAAATAGTGTACTTGTTCTTGTGTGCCTCTTCCGGGATTTTCTACTTAAGTTCATCCTTTAGTGGAACATATATCCTTTTCTTATATCTGACCAATCTACTAGGTGAAAGATCATACTCTTGGGTCTCTCCTTGTTCAATCTTAACCCTTGAACGACTTTGCCCAGTTATCTACTTCTAAGCTTCTTCAATTTCATCTCTCAAGTCACTTTCTTCTTGAATAGCACTTTCGCCATTTAGCAATATCTAATTTGATAGGTTTAGATCTTTGAATCCTTCAAGTAGTTTCTATTCTTGAATCATCATGACTACCACCTACATTGTTTTTAGACTTAAAGCATCAGCTAAAACATCTTCTTTACCTGAATGGTATTTGATTTCAAAATCATAATCTTTTATCAACTCCATCCAGCTTCATTGTCTCATATTCAATTCTTTATATCATGCAAGTATTTGAGACTTTTGTGGTCATAGTACAACTCTATAGTCACATCATACAAGTTATGTTGCCATATTTTCAAAGCAAAGACAATCGCTACAAGCTCTAATTCATGTGTGGGATAATGTTCCTCGTGAGGCTCCAGTTGTCGGGAGGCATATGCCACAACTTTGCCTTGCTTTATTAGGACACATCCTACTCCCTCCTTACTCGCATCACTGTAGTCCACATAGGTCAATTTCAAATATGGGATAATTAACACTGGTGCAGTTGTAAGTCTCTCCTTTAACTCTAGAAAACTGCTCTCATATTTATCATCCTACATAATCACACTACTACAGAATAAAGATACTACTACCTTAAAGGACATCATTTTTTAAAAGAGGGAAGTAGAAAACAAAGGCAATGGGATTTTTGTAAATATAGGCACGTAGTAGGAAACTTTAGGCGTCCTAAATTTGAATTGGGATGCATAAAGTTCCTTCCTGGCGCTAAACCCAATTCTTTAGGCGCTATACACTTGGGTTTAAGAGTCTCAAAAATATTTGGGATGCCTAAACCCATTTTTGGGGTCCCAAATTTAAAAAAAAATGGTGCCTTTTTTGGTTTTGAAACCCCCTCATGACTTTGCTTCCATTTTCACTATTTCTTTCACTCTCAATATTGTGTTATCCTTAGCTCCCTCACTATTGTTGCTCTCTCTTTTTCCCTCACCATTGCTCTCTCACCACCATCCTCTGTCATCCTCCTCTCCCTCTCACCACTATCGACCCTCACCGTGGTCCCTAGCTCCCTCTTTTTCCCTTATCGTTGCTCTCTCACTACCATTCTTTGTTGTCTTCCTCTCCCTCTCACTACTATCGTCTGCCATGATTGCCTCTCCCTCTCCATACTTGCTGTCGTCAGTATCCTCCCTCCCTCTCCCTTTAGATCTCTCTCTCTTTCTCACACGATAGCTACCATCGGCCTACTACTCTCTCATAGTATGTTTATATTTTTTTAAAAAATATTTATTCTAACTATTTAATGTTATATTCTGGTTGAAAGAATTACCCATATAATGTTTTTTTTCTTTGATGTGGGAGCACTAGAATTAGTTCTTTAATTACAAAATAATATTTGTGAATGTGGGTTCTTTGTTTGATCTGATGGGGTAATTGGAAGCTTTTAACTAAGAAATTTCTCAGTATAATGAAGTAACGCCATTAGTAAAAGTAAAATTTGATGCCACTATTTATTCTAGGCTGAATGATTGTTATTGTTAGGGCCTTCGTGTCAATGATGTATTACTTTAGAAATGGAAATGAGTTTTTTTAAGAAAACTCTTTCGTACCTAGATATCTAGTTCGCCTCTTTTACACTTGTATTCTATTGGTTTTGGAAAAAAGTCAAAATATTGTTTATAGCAGTTTTGTAAAGTAAAAAAATGTTAATTAAAATAATACTATTTAGCATTTATTGATGAATTGAATTTTTATTGGGAGAATGACAACTAAGTGTAATGCCCCAAATTTTGATTAAAGGCTAATGATGATTATTAAGAATATTTTGTGAATTAAAGTTTGAATTATTATGTGTTTTGGGGCAATTTCAGTTAATATGCAAAAATCGGTGAAAAATTAGAAAGAATGGAAAATTGTCGGTTAATTAGTCAGTGATTAATGGAGAAATTAATTACTAACTAATGTGATTAATTGATTTGGACTGGTGGCATATCAGATAGCACTACCCCCAAGTCTGAGTAGACTTCATGATGTGTTCCATGTCTTATAGCTCAAGAAGTACCAACCAGACCTTGAGCATATTATTGAGTATAAAGAGGTTGAGTTGCAAGATAACTTCACTTATACGGTAGAGCCAGAATGAATAATTGATCGAGAAGAACAACGACTTTGGCATCAAAGCTTACTATTTGGAAGGTGGTCTGGAAGGGAATGTCTCCAAGAGAAGCAACTTGGGAAGTGGAAGTGGACATAAAGAAGCAATTTCCTGATTTTATGCCCCTGGATGTGTAACAAATTTTGGGGATGAAATTTGTTGCATGGGGGGAGAATTGTAATGCCCTAAATTTTGATTAAGGGCTAATAATGATTATTGAGAATATTTTGTGAATTAAACTTTGAATTATTATGTGTTTTGGGGCAATTTCAGTTAATGTGCCAAAATCAGTGGAAAATTAGAAAGAATGGAAAATTTTGGGTTAAGTAGTCAGTGATTAATTGAGAAATTAATTACTAACTAAGAAGAAATGAGATGTGTGACTAAATGGCTAATAGAGTGGTTAGAGTAACTAATTAGTTACTTACTTTGTGAGAGCCAATGAGAGTGAAACATGTGGCAAGCTTACGTGAGAGAGAGTGCATGGAAAAGTCAAATGGCATTTTAAAATGATTTCTCTCTCTCTCTCTCTTCCCTCCTTTTAACTGAAGCAAGCATGGGCATGCGGGGAGTATCATCATTTCATCTTCTTCAAGCTCTCTTCTCTCTCATTTCACTCTCTACAATTTGGCAGCCATTGTTGAAGAAGAAAGAGAAAGTTTCAAGGTAAAATTCCTGCTATTTGACCCTTTAGATGACCTCTAATGCCAAAACTTTCTTCTTTAATCTTATTACTTGGATTGAGAGTTTCGATTCTATGGTGATAGATATTCCAATCGTGGGATGCCAGAGGTATATGGTATTCTTTTCTGTGCCAAGAGAGATGGAAGAAACTCTAGAAGACATACCCGTGGTAAGAGAGTTCCCTGAGGTGTTTCTGCACGATCTTGGCAAATTGCCTCTAGAAAGGGAAGTGGAATTCCTGATTAAGTCGGTGCCTGGAGCTAAATCTATATCTAAGGCCCCATACCATATGACTCTAAATGAAATGGCAGAGTTGAAGAAGCAAATTGAAGAGTTACTTGAAAAAGGGTTCATTCGACCTAGTGTTTCACCGTGGGGAGCTCCATTGCTGTTTGTGAAAAAGGAAGATGGAAGCTTGAGACTTTGTATTGATTATAGAGAACTTAACAAAGTTACTGTTAAGACAAGTATCCATTTCCAAGAATCGATGCTCTGTTAGATCAACTGTCTAGTTCATGCATATTCTCTAAAATCGATATAAGGTCAGGTTATCATCAGCTGCGTGTGAGAGTAAAAGATGTACTAAAGACTTCTTTCAGAACGAGACATAGGCACTACGAGTTTTTGGTGATGCCCTTCAGGTTAACTAATGCACCTACGGTATTTATGGATTACATGAATCGTGTTTTTTGATAGTACCTTGATCAACTTGTTGTGGTGTTTATCGATGACATCCTAATATACTTTAAGAGAAGAGAGGAGTATGAGCATCATTTGAGAACTGTGCTTGAGACATTGTGTGAAAAGCAGCTTTATGCCAAGTTGAGTAAATATGAGTTCTGGCTTATGGAAGTAAAATTTCTTGGCTATGTTATCTCACGAGAAGGGGTCTCAGTGGATCTCAATAAGGTAGAAGCAGTACTTGACTGGAAAAGACCAGAAACTATTTCTGAGATTCACAGCTTTCTGGGTCTTACTGGTTACTACCGAACATTTATTCAAAATTTCTCCTGTATTGCCTTGTCGATGACCAAGCTCATGATAAAGGATCAGCCGTTTGTGTGGGATGAGCATTGTGAAAACTGTTTTGATGAGCTGAATAGAGATTGACTATGGCAGCAGTATTGATTATACCTGATCCCAGAGAGGCTTACATCATGTACAGTGATGCGACAGGGGTTAGAGTGTGTCCTAATGCAGCAGGGATGTGTAGTGGCATATGCCTCTCGACAGCTTAAGCCGCATGAAAATGAACTATCCCACTCATGATCTAGAGCTTGAGGAAATTGTGTTTGCATTAAAGATTTGGCGTCATTACCTATATAGGTTGATAGTGGAACTGTACTGCGAGCGTATGAGTCTCAAATATCTATATGATCATAAAGAGTTAAATATGAGACAACGCCATTGGATGAAGTTGCTTAAAGATTACAACCTGGAGATCAAATATCATATGGGTAAAGCCAATGTCATTACTGATGCTCTTAGACGAAACACGGTGCTTGTTGCAGCAATGATGATTTACGAGGTGAAATTGATTAAGGATTTTTTGGGACTTTAATCTCTCGAATGATATCCTATGTGCCAGTTATGGTGTAGTCCAATGGGAGAATGACCTAAGGACTAAAATCAAAGAGGCTCAAATGCATGGTGAGCGAGCCCAGTCCATCTAAGCTATGATTAAGCAAGGAGGGACTCGAGATTAGGATTTGTCACCTAGTGGACTAGTTAGTTACCAGAAGAGAATCTATGTTCCATTAAGGGCTGGCTTGAGATAGAGGATTTTGGATGAGGCTCATAAAAGTTAGTACACTCTTTACCCAGGTATGACCAAGATGTATCACAACTTGAAATCCATGTATTGATGACCAGGGTTGAAGAATGACGTGACTAAGTATGTAGCGTGGTGTCTTACCTGTCAAAAGGTGAAGATTGAACACCAGATACCACCAGGATTGCTTCAGAGTCAAGAAACTCTAGAACAGAAGTGGGAGAGTGTGACTATGGATCTAGTGGTGGGCGGTCTGCCCAAGATCAGAAACTATAATGCGATCTAGGTGATTGTTGATCAACTCATGAAGTCAGTGCACTTCATACAGATTAATGCTAGCTATTCTCCTGATAGGCTAGTTGAAATATACATTAAAGAGATAGTAAGACTTCATGGTACACCAAAAAACATTATCTCCGATAGAGATCCTCGATTTTCTTTGAGATTATGGAGGGCTCTACATGAAGCTCTGGTTATGCAATTGAGGTTTGGCACGGCCTACCATCCTTAAATAGATGGGTAGTCAGAGAGGACTATTCAGAAACTGGAAGATATGTTGCGAGTATGTGTCCTCGACTTTAAAAGAAATTGGGACTACCATCTCCCACAGGCTGAGTTTGCATAAAATAATAGCTATCATGTGAGCATTCATATGGCTCTGTATGAAGCATTGTATGGGAGAAAGTGCTAGTCACCGTTGTGTTGGACATAGTTGTCTAAGAGGAAGTTGTATGGGCTAGATCTTATTGATCAAACCTTAGAATAGATAAGAATCATCAGGAAGAGGCTCCACACAGTATAGAGTTGACAGAAGAACTATGCTGATGAAAGGAGAATGCCTCTAGAGTTTCAAGTGGGGGATCATGTTTTCTTGAGAGCATCTCCTGTCACAGGTATCGGGAGAGCAATCAAGCGAAAGAAGTTGAGTCTGAGGTACATTAGTCCATTTGAGATTCTGGTAAGAATCAGACTGGTGGCATATCATATAGCACTAACCCCGAGTCTGAGTAGATGTCATGATGTGTTTCATATCTTGCAGCTCAAGAAGTACCAACAAGACCCTGAGCATATTATTGAGTATGAAGAGGGTAAGGTGCAAGATAACTTCAATATGCGGTAGAGCCAAAACGAATAATTGATCAAGAAGAGTGACAACTCAGGCATCGAAGCTTATCGTTTGTGAAGGTGATCTGGAAGGGAATGTCTCCAAGAGAAGCAACTTGGGAAGTAGAAGTGGACATAAAGAAGCGATTTCCTAATTTTATGCCCCTAGATGTGTAACAAATTTTGGGGATGAAATTTGTTGCACGGGGGGAGAATTGTAATGCCCCAAATTTTGATTTAGGGCTAATAATGATTATTGAGAATATTTTGTGAATTAAACTTTGAATTATTATGTGTTTTGGGGCAATTTCAGTTAATGTGCCAAAATCAGTGGAAAATTAGAAAGAATGGAAAATTTTTGGTTAATTAGTCAGTGATTAATTGAGAAATTAATTACTAACTAAGAAGAAATGAGATGTGTGACTAAATGGCTAATGGAGTGGTTAGAGTAACTAATTAGTTACTTACTTTGTGAGAGTCAATGAGAATGGAACATGTGGCAAGCTTACATGAAAGAGAGTGCATGGAAAAGTCAAATGGCATTTTAAAATGATTTCTCTCTCTCTCTCTTCCCTCCTTTTCACTGAAGCAAGCATGGGCATGCGGGGAGTATCATCATTTCATCTTCTTCAAGCTCTCTTCTCTCTCATTTCACTCTCTACAATTCGGCAGTCATTGTTGAAGAAGAAAGAGAAAGTTTTCAAGGTAAAATTCATGCTATTTGACCCTTTAGATGACCTCTAATGCCAAAAATCTCTTCTTTAATCTTGTTCCTTGGATTGAGAGCTTTGATTCTATGGTGATAGATTTTCCATTGGTGGTGTTTTGAGCACACAAGGAAATTTAAGGATTGGTGAATCAAGGAACCTCTTTGAGAAAGTTGTTGAGGTAAGTAAGATGAATCTTTCTATATGAGTTTTATGGCCATTGGATTTAGTTTTGAATTTCTAGAATTTATGCCCTTTTTTGAAAATTGGGGTCATTGGGAGTTTGGTATAATGTGGTCATGGAAATGGTGTTTTGGTATGTGTTTGGAATAGATAGAAATGAGTTTGAGCTTGAAATGGCAAATTTGAAGTTTTGAGGATTCTGTTAGATATTGCCTAAAACCAAGCATGATAATGGAATAGGAATTTGGTAGTTTTGATTTTTCTATTAGATTCTTTGTGCAAAATTATGTGGGAATAGCCTTGGATAGGAATTTGGGATCATTGGAAACATATGGGTAAAATTTGAAAAATGCTATTAACTTTACTGCGTTTTTGGCTTCTAATAAGCATCACTCAAGTGATATAGGGTCTCACTTGAGTACAGCATTATATGTTTTCTTTTTCCTTCACTTTTTTGGGTTATACTTCCATGCAAAAAGCCTAAAGTATTGTCTTACCTACTAGTGATGTGGGTTCTCAATCAAGTGAATCTTGTCTCACTTGAGTGTAGGTGTATTTGACACTATGAACACGCGTCTCAGGTTATCACTCGCGGTCAATTTTAAAGAGTGTGTCTTAACACTACCGAGTACTAAGCCATCACTCGAGTACCAAGGTCCCTGCTCGAGTATTGTTCTCCTTTGAAAGCTCCTTGTGCTCTCAGGTGAGCACTTCCTAAACTTCACTTTGTAGAACAAGGGTGAGCATTAGGTTATCACTTGAGTGTCAACCTTTATGCTCAAGTGCTCCAGGCATTTCTTGTCTATATCTGTAGTCTCATGTCAAGCACTCGCACAAGTGTGCTTTTCATGACTTGAGTGCAAGTCCATCATCACTCGAGTGAGGCCTTCTTCACTCGAATGCAATAGTGAAAGATCATACTTGTACTTCCAAAAGGTTATCTTTGGTATAGTTCTTCCAATCCTTTAAATATTTTGTTAGAGGCATTTGTAGCTTCCTAAAGGACATTAATGATAACCAAATCTAAGTGTTGAAGTCATTACGTATTAGAATAGAGAATAATGCTTCGTCCCTAATCATGAATTATAGGATTGGATATTTACCCTGCCCGCGAGAGACCGGCACCTGAGCAAGCATAGAAAGACCAAGGTAGTGGCTTTCTCTTGTATTGTTTATGATGCTTGGTATGCATGACTTATTATTATGTTAATGTTGTGAAAATGTGAATGTGAAATGTGCCTTAGTGCATTACAACATGAGCACTTCTACGAGAGTAATAGTAGGTGGTGATGCGTGTGACACTTACCCCTACTATTAACTGCCATTATAAGTGTCGTGGCTGTGTTTTGGAATTATGAATTCCTACTTTTAGAAACATGTCAGTGTGGCTATGTATTGTGAAATGATTTATATGAAACCCAACCGTAGTGAAATATATTATGTGAACAATGTGATGGTACAATACAGCGTGAGCAATTCAATATGAGCAGGCGTAAGGGTGATGCACATCATACCTACCTTTGCCACTGTAACTGTCGTTGTGATTGCTATGTGTGGTGTTATGATTTGCTTTCATGCTTTGTGGTTGTACACAGTAGGAGTGATTTGTTACTACGGGGATTCTTTAGAATCTCACTTTCCTAAACAAATTTCAGACAAGGCTGGCGGTTCTAAGAGAAGAAGGTGACGAAGGGCTGATAGAGCTCCGAGCTAGGAGTTTTATTTTTGGATAATTGATTATCATGTACAAATCATTTGGATATTTTGTTGGGGAATTAATGTATATGTGGAATACATTGAGTAGTTTTCTGTAATCCCCTGGAATGGGAAAATGATAATATAGGCATTTGTACCTTATAAACCATTTAGTGATTAATAGAACCAAAGTGTGTCAGGAAATTTTATTGCACTCGGATAGTTATGAATGAAATCGAACTGTACGGGCCATTTGTATATTTGAAACTTCAATATGAGACCATGTTTAACAAGTTGTTGAAAGGTTTTTGAAAATCCTGTTTTTGGGAAAAGAAAATTTTTAATAAGTCTTGATTTATTCTGTGGTCTCTAATTCAAGTTAATCACGTGTTTTAAACGTAAATCTCGGCCTTGATAAGAAAGGGGTTATACTAAGGACCAAACAAGAACATCTAATAAAGGCAAAATTATCTGATGTTAACAATCTTATATGCAAAATTATTGGTTTAAATTGCTAATATCTGAATTACATCAATTAGTTTGTTTTGGTTGAATTAAGCTGAAATGGTTTGTTATTGAAAGTTTGGGATGCCTTACTTATAAGGGGAAATGCTGCCGATTTTTTAAAAAAAAGGGTGATAAAAGGCAATCCCAATAGTTACAATTGTGCTAAACTTGAGTGTTGTTTGGATGACTTAGGTGGTAATAAAATTGATCATAGTTGGATGAATGCTTTGAGAACTAGTGAGGAATATGAGAATGGGGTGGAAGAATTTCTTGAATTTCCTAGAAGGAACACTCCAGCAAAAAATGGGAAGTATTGTTGTCTTTGTGTCAATTGTTTAAATGAGAGTCGATGGGATGTTGATGTCATAAGGAATCACCTACTTTGTGATGGAATAAACCTTCGATATATAAGGTGAATATGGCATGGTAAGGAAGTAACTGATTGTCCGTTATACAAGAAGGAAGCTGTAGATGTCATAGATGAAGATAGAATAGAGAAAATGATTCATGATGTTGAGGTAGAATCCTTTACGCAAACACATGAATATGACAGCCTGTGGAGTGATGCAGAGACACCGTTGTACTCTAGGAGTAAGTACACACGGTTGACAGGAACATTGTATTTGGTCAACTTAAAGGCAACTTATGGGTGGACCGATAGTAGTTTCATATTACTGCTTGAATTGTTGTGTGATATGTTTCTAGACAATGATGCACTTTCAAATCTTATGTATGAGGCCAAGAAAATATTGTCTATGATGGGTATGGAGTATAAAAAGATACACGCTTGTCCTAATGATTATGTACTGTACAAAAAGGAGTATGAAGGTCTTAATGAGTGCCCTTAGTGTAAAAATTCATGACACAAAGTGAACAAAAATGGTGGTTGTGGCAATGGGACAACTAAAAGACAACCTTTAAAGGTTTTGTGGTATCTTCCAATAATACCATGGTTTAAGCATTTGATTACGAGTGCAACAAAAGCAAAGAAGTTCAGATGGCATTCTAATGAGAGAATATCTGGTAGAAAATATCTTGGGTACTCGGCTGACTCTCTAAAATGGAAGAAAATGGATGAAATGCTTCCTCAATTTGGTAGCGAGCCAAGAAATCTTTGACTTGGGCTTTGTATAGATGGCATCAATCCATATGGAACTCTTACTAGCACAAATAGTGTGTGACCAGATCTCCTTGTAATATACAACTTGCTTCCCTGGATATGTATGAAACACAAGTATGTGATGCTTTCTATGATGATTTATAGACTAAAGCAACCAGGGAATGATATCGATGTCTACTTGGCACCTTTGATTGAGGACTTGAAGAAGTTATAGGAGGAAGTCGTAGATGTGTTTGATGCATATAGAAGGGGTCCTTCAAGCTAGTGCAATGATTTTCACCATGATAAAGGACTTCCCTGCGTACGAATACTTGTCAGGGTATAGTGTTAAAAGGCATAAAGTGTGTCTGATCAATGAAGCAAATATACACTTCTATCAACTTAAGCATGGAAGAAAAATAATCTACTTTCATCACAGGAGGTTTCTTCATCAGTTCCATCCATATTGTAGGTTAAGAAAGTTTATAGTCGGGTGGAACATATCAATGTTACATTCGGTAAGAATCAGAGGACTGCGGCTGAGAACAACATATAGAATAAGAGATTAATTTTCTTTGATCTTCTATATTGCCATAGTCTTGATGTGCGACACAGTATTTATAACACCTTACTTTTGTGATCGATCTGATGAGTTTTACATAGTGAATTCGAACCATGAAGTGATATTCATTTATAAAGTTCTTTCAATTCTCAACCTCAGGGCAGGATTCGAACCTATTGTTGAGTGGTTTTTTTGAAAATTTCATAACTTTTCAAAAACTATCATAAAGTGGTTTGTAACTTCTTTGTAACACATCATTTCTTAATTCTCTTTATTATCTTAATCATAGTGATTCTTTGCTCATTTTTTTGTGTGAAAGATTTCTTAACTAAAAGGCTCATACCATGCAATTAACCATTTCTAATTCAATTACCATGCTTAGGAAATTCAATTTGTTCATCATGTAGTGATATACAATTAATCACTACACCTTTATTACACAACAGTTTAGCATGTAAATAATTCTTCTCCTTCGTTGCAACTTCTCCTGGAATAGCATCCTGTACTTCTCTTCAGAGCAAAGCTGCCTATATGGTTGGTGAGGGAGAGTGAGATTCAAGAGAATCCCAGTAGCGAATAGTGCTAACAAATGCATACAAGAAATGCTTTGTGCATGACATGCTTGCTTACATAAATTTATGTCAACATAATGACATATATGTTAGATATGAATAGTTTTGATGATGTCAAATATAGATGTCAAATATGAGCAAAAAGTTTGTATAATATACTTATCTTCCACATTGACTAACTACCATATTTAATGTTGTATATCTTGTAGATTAGTCATAGACATCATTGTGGGTTGATGTTATAATGCCTCATATGTGGAGAATGATCATCAAGAAGAAAATCAAGAGACAAGGGATTGAAGAAAGAAGGCATTGCAAGAACTAATAGGAATATCAAGCAAAGATTGAAGAAGATTGAAGATATTCAAGAAGATATCTAATTGGTTTATGAAGAACGATCATCAATTCAAGAAGATATCTAGTTGGGTTATGAAGAATGATCATCAAGTGGCAAAACAAGAAGAAAGAGATGGAAGAAAGAAGAAGAAAGAGATTAAAGAAAGAAGAACTTGCAAGATTACATGAGATTATCAAGATCCAAGCTATTAGAAGTGATACCGGAGGTTTCTATGATCATACGGACGTTGGAATGGGTCAATACGAAGCTAAAATGATGTATACAGAAGCTATGGTACCTTTGGGGATGATTACCCGAGTAATCACTCGAGTAATATGGTATTGTCTGATTTTGGAGGTGTTTACTCGAGGCCTTACTCGAGTAATCTGCCGGGTTATTTGATGCATCACTCGAGGCGGCACTTGAAGTAATGGATACTCTGTTTTCGTGCGGCAGAACATAGGTTTGGTATTTTAATGATATCTCTCCAACCACATGTCGGATCGAACTGAAACCAGTGGCATATGAAACTAAACTTCCAACACGAACTTTTGACACCAAGATCACATTCAAAGGAGTTTCGATGAGGGAGATATGATCTGTTGAAGTTGACGCATGAATCACCGTCATATTCCAGGACAGCTTCGGTATTTTGGACATAACTCTCAAAATACATATCGGATTGAGACGAAACTGGTGCCATATGAAATAAGACTCAAAGAGATTTCCATGGATATATAATTTGTCACATTTGAAGCTATATCCTAAGAGCTATGACTTCTGGAAGTTGTTGCTCGTGATTTCAAGATTATCTAAGAACAGTAGATACTCTTTGGATCATAACTTTCTGTACACAACGAGTTTGGAGCTGATTTTTGTTGCATTGGAATGTAGATAATGAGGGCTTTCCAATGATATATAATTTGCCATGTTTCGAGTCAAAATCAAGAATTTACTTGAAGGCACCACTCGAGTAACTAGTTGATAACAAAAGACTTTACTCGAGTAGGTACTCGAGTAATCAGATAGAAAACTTCCAGTTGCTTTCAAGTTTTCAATGATACTCGAGTAAGTACTCGAGTAACTCTGTTTCTGAGAAAATGGTACTCTCGGCATTTTGTACCACTGCAACATTACTCGAGTATGTACTGGAGTAAATCATTGTTCATGAAGAGTTTTTGAACGAAAACTTCAAGTCACTACTGGAGTAAATCACTGTTCATGAAGAGTTTTTGAACAAAAACTTCAAGTCACTACTGGAGTAAATCACTGTTCATGAAGAGTTATTGACGAAAACTTCAAGTCACTACTGGAGTAAATCACTGTTCATGAAGAGTTATTGACGAAAACTTCAAGTCACTACTGGAGTAAAGCACTGTGCATGAAGAGAGAACTTCAAGTCACTACCCGAGTAAGCTATGCAGAAAATAGAAGGTCACTCGAGTAGCCACTCGAGTAACCTGTGAAGAAACTTGATATTTACTCGAGTAAGTACTCGAGTAATGCTTCCCAGAAAAACAGAACAGCGTCCTGAAGATTCTGGAAATCAATGGAATGATTATATAACTCATTCTTATTGCTTCTAATCACTCTAATACTTCATTATATTAGTGATTAATGTATTTCTCCAGGAATACAATGAAGATATGATGTGAAGAGTCAAAAAGTGAATTTACGGAGGCGGAGCGTCAACGTTCACAACGGCTATTTTTCAAATTGAAGAAGCCACACTCCAACGGATATATTGAAATGCTCAAACGGTCATCAACCTTCATCAACTATAAATAGAAGAGCATTTAGAGTTCAGAACAACCAATGAGAACACCAACGAGAAACATGCGAAGATCATGAATCATCGACTCCAACCCAACTACTCTCTGTTCTTACCCATTTTCTATATCATGTATATTTGAGAGAGAGATTGTTTTCATTGTGCTTCTGTATTCATCTATTCACTTCTGAGAGAGAAGATTGACTGTAATATTTCATCATCAAAGTTGTATCCTTACAGGGTGTGTAAGGAGAATAACTTGGTTGTAATCTTACCGTGTGTAAGGGGGAGTAATCTCAGTACGAGAATTGTAAAGGCTTCACAAGTGCCCGGATCAAACTTGTGAGAGTGTAGTGGTTCTCAAGTACCCAGTTAAACTTGAGGAAGATAGTGGATTGAAAATCTCAGGAGGAGCCTGGGGACTGGACGTAGGTCATCATGGATTGGGCCGAACCAGGATAAATCACAGTTTGCATATTCTCTTCCCTAAGCTCTTATACTTCCAGCATATATCATTTAAATATCTAACTGTGATTTATGATTCATTATTTTCATATTTATTGCTTCCTCTAAGATGCGAAAAGATTTTCAAAGTTCTTAAGTTTTTTATCTTACACCCAATTCACCCCCCCTCTTGGGTGTCAGCCGGTTCTAACAATATATACATGCTCAATGTTTAACACATTACACTAATGGACATAGTATAGGTACAACAGAGCTTTACTCATTCACATATACTTCATGCAATTCATCAAAGCAACTAACACATCAATACACAAGTACACATATCCAATTATGCAAATTAGGAAAATTCCCTATCTTTTATCTTCAAATCATTGAAGCTTATTGGAAATTCTTTCACTTTTTTTTTCTTTATTGACTTCGCATGACCCTAGATATATAGCCAAATCATTAAGGTTAAAACACTAAGTCAAAAGCAAAGTCAAAGTGGTCTAACTATCCCAAGTTGGTTAACTTCAATCTTAAAGTTCCACTTAATTACCTGCTGCCATTACATGTTTTCCATTTCCGCACTTGTACTTAAATCTACCAGAATTTTCCTTAATCTTTGAAAATTCATAACTAATTGTACAGATGTCAAATTGTGATGATTCCAAAGGCTATGTGACCCCTAATCAATCTAGTTTTAGGGAGAAATATAGTCATTACACTTCTGGACGCACATAAATATAGTATCCCCCTTAATTGATCACTGTCCCAGAATTTACCAGTTTTCCATACCAAAATTTAAAAATTCATAATTATTTTTTAATAAAATCCAAATGGGTTGGTTTTGGGTTCTATAAAAATCTCTTTAATTCCTCCTTTAGTAAAAAAAATATCATACAGCATTGATTACAGCCACACATTTTTCAGAAATTCGTCAAACATAGACTGCTACAGATTTCATTCAAGAATAAAGGTCAAATTTTGAAAAATCATAACTTTCAATATACTAGTCTAAATGGCTCACATTACCTATGAAATTAAATCACAGGATGTCTAATTTAATCTAGTTAAATTTTATAGCATTTGGACTAAGTTTGACTGATCAAAAAAACATTACAAGTTTTCTGCCTCTAGAAAATGAATTTAGGTAGACTTGAACATAACTTCTAAAATCATCATAAATCATTATTTAAACATAAACACATGATTAAACTTCAAAAATACCCCTAGACAAAAAATGAACAATACCCACTCTCACGATGTAATATCCCAATTTTTGATTAAGGGATAATCATGATTATTATGGATAATTATGGATTTAATTGGGATTATTATTTATTTTATGACTATATTAATTAATGTCATAATTAGTGGAAATTGGAACAATGGAATTAATGCAATATGAAATTGGGTGTGCATATGTGTGGAATTTAAAATCAAGGGTTGAGATTCATTGTACATGGGTCAGAATCTAGTGTATTAAGCTTGTGTGAGCTCATAGTGGAGGTGTAGAGATGGTGACATGTGGCATTGTGGTGGCCAATGGATGAGGCCACAAGAGGACAAAGGACCACTTTTTCTCTCTCCTCTCTTCTCTCTCTTTCGGCTGGAGGTATGGGTAGAGAGGGATGATGATTGCTTCTTCTTCCTCACTCCATCTCTCTCTCTCGTCAGTTTTGTGCCCAAAGGAAGGAAGAAAAGCTTGATCTTTGGGTAAGTAAATGCTTTCCATTGCTCAAGTTCCTTTCATAAATGTTGATCCTTGAGTCATGGGCTTCATTTTGGTGTGTATAGTTGGGCTATTTGGTGTTGATTGGTGTCACACGGAAATCTGATTGTGGGAGAATCAAAGAGTCTCTTTGGAAGAGTTGATAAGGTGAGTAAAACCAATCTATCTATCTATGTTTCATACCATTTGAAGTAGTTTCTAAATTCTGGAAATTCTGGCTTGAATCCGAAAATTGGATGCCACTGTTCATTTGGTATGTTTTTGGCATGAGAATGGTGTTTTGGAATGAGTTAAGGATAGATAGATTGATTGGTAATTGAAATGTGAAGTTTGGTTAAGATTGGTGTATTATTGAAATTGTTGCCCAAAACCCAAATCATGATAATGGAGTAAGATTTTGAGGATTCTGAGGATTCCATTGAGTTTATTAGGTGTTTTTGTGTGGGAATGGCTTTGGGTTAAGTTTTGTATCCATAGGAATCAATTGGGCAAAGGTTAAGGAGAGTGCCTCTGTTTCTGCATTTCTGCTATCTGGTAGATTCACTCGAGCAGGGATGGGTCTGCTCGAGTGAAGGATGAATATCACCCGAGCAGAAATGGGTCTGCTCGAGTGAGGGATGAATGTCACTCGAGCAGGGATGAACTCTGCTCGAGTGCGGTAGTGCAATTATCGGTTCTTGCTCTCTGTGTTCTTATTGCACTCCCTGGGTCATAGCAAGCATAGCCTCACTCGCGAGTGAGGGATGAACATCACTCGAGTGACCCTCTTTGTGCTCGAGTGATGAGTGTATTTGACACCAAAGGACTTGCTTCTCGGGTTGTCACTCGCGAGTAGGTGCACGGGTGTGCCTTCTCACTCGCGGGTATGGGCATCGTGCTCGAGTGAGCCGTGTGTGCTCGAGTGCAGTGAGCCATTTGGGCTGCTGCCATTTCTCTTGTGCTCTCGGGCATGTGCTTTCTGTCTAACTTCCTTGTGCTTGAGGTGATTTCCGTACCGTGCTCCAGTGAGGGCATTTGTGCTCGAGTGAGCCTGTTTCTGAAAACTTCCTTGTGCTCTCGGGTGTTCACTCGCTGCCTCTCACTCTCTTGTGCCCGAGTGATGTCCGTACCATCACTCGAGTGAAGCCGTTTTCACTCGAGTGTCCGTACATCAGCACTCGAGCATGGTCATCTGTGCTCGAGTGAAACAGTGTAAAATCTCAGTTTTGTGCTTCCAAAAGGGGATCTTTAGGATAGTTCTTCCTATCCTTTAGGAGTTTTATTAGGGGTATTTAATGACTCCAAAAGAGCAATAATGATAACCAATTAAGTATTATGAAGTGAACTAAGTCTTAGAATAAGAGTATAACTCTTCGTCACTTATTGTGAAAATAGGATTGGATATTTGCCTTCCTCGGGAGAGACCGGTGCTAGGACATGCCCGGAAGAACTCAGGTAGTGACTTTTCTCTCATATCTTGTATGATGTTTTGGCATGCATAACTTATCGTTGAATTTGTGAAATGTGTGCCATAGTCCATTACGGCGCGAGCAGGTCAGCGTGAGTCGTATAGGGAGTGACAGTGGTAATCTCTAGGTCGGCCGTTGGACTGCCGTCATAATCGACATGGATCTTTGTGAATCCGACCCGTGGGGCGGTGTTTGTGAAACCAGTCGTGGGCTGTGTGTGTGTATCTTGCCTATGTGGCTTGCGATTATGATATGCTTTATATGGATTCCAGCTGTGGTGAATTATACTGTGTTGATTGTTGTGATGCAATACAACGTGAGCAATCGTTAGGGATGACATGTGTCATACTAACCATTGCCGTTGCAACTGCCGTTGTAGTTGCTTGTTGTTGATAATGATTTGCTTACATGCACTATTATTGTACATTATGTGATTGACTTGTTACTACGGGGATTCTTTAGAATCTCACTCTCTCAAAATTAACCATTTTAGACAGGGCCGAAGGATCTAAAGGCAAGCGGGCGACGAAGAGTAGTTAGAGCTCCTGTTTAGGAGTATATTTTGGAGTTAATGGTTATCATTGTATATTTTGGAATTGTATATAGTAGATTTTGTGTAATCCCCAAGAAAAGGGTATGAATAGTGGGCTTGTGCCTTGTGTAAATCCCTTTTTATTAATGAATGGATCCCGAGTGAGTCGGGAACTTATTTGCACTCTGATATTTGTAAATGGAATTCACCTGTTCGGGCCATTGTTGTTGTGTATTGTGAATATGAGACCATTGTGATTAAGTTTGAAAAAGCTTTTGCAAATCCGATTTTTGGGCAAAAGAATATCTTTGATAAGTCCCAATTTGAATTATGGTCTCTAATTACACATTAATTACGTTTTTACGAACTAATCTCGGCCTAAGGTGGGAAGGGGGTTACACACGAAAACTCATCCAAACAATAAATCAGTTCAAAATGAATCTCACGCTTACCTCTACGCATTTCTACAATCGATTCAAAATTCTAGCAGTACTCCGGCCAACTAAATGTCACCAAATGCCTCCAATCAAAAAACTGAGATCATAGAAATGAAGCTCTCATGAGTAGAACAACTTTCCTAAAGGACTTACTAAACCATAATGACGATTTGGGGTTGAAATCGGCTCCAGAGCTTAGGAACTTTTACTATTCACTCTTTCTCTTTCCTCCAACCATTTTAAGGTGCCACAAGGGTATTCTTGTAATGTGAGAAGGTGTGTCTCAATAGATGATTTGAAGTTAGTGGGAATGAAGTCCTATGATTATCATGTGTTGATGCAACAACTATTACTAGTTGCTATTAGAGGTATCATGAAAGATAGAGTGTCTACTATAACAAGATTTTGTGTTTTCTTTAATGCTATTTATAACAAAGTCATTGACACTGAAAAGTTGGATGAATTTTAAAATGAGAGTTATATTATTTTGTCCCAACTACATATGCATTGTCCTTTTTCTTTCTTTTTTTGATATAATAGTGCATTTGATAGTTTATTTGGTAAGGGAGGTAAGGCTCTCGATCCAATTTACCTTAGGTGAATGTGCCCTTACGAGCGATACATGAAGATCTTAAAAAGATATTCTAAAAATCCTTATCGATCTGAAGCCACAATAGTTGAAAGATATGTAGTTGAAGAGGCTATGGAGTTTTGCAAAGATTATCTATCAAGGAAAAGGAACAATCTTGACATAAAGAGGGGAGAAGCAAGGGAACACCAAGACTAAAAGTGAAGAATATGCCTTGTAAAGAGGTGTTGCAAGCACACTTGTATATCCTGAATAATATGGAAGAAGTTCAACCATACATAGATGAACAAAGAAAGAGTGTGAAGAACATGAATCCAAGGAAGAATGACATACAGATAGCGATTGAGCAAAACAAGACATTTATAGAGTGGTTTGAGAAAAAGGTTTCACAAGAGACCGATGTGTCTAACACAATTAAGTGGCCAGCTTGGGGCCTTCGTTTTAGGTCATTACTTAGACAAGTTATAATATAAATGGGTATTCTTACCATATAAAAGACCAAGATGCCTGAAGTTCCATATAAAATAGTGGGGTGATGGTAGAAGCTGAAGCCATGCACTTTTCCAATTTGAAAGACAAAACCCCCATATTAGCATCCATGACCTATTATGGAGTTATAGAAGAAATATAGGAGATTAGCTACAACAAATTCAAAGTTGCTTTATTAAAATGTAAGTGGGAAAGCAATAATGTTGTGGTAATGGATCAACAATTTGGATTTGTCTCAGTTGATCTTCGAAGAGTTGGTTATAGAGATGAGCCCTTCATTCTAGCAAGCTCGGCGAAACAAAAGGTTTATGTCACAGATCCTACGAATAAAAAAATGTCTATTGTTCTTTAAAGTAAAAAACAAAAGTATGGTGATCTGACCTTCAACCTTGACGCACACTACCTTTCACAACAAATTCACCTAAAACAAGTGAAGTAGAATTGACAAATGATAAAGAATATACTATAAGAAATGATCATAGTGAAGGAATATGGAAAACAATATAATGTAAGACCTTAAATTAGAAAATAGGACTATATGCTTTTGTTTTAATCCTTGTTTGTTTATTCACTTAATTGCAATTTATTTACCAATATGATGATGATTTTTGTGTTAACAGGAATATGGATAACTCTAGTGACTCACAAAGTGCTGGGGATGATGAAATGGCTAGAGATGAATCCATTGCAAGAAGGGTTAGAGGTTACACAAAGATGGGAGCATTGGTTTCATGTTGTCAACATCAATAGGAGAGGCTGCATGTGGACTTTGATGACAATATGAATCCATCTAGTTCTGAGGAAGACCGTTTCATTAGCTGTTTAGGCTATTTCGGTCAAAGCAAACTTCACATTATCTATAATAATTGGAAGTTAGTTCTCTCAAAAGCGAAAGACATGATTTGGCAACAAATTTTGGTATATAAGTTTCAATATATCTGAATTTTTAGCTTTATTCATATTGCATCAAATATAATTATCTTATGTTTTACTTTGCAGCAAACATATGATGTCCTAGACACTAGGGTGATGTATAAGTACTAGATGGGGGAGGTTTGTCTATGATAGAAAGATTTCAAGAGCAAGCTTACAAAAAGGTACATTTAAGGGGAACAAAGGGGTTAGGATCTATGTCAAGAGTATTCGTATTTGTCTCTAGAAGACTAGAGATTGTTTGTGGCATCATAGGAAGATCCTCAATTTTTGGTAAATTTTTTTTCATCATAGTATAGAACTTTTTATTTGAATATACTTGACATTATTGATTATATTTTCATTGTTTTCCTTTCACAGGAAGTAAATGCAGTGAATGTGTAATATCCCGAATTTTGAGACTTGAGATTAGAGAATAAGCCTAAATTGAGTGGACTACTAAGCCCCGATTTAGTAGATGTCCCAAATATATTCCCTAATGATTTCTATATCTTTGGGGTATTAAGAAAGTAAAATGGTGAATTTTGGAGAATATAATTATGTTTTCGGTGAAATCGCCTATGAGGTAGTGAGATTGTCATGTGATTTTAAATGATCAAATGATGAGCAAAAATTATGAGATTTTACAGGATGAAATTAGACATCCTAAGCTTTAATTTGATAGGTCATATGAATCAATTAGAGCTATACACAAAAAGATATGAATTTTTGAAGTCAGCACAGATAAACTATGAAATTTCTGGAACAATATGCAAAGATTGAAATTCTGGGAATTGTGATTCCAGAAAGCAAAAGTCTATATTTTTCCTTGAAACTAGACTCAATAAGGGTTCTCTAGGATTTGGAATCACCTCATTTAGATATTTCTAGAATTAGTTATGATTTTTCAAAGTTTGTACAGAAAAACTGTCATAAAATCCGAAAATGGGAATTATGACATCAGCATAATAAAACATGACATCAGCATGATATTAAAAATAAAATCTGCATCTTCTTCCTCTAGTTTCCGTCAGTTTTTCGTGAGGCAACATGGAGAAAGAGAGAGAGAGAGTTTTAGAGAGAGAAGAGGAAGAAACTCGCAAGGTAAGCCGATTTCTCCGACGATCTACTTCTTAACGTGTATAACTCTTCTCCTAATCTCCTCTTCTATATTATTTAAGGGGTTGGAAGCTTGAATTTCAGTGTGGGGAAGAGTTAGGGTTCAGCCACAAGAAGGAAAAGCCAAAGGGAGCTTGAGGTAACTTCCAAACCTTCGTATATTGACTATTCTAGTTGCTGTGGGCAATTTAATCGGTGAAATTTCGCCGGATTGCCATTGGTTGTAAAATTGGAAAATGGGTTTTCCTAGGGGTTATGCTGCCCAAATTGATACTAAATGGTAGTTGTAACCTAATGGAATAGTCAATAAAGTGGTTAGGAGTAGAAAGGAACACGTTTACGGAGCCGAAACCGAAAAACCCCAATTTTCCCCTTAAAACCTATATATTTCGGTCAGCACTGTAAATGGGTCTTAGAGTTGTATTTTCAATGATTTGATGATTCCATTGGATTCAGTGGGCGAAAATAGGTGGGGTTACAGTTGGGCACTTCTTCGGAAAAGGCCAAGAAAGCATAATTACGAAAATGCCCCTAAAACACTAAAATAAGGGCTGCCAAGGGCAATTTCGTCTTTTGGCAGTGAATTTGGTAATTCCGAGTCCGGAAATGGATTCCTTGGGCGAAAATATATCAGGATAGCCCAGGTTAGAATTTTGAGAAAAGTACAGCCGGACCGGGTATGATGGGGCGGGGTCCCCGGGGGTATTTTAGTAATTTTTCAAGATAGACTCATATAACCCCCAGAAACACTATGGAAGTATCTAAATAGTACATTTGACATTGTAGGATCGAATATGGAGCCCCGAGCTGTTGGCACGCAAATCGAGGAGAAAAGACTGGAGGTAGGGGACTTACCTTACTTACATGTATTTGATATCTTTGCTTGTGTAATGATGTATGTGATTGCTTTACTTGATTGTGTAGAGCATATTTGAATAAATGAAGCTCTGTTTCTGTTTTCGTTGTGGCCATAGTCTTGTTGTATGAAACATTGAGCATGCAGAAATGTCATTATGGGGCATACATCTAGATAAAGCTAACATGTTATACACATAGCATCAATCATGCATGCATTACGGTATCTGTTTCCTACTGAGACTCTCTCGAATCTCACCCTCCCCTACCAACAATTCAGACAGGAGACGATAGAAGATAAGCAAACAACAATGCAGGGTACCGTACGAGGGGATTACAGTAGTGGAATGAAGATGGAAAGAAGTATCCATTTCACTGGGATGGGTTTAGATACCCTAGTAGCCTTATGCGGCTACATTATTTGAATTTATCAGGTACGAACCCCTGTGGGAAATTTATGTAATCATGCACATATTATCAGTATAGTTATGCTATTCCTGTATTGCCTACCGAATCGCATATCGTTTTCCGTGAATACTCTGGTAAATGTGAAATTAAAATAAGGGCGTGATAGAATGCACAGAGGCAAGCAGAAAATAAGTATCATTATTGCATGTCTCATTGTGGTTATCGAAAGCTTGAGTGGAGGATAATGGAAGAAGAGTTGGAGAAAATAAAGAAAGCAACCAAATCAAATGCTAGTGTTATTGTCCAGGCCCCAGCTCCACCTTCATGTCACAAAAAATGGAAAGCAGGGAGGATTAAGGGTGGGAGTACATAAATCCGGCTATTGCTAAGGTTACCGAGATGATTGCAAGTAGTTAAAGCATAAGTACTTAAAGGTTTTCATATTGGGAGTGCTTAATTTTCATTTACGATAAATTGTATGCTACAAGATGAATTGGACGATCATAGTAGCCAAGGTTCATTCACTCCAAATACATTGATGGACATCTTATCAACGGCGATTGGGAAGGCAAATCACCCTAGTTGTGTTTGAGGGGAAGGGGAGTTAATGTCGTAAAGTATTTTGTACGACCCTTACATTATTTGTCATAAGCTGAACCCAATAGGGAGCTTGTGGCCAAGATTTGTGAGGAAGTCAAACATGAGCTCAAGGCCAAACTTTGCAACAAGCTCTAAGAAGAGCTGTTGCCGGAGCTAGGTCCCGAAATGACAAAGATGTTTGAATCGAAGATGGAAAGTGATGAGCATAGAACTCAAGAATCCCCGACCTTCCCCAACACCAAAGGAAGTTACAACCCGCTAGAAGAACCACTTGGCGACCCTTCTCCCACTCCAGTACTAGGAGAACTTTCCACACTTTATTTGGATGTCCTACTACTGCGTTTTATTGCCGATGCTCTCATTTACACACAAGTTACCACCCACCATCATAAGTAAATTCCACAGTATTTATGTAGGGTGACTATCACATATGTTCGAAAGGGGGAAGAAGATGTAGTCGTCCCTATTCCTAATAAAGAGGTTGCCACGATAGGTCAGGTGATAGGTTCTTTCATTATTTGGCCTCAAAATCTTATTGGCTCAGCGGTAACATCTCTAATGGTAGAAACTACTTTACTATTACTTAGATCAGTTGACATCTTACTGACAATATGTATTTTTATGTTATAAAATGATAAGCAAGATACAGGAAAAATGGCCCTTCTGGGCATGACTATAACAACTCTACAACAAGAATTCACCAAATTGACTTGCACATGCCTCCAGAAATTGTGAGCCAAACATTGGAGTATCCCTTTAAGATTGACAGGATAGATCTCAAGGAGTCTATTAAGTTGGAGGAGATAGGTGTAACCCCTACCTTAATAGCCAAAATTATAGTTGGAAAATGCATCGTTATGTTGAATTAGAGACCAACGGAAAATTTAAAATTCATTGGAAGTTCCAACTTCAAGAAAGGATGCGGTCCTGTGTTAAAGTGGGGTTTTCAAAAACTTTTCCAAAACCTATCTGATGAGGTCTCACATTCACATTTTGAATATATTTGGCCTATGTGGTTCGGTTTCATTCATACATATTAAAGTGTAACAAAAATCTTGACAACACTCAGGTTTCATTCATTTAATGAAGCATTTACAGGATTGCTCATTTCCATTCCCATACTGGGGATTACATAATACTATTCAAAATTTACAACCTATACAATGATCCCAAAATATTGATAACCAGCCACCAAAACTAAAACTCCTAGCTTGGAGCTTTAGCCGCCCTTTGTCACTTACTTCTCCTTCAAACCACTTGCTCTAGCTGTAGGTTAGTCAATGGAAAGAATGAGGTTCAAAATAATCCCAGTAGTAACGATTCACTCATAGTATGTACAATCACAAAATATGTAAGCAAATCACAAAACAGCAATACAACAACGACATTCACAATAGTGGTACAATAACAGCATTCATAATAGTGGTACAACAATAGTGGTATGCGTGACTTTCATTAGATTCGCAATAGCATTTGTCGTAATCACAGTATGACAGCTTTCACTATATTCACAATGGCATTCTTAGATAGCTTTTGTTACAATTAAACATCATAAGCAGTAGCATTCTCGTTCATCACAATTTAATGATAAGACATGCATACAATGCGTTATACATAATATAAGAGAAATGGCCACTACCTTATTCTTTCCACTCGTGCTCAAACACCGGTCTATCACGTACAGGGAAAATGTCAAATCCTATAAACCATAATCAAGGATTAAGAGTTATTCTCTATTCCAATACTCAACTCCACAACACTTAGGGTTGGTTATCATTTGAAATCTCTAGGTGGCTACTAGAAGCCCAAATAATTTCCTAAAGGGTTAGGAAAACCTAGACCAAAGAGCATCTTTCAGAAGTTCAAAAAGCAGTTTTGAGGGGTTGGCCACGGCTAAGCCATCCACTGGCCACAGCCCATAGATGGTCAGAAAGATTTGGGTCGCGGCCAAAATCAAGTCAGAAACTTTTGGGTCGCGGCCAATATCCACTGGCTGCAGCTAAGAACAAGTCAATAACATTTGGACAACGACCAGGACCTTATTGGCAGTGACCAAGAATTGGTCAAAAGGTTTTGGGCTGCGGCCAAAAATCCTAGCCACGGCTAACTGCTGGCTTATTTCCTAGCTATTTTTCAAAGGATCATAACTTCTTGTACAAACAGCAAAATGACGCAACCTTTATATCATTGGAAAGCTTGCAATATGAACTACAAAACTAGAAAATCTTACAATATTTGGACACCGTTTGATATTTCAAAACACCATATAAAGTTGGTCCCTTGCACAGCATTTTAACTTAACAACATTTCCATAATTTCCAATTTTTGTACAAATGTTTCCAAAGGTTCAAAATTCACACCCAATACTACTCCCACACAATTTTTCACAAAGAATCCAATAGAAACATCAATACACCCAATTCTCATTCCATCTATATGTTCTGTTTTGAGACATATTTCAACAGAAAACCACAAAGTTGCTACACTCCATATTCAAAACTCCAAACTAATTTCATTATTCAAATGACATAACAAAACACCATTTCCATCACAAAACACCATCCAATTCATAAGACCCTAATTTGCACAAAAATCAGGGAAAATTCAACAAACCATAATACTCAACCAATAATCACAATGTATGTGTCAAATGGTAGCTCTTACTCACATCTTGCACTATCCCTTACTAGTTCCTTGATCTTAAACCTCCAACTTTTCTTAAGCACTCAAACACCTCCTCTTGAAAACTTAAAACCATAGGGATAAAGCCCTCATCAAGGTGGTCAAGATTAATGATGAGGATTTAAGCCAAAAAAGCCATCTTCAAAGTCAAAATGGCTCACTTACCTTGATTTCTTCTTTCTCTTTCCTCTACAACAATGGAGGACAAAAGAGCTTGGAGAGAGAGTATGAGATCAGATTTTTGGCTCCTCAAGACCTCTTGGCTAACTTTGAAGAGGAGAGAAAAGAGGGAGAAGAGTTTGAATCTTTGACTTTCATCCATGGTCCATATGATGCCATGTGTCATGATCTCCCAACTCCTTCCTTTCGCATGCAACCATAAGATTACTCTCTCTTATTTCACTTGGCAATTAGTCTCTCCACTTACTCTATAAGTTATTAGTGGATTCCCTCTTCAGTTGCTGACTAATTAACCAGTAACCTTTATTTTTCCCATTTTGCCCCTAATTATGAAAATTCCTATTGAATCACCATTGAGCATATTATATCATCCTATTATTATATGTCTTGCACCCCGCCTCCCCCATTTGATTCATTTTAACCCTTGTCACACAATTAAGCTTAAATACAGGGTTTAGGCACTGACCACTGCTCGTTCAGCTCATAATTCGCATTGTATTCTCCAAAAGTGTTTGTTTAACATTAATTACATTCATGTTTGGAGTTATTAGCCCTTAATCATAGTTTTGGGGCATTACAATAGGTGTAGGATAGGTTAAATTTGAAATTTGATAAGTTTTTCTTTCATTTTTTCCTTCAATTAATGCAGTATTTTTTGGTTTCATACATTTAATAATTCATTCATCATTTTAATTCTATTATAGCTCCTTCCATTGCATATGTATCGACATGGAAAGACATGATTTATATGGATTCTTATGTCTTGCAAATATGACAAGGGATACTAATACTTTAGAAGCAAAGACGAGCTATGGGGCTACACAATGGGATAGACCAAATCTCATTGTTATGTAGCACCAATTGTTTAAGGGTATGTATTTTAATTTTGTCTATTTAAGATGTTTAATAAATAATTGCCTTGTCATCTAACTTCATTTTAATCTATATATGTTGGTATAGTTACCATTGAAGTTTGTGTGTTCTCTATCCTCTGCTCAACACAATCTATTGGTTTGATTCCTTTCATAAAAAGCCAGACAAAGAAGCAAAAGCTATCTTCAACATGTAAGTTATTTTATTTGTATTTTATTGATTCTTGACTTAAATGAATAGTTTTAATTTTTGTTGATTTTCCTTTTAGTGATAGTGTGACCAAGACATATAGAATCCTTGGCAGGTCACGTGAGGGTAAAGTTATTAGAGACCCAAAGTGGTTTTATCCAAAAGTAAGTACTTTCAATTCAAGTTCTTTTATTAACGGTTGTTTTAGATATGCCTTTATTGATTTTAACCATTTGGTTTTGACTTATAGTACCCTCGACAACCCGGCAACACTGAATGTGGATACTATATTATATTATATATGTATAACATCATTCAGAGTGGAATTACAAGTGATTTTGAACAGGCAATCGCTTCTTCATTCTCAAATGATAATATTTTTGGTGTTGTAATTGAATTGTTAAGTAATTCATTCACTTGATTCATTTCATGTAAGTTTATTTTCTAATTTATAGATTTTTGATGATGAAGATGCCTCCTTATATGAAGATATTATTTTGATCAGGACATTTTCGGTGGACATCTTCTTCAACATATAGTTCAGTAAAGGTTTTATTTATATTAGTTAGTAGTTGTGTAATAGACAACTTTTTTACACTTTAATTAGGTTGTACATAGTATTAGGTTGTATGTGTTATATTGTACATAGTATTAGGTTTAGGAGTCAACAATTTAATTAGCTAGTACTGGATATTTCCTTACCATTATAAGGGATATTATGGCTTATGAATTATTCTTCGATCCTGTTTATGTAGTTTTAATTTGCTGAGCAATGAAGAATATAAATAATCATTTTGTTAAAAAAATAAAACATTTTAACGTCTAAAAAGAAAAAGGGACACTTAAAGTGTCTACAATGATACTTTAGACGTCCCTTTTTAAAAAAGGAAGCTTAAAGTGTAGACTTTAGATGTCCCCTTATTTATGGATGTTATTGTCATAATTTATTGCATCGCTCACATAGGTTTTCCCCTATTTTTAGACGTTAAAAGAGATAAAAATGGACGTTAAAAGCATTTTCTATAGTAGTGTTAATTGATTCTTTCATGTGAGCTTTGTCAATGACAAGTCAATTTGAGAGAAGTTCTAAATGAACCTTCTGTAATAATTAGCTAGACCCTGAAAACTTCGTATTTCTATGATAGTTTCTAGTCTCTTACAGTTCAATACTGTTTCTACTTTACTAGGATCTACTGAGACCCCATCTAGTGATATAACATGGCCCAAGAATTTGACCTCTGTAAGGCAAAACTCATATTTTCTCAACTTTGCTTAGAGTTGCTTTTCCGTCAGGATTTCCAACACTATTCTCAAGTACTCTTCATGTTCTTCTCTACTCTGAGTATATCAAAATGTCATCGATAATAACCACTATAAATTGATCTTAGATATTGTAATATTCCAATTTTTGATTAAGGGCTAATCATGATTATTGTGGATAATTATGAATTTAATTGGAATTATTATGTGTTTTATGGCAATATTAATTAATATGTCATAATTAGTGGAAATTGGAAGAATGGAATTTTTGGCCATAAGTTGGTAATTAAGGGAGAAATTAATTACTAACTGAGAGGAAAAATGAGATGTGTAATTAAATGGCTAATGGAGGGATTAAGTGGCTAATTGGGTGTTTACCTTTACAAGAGCCAATGGTAGTGTGACATTTGTCAAGGTGGAAGTTGGGAGTGAGTATGGAAGAAAGTCAAATGGGATAATATATTATTTTCTCTCTCTTCCTCTCCTCTCTTTTCGGCTACAGCATGGGTAGAGAAGAATGATGATTGCTTCTTCTTCCTCATTCCATCTCTCACATTCTCTCTCTCTCCAATTCGAGCTGCCATTGTTGGGCAAGAAAGAGAAAGGAAAAGCTTGATCTTTGGGTAAGTAAATGCCCTCCATTGCTCAATCACCATTCATAAATATTGATCCTTGAGTGATGAGCTTCATTTTGGTGTTTTTTAGTTTGACCATTGGTTGAGGTTTGAGCCCACACGAAAATCTGATTGTTGGAGAATCAAAGAGTGTCTTTGGAAAAGTGAAAGAGGTAAGTAAAACTAATCTATCTATATAAGTTTCATGCCATTTGAAGTAGTTTATAATTTCTGGAAATTTTGGCTTGAATCCAAAAATGAGTGCCACTGTTCATTTGGTATGTTTTTGGCATGAGAATGGTGTTTTGGAATGAGTTTATGATAGATAGATTGATTGGTGATTGAAATGTTAAGTTTAGTGATTTTGGGAAAATTGATGATTTGTGTTGATTCAAACCAAAGCATGATAATGGAGTTGGATTTTGGTCATTTTATTGATTCCATTGAATTCCTTGGGTGTTTTTGTGTGGGATTAGCTTTGGGTTGGTATTTGGGTTCATTTGGATCACTTGGAAAAATTTCTGGAAGTGCTGTCATACCTTTTGCATTTTTTGGTTTCTGATAATCGTGCTCGAGTGAGAGTGAGTGTGCTCGAGTGAGGGAAGAACATCACTCGAGTGAGGGATTTTGTGCTCGAGTGATCCTCTTCTTTGAAAATTTGTGTGCTCTCAGGCAAACACTTTCTGTCCTCACTTCCTTGTGCTTGAGGAGATGTCCGTACAATGCTCGAGTGAGGGATTTTGTGCTCGAGTGATCCTCTTCTTTGAAAATTTTTGTACTCTCGGGCAAGCGCTTTCTGTCTCACTTTCTTGTGCTTGAGGTGATGTCCATACAGTGCTCGAGTGAGGGCTTTTGTACTCGAGTGTCCGTACCAATGCTCGAGTGAGACCATTTTCACTCGAGGTGAAGCAGTGAAAAATCAGTTTTTGTGCTTCCAAAAGCGGATCTTTGGGATAGTTCTTCCTACCCTTTAGGAGTTTTGTTAGGGGTATTTAATGACTCTAAAAGAGCAATAATGATAACCAATTAAGTATTATGAAGTGAATTAAGTCTTGGAATAGAGTATAACTCTTTGTCCCTAATTATGAATATAGGATTTGACATTTGCCCTGCTCGGGAGAGACTGACGTTAAGACACGCATAGAAGGATCAAGGTAGTGACTTTTCTCTCATATTTTGTATGATGTTTTGGTATGCATAACTTATCATTGAACTTGTGAACTGTGTACCATGGTCTATTACGGCGTGAGCACTTCAGCATGAGCCGTATAGGGAGTGACAGTGGTCATCTCTAGGTCGGCCGTTGAACTGCCATCGTAATCGACATGGGTCTTTGTGAATCCGACCCGCAGGGCGGCGTTTGTGAAACCAGCCGTGGGCTGTGTGTATCTTGCCTGTATGTCTTGTGTTATGAAATGCTTTATATGGATCCCAGCTGTGGTGAATTATATTGTGTGGATTGTTGTGATGCATTACAGTGTGAGCAATTCAGCGTGAGCAATCGTCAGGGATGACATGTGTCATACTAACCATTGCCGTTGAACTGCCGTTGTAGTTGCTTGTTGGGTAATGATTTGATTTCATGCCTTATTATTGTACATTATATGATTGATTTGACACTATGGGGATTCTTTAGAATCTCACTCTCCCAAAATTAAAATTTTAGACAGGGTTGAAGGATCGAAAGGAAAACGGGTGATGAAGATCGGGTAGAGCTACCGTGTTAGGAGTTCCTTTTTGGTTTGGTTATCATTGTATATTATTGGATAATTGGTGGGATGTATATGTATATTTTGGGAATTGTGATGTAGTTTTGTGTAATCCCCAAGTAAAGGGTATGAATTATGGGCTTTATGCCTTTGCGTAAACTCTTATTAGATGAATGGAACCTGAGTAAGTCGGGAATTTACTTTGCACTCTGATATTTGTAAATGGAATCCACTTGTACAGGCCATATTTGTTTTGTATTATGAATATGAGACCATTGTGAATAAATTTTGAAAAAAGTTTTTGCAAATCCGATTTGAGGCAAAAGATTACCTTAATAAGTCCCAATTTGAAATATGGTCTCTAATTCTACATTAGCTACATGTTTAAGAACTTAATCTCAGCCTAGGGTAGGAAGGGGGTTACAGATATTCTCAAAAAATATTATTCATATTTTCCATGAATACGACAAGTGAATTCGTTAGTTCGAATGGCATTACTAAGAATTCATAATGCCCATACCTTGGTCTGAAAGCAATTTTTGGCACATCATCTACTTTCACTCGCAATTGATGGTATCTAGACCTTAAATCAATCTTTGAGAATGCACAGGAACTAGCCAACTGATCTAGAAGATAGTCGATTCTAGGAAGTAGGGAAGAAATACATAATGGTGTGGATCCACTCCTTTCATTTCCTCTATCACTCATAGTGCCTAATCACAATATCACTAAATCTTGTCATTAATCAATTCATCAAAATATACATTTTGCATTTGAGCAGAGTATTCTGACCTTTTGCCAAAACCTCTGCTCTGATACCAACAAGTGTGACACACTATTTTCATCACTATTTAGATGAGTTATATATATAATTGATTCAATCTACTAAGCTAGGTTTGGTCCTAGGAAGAAAACACTCTTGTAAATAGTTGAAAACTTAGCCCAAACACATGGTTTGAACCTGTCAATGAATGGGCTTTTTTGAAATTGATGCTTTTTAAAACATTATTCAATGGTTCAAACTCTTTATTATAGCTTATCAATTATTTAACCATAATTTGATATTATTAGAGTAATATTCTGCTCTTACCTAAGTCTACCGCTTGTTAAATTAGGACTCGAATCATGCAAATGCCCTTTCCCATATCGTTACTTAAGCATAGTATACTATGGCTATCCCTACTATGTATGCTCATACTGCTACTATGTATGCTCATACTGCTACTATGTGTACTACTTACACTACTATTATATGTACTATTTTCACTATGTGCATCTCTATATTTGTATGTAGATACATATGTACAAAATTTTTAGCCACACAAGGCTACCAAAAGTCCTAAGTCTAACAAAATGATTATACAAATAACCAATAAAATAATAACCATGCTTTTCCACCTTCTTAGTTATCTGCAATTATTACTTCTTTGTCCCTCTAGTTGCTTGCTTTAGATGTATGTCATTTAATAGAAAGGGTGATATTTGCAAGAATCTTAGTAGTAATAATAGAATATCATAAAATATGCAAGTTCACGAAGCGTACAAACTAAATCATCAAACAATAAGCATTTGGCAATCAAGATGTGGCACAATTAGCAATCACGAGACACACTGGTCTAATACAACTCAATTGGTATATCAGGTCTTACAGCCCAGGGATACACCCTATTCCAAAGGCACATCAGGACTTGTTGTAAGCCCCTTCCCACCTTAGGCCGAGATTAAGTTCTTAAACTCATAATTAAGTTGTAATTAGAGACCATATTTCAAATTGGGACTTATTGAGATAATCTTTTGCCCAAAAATCGGATTTGCCAAAAACTTTTCAAAACTTAATCACAATGGTCTCTTGTCACAATACAAAGTAAAAATGGCCTGAACAGGTGGATTCCATTTACAAATATCAGAGTGCAAGATAAATTCCCGACTCACTCGGGTTCCATTCATTTCATAAGGGACTTACACAAGGCACAAAGCCTACTATTCATACCCTTTTCTTGGGGATTACACAAAATCTACTATATACAATTCCAAAATATACAATGATAACCATTAACTCCAAAATATACTCCTAAACAGGAGCTCTAACTACTCTTCGTCGCCCGCTTGCCTTTAGATCCTTCGGCCCTGTCTAAAATGGTTAATTTTGGGATAGTGAAATTCTAAAGAATCCCCATAGTAACAAGTCAATCACATAATGTACAATAATAGTGTATGTAAGCAAATCATTATCAACAACAAGCAACTACAACGGCAGTTGCAACGGCAATGGTTAGTATGACACATGTCATCCCTAACGATTGCTCACACTGAATTGCTCGCGTTGTATTGCATCACAACAATCAACACAGTATAATTCACCACAGCTGGGATCCATATAAAGCATATCATAATCGCAAGCCACATAGGCAAGATACACACACACAGCCCACGGCTGGTTTCACAAACACCGCCCCACGGGTCGGATTCACAAAGATCCATGTCGATTACGACGGCAGTCCAACGGCCGACCTAGAGATGACCACTGTCACTCCCTATACGGCTCACGCTGACCTGCTCGCGCCGTAATGGACCATGGCACACATTTCACAAATTCAACGATAAGTTATGCATGCCAAAACATCATACAAGATATGAGAGAAAAGTCACTACCTGAGTTCTTCCGGGCGTGTCCTAGCACCGGTCTCTCCCGCGTCGGGCAAATATCAAATCCTATATTCATAATAAGTGACGAAGAGTTATACTCTTATTCCAAGACTTAGTTCACTTCATAATACTTAATTGGTTATCATTATTGCTCTTTTGGAGTCATTAAATACCCCTAATAAAACTCCTAAAGGGTAGGAAGAACTATCCCAAAGATCCCCTTTTGGAAGCACAAAACTGAGATTTTACACTGTTTCACTCGAGCACAGATGACCATGCTCGAGTGCTAATGTACGGACACTCGAGTGAAAACGGCTTCACTCGAGTGATGGTACGGACATCACTCGGGCACAAGAGAGTGAGAGGCAGCGAGTGAACACCCGAGAGCACAAGGAAGTTTTCAGAAACAGGCTCACTCGAGCACAAATGCCCTCACTCGAGCACTGGTATGGAAATCACCTCAAGCACAAGGAAGTGAGACAGAAAGCACATGCCCGAGAGCACAAGAGAAATGGCAGCAGCCCAAATGGCTCACTGCACTCGAGCACACACGGCTCACTCGAGCACGATGCCCATACCCGCAAGTGAGAAGGCACACCCGTGCACCTACTCGCGAGTGACAACCCGAGAAGCAAGTCCTTTGGTGTCAAATACACTCATAACTCGAGCACAAGGAGAGTCACTCGAGTGATGTTCATCCCTCACTCGCGAGTGAGGCTATGCTTGCTATGACCCAGGGAGTGCAATAAGAACACAGAGAGCAAGAAACGATAATTGCACTACCGCACTCGAGCAAAGTTCATCCCTACTAGGGTGACATTCATCCCTCACTCGAGCAGACCCATTTCTGCTCGGGTGATATTCATCCTTCACTCGAGCAGACCCATCCCTGCTCGAGTGAATCTACCAGATAGCAGAAACGCAGAAACAGAGGCACTCTCCTTAACCTTTGCCCAATTGATTCCTATGGATACAAAACTTAACCCAAAGCCATTCCCACACAAAAACACCCAATAAACTTAATCGAATCAACAGAATCCTCAAAATCTTACTCCATTATCATGATTTGGGTTTTGGGCAACAATTGCAATAATACACCAATCTTAACCAAACTTCACATTTCAATTACCAATCAATCTATCTATCCTAAACTCATTCCAAAACACCATTCTCATGCCAAAAACATACCAAATGAACAGTGGCATCCAATTTTCGGATTCAAGCCAAATTTTCAGAATTTATAAACTACTTCAAATGGTATGAAACATAGATAGATAGGTTGGTCTTACTCACCTTATACACTCTTCCAAAGAGAGTTCTTGATTCTCCCACAATCAGATTTTCGTGGTTCTTGAAATAACCACCAATGGGCACACTATACACACCAAAACGAAGCTCATCACTCAAGGATCAACATTTATGAATGATGTTTGAGCGAAGGAGATCATTTACCTACTCAAATCACAAGCTCTTCTTTCTCTTTCTTGCCTAGCTTAGTCGCCGGAAATGGAGGAAGGGAAGAGAGAGAAACGAGAGAGAGATGGAGGGATGGAGTGAGAGAGGAAAAAGTGGACTTTTGTCCTCTTGTGACATCATCCAACAACTCCTACTGTGCCACTTGTCAGCATCTCATTCATTCCCACAATGAGCTCACACAAGCTTAATACACTGGATTCCGACCCATGTACAATGAATCTCAACCCTTGATTTTAGATACCACACATATGCACACCAAATTCATATTACATTAATTCCATTGTTCCAATTTCCACTAATTATGAATTAATATAGTCATAAAATACATAATAATCCCAAATAAATCCATAATTATCCATAATAATCATGATTATCCCTTAATCAAAAATTGGGATATTACACTTGTGGCCTCAGAACACAAAGTCCATGACAACACAAATTACGTAGCAGGTCTTACAGCCTAGGGATACACCAATGCACATTAGGACTTATAGCCCAGGGATACACCCCATGCAACAATGCACATCTAGACTTACAACCTTAGGACATTGCACAATAATCAAATCATATATTCATGAAACAAATATAATCGATTGGTACAAACAAATATGCATAACAATTACATAATATATGAGAGTAAGAGTTACTATCTATCAACCCTTCTGACAATTTACCTTCACCAATTGGCTTTCTCTTCAAGCTCGAGTAGATATCAAATGCTATAATTTGAAATTCATGTAGAAATGGGTCATTACTCATTCCAATCTTATTAACATAATTAAAATTATGTTATTATTGACCCTCTCATAACTCTTATCTTTTAATTTGAAATAGTTGATTATCTTTAATAATCTTTTATACTTAGGTATTAGTGTATCTAATTATGACATGTTGAATGTAACCCCCTTACTTAAAAGCCTTGAAAATAGTTTGAAAATGTGTCATAAAGTTAAACTAGAGACTATAGAACAATTTTGCAACTCATTCGAGGTCCCAACTCCAAACAGGGTTCGACCCTATACTAAAGTGGGTTTTCAAAAACTTTTCAAAACACGTTTAATGATGTCTCATTTTCGCTTTTCAAATCTATTTGGCTTGTTTGGTTCTATTCCATTCATTAATATCAGAGTACTTAACAAACTTTTTTGAAGAACTCTCAGGTTACATTCATTGACTAATAAGGTCTATAGGGCAAGATTGCCCATTTGTAGTTCCCTTATCGGGGTTACATACAATATCCAGGTTTATACTCGGTGCGACCACCTTTACTACATTTTACTTACATTTACATCAAGTACATTATATATTTTTTTTCCAAAAGTTTGATAACAAAAAAAATCCCTAATCTTCTATCAGCCTACACTAACTATCCTTCTTTACCTATTTGTCCTTTGATTCACTTGCCCTAGCTGTAGGTTAGTCATGGGAAAGAGTGAGATTCATATGAATCTCAGTAGTAACATTTCACTTATATGACATGCAATTTCACAGAGCATGTAAGATATCATCACATAACATCATTCACAGCAACAACACATTCTTGACATTCATAACATTCGTAGCATTCTTGACATTTGTAACATTCATAACATTCTTGACATTCGTAACAATTGATGATATGCATATACATACAAAGTATCATACATGATATAAGAGAAAGAGTCACTACCTTGTTCTTTCTGATCTCATTCTAGTACGGATTTCTTACGCTTAGGGCAGATGTCAAATCCTATAAATAGAATAAGGACGATAAGTTATTGCCTATTTCAATTCTTACATAACTCCAAAATACTTGGGGTTGGTTATCATTTGAGTCCTTTTAAGTGTCTGTGGGAAGCTCAAACAAATGCCTAAAAGGGTTAGGGAGAGCTAGACTAAAAATCACCTTTTAAAAATTCAAAGTACTGAAATAGGTGTTTGGTCGTGGCCAAGGGAAGGTCAAAAACTTTTGTGCCAAGAACCCTTGGTTGTAGCCAAGAAATTGCCTATTTATTGGCTGAGCTTCTAACAACCATAACTTCTAGTGCACAAATCCCAATGATACCCATTTTATATCGTTTTAAAGTTGACATACCCTTTATTTAACTGGAAAGTTTCAGAATTTTTAGACATCATTTGCTTATTTCAAAACACCATGCAAACTGGCTGCCTTGCGCAGAATTTTCATTGACAAAACTTCCAATTTTCAACCAATATTTCCAATGGTCCAAAATTCACAACCAATGCTACACCCCACATAGTTTTTCATGTAGAACACAATAGAAACATCAAAACAACTAAAATCCCACTTCTTTAAAATGTCCTGTTTTGGGCAGAAATTCAACATAAAATCACATAATTTCCAAACTTTCCATTTAAGTCTCAAACTATTTTCATATGTTCAAGATGCACCACAAGACACCATTAATACCAACAAAACACCATGAAGCTTCAAAACCCTAATACACTAAAAAATAGGGTAAATTCACATAAGCCAAAGCTCTCAACCAATCATCACAATATATACATCAAAGGATGGCTCTTACTCACCTCTAGCACCTCCTTGTGTTTGTTCTTTGATTTTCAGCTTCCACCACTTCTTAGAACACACAAAACACCTTCTTGAAAATCTAAAACCATAGAAATGAAGCTCTCATCAAGAGGAACAAGATTAGAGAAGAGGTTTTTAGCACTAGAGGTGATCTACAAGGTTAAAACCTAAGGAAAAGAGCTCACCTTCAACCTTTGCTTCTTTCTCTTTCTTCTTCCTTGCTTAGCCAACTTGGATAGAGCTTGAAGAGAGAGTGAAGTGCAATAAATGATCCTATCTTCAGCCCTCCTATGCCTTATAGCTGACTTGGAGAGGAGAGAGGGAGAGTATGAGAAGTTTAAACATTTGACCTCATCCCATGGTGCCAAGTGTCATAATCTTGTGACTTTTACAAAAGCATGTAACCATGTAGTTACTTTACCTAGTTTCTTTTGCGCTTAGTTATACTTCTAGTTCTTTTACCTAATAATCAATTTCTTCTTCTAAAAGGAGAGGAAATTGCTGACTAATTGGCTGATAAATTTCTTTCTTCCTATTATACCCCTGACTATGGCAATTTTAGTTAGATTGCCACTTGGTATATTACCTAACTCTGTTTCCTCTGGCCATACACCATTCCCCTCTCTTTTAGTTCAACTTAGACTTTGTGTCCATAATTAAACTTAAATACTGGGTTTGGGCACTTTCTATTGCTTATTCGGGTCATAATTCGCACTTAATTTCCTGAAAGTGTTCATCCAACTTTCATTATGTTTACATTTGGAGTCATGAGCCCTTATACATATTTTGGGGCATTACATTGAATGTCTATTTCCCCTGCAATTAACCCTTTAATTCAATTAAATTAACCCTTCTAACTTATCCCAAACTCTCAAACCATCACTAACTTTAGTTCCCTAAAATGTGATCAATTTCCAGACTTAACCAATGTTGCCTCCAAATTTTAGGGAAATTTGAAAAATCATATCTTTTGCTAGAAAACTCCAATTGATGTAGTTCAAATTCCTATGTAAAGCTCTTTCAATCCTCAGCAAAGAAAAATTAATATCTGGTATTATATCGTAGACCTAAGCTCGAAATTTTTTGGCGTGCAAACTAACTGTCCATTTGGTGAGACAAAATATTCCAGATTGCCTACCTAAATTTTAAAAATTCATAACTTACGATATACACATCCAATTTCTGTGTTCTAGTACTTGGTTTAAAGCTCTATAAGTATATTTTTAAGGAAAAATAATCACACGGACAAATTACAAAGTTATCCTCATGATATTTGCCTAATTGCTCACTGCTTAAAATCTGGAAAATAGAATGTTTCCATTTTTTTGTACAAAATTCCAAAAAATTATAATTTTTTCTAGATATCCAATTAACGTGTTCTAGGACTCATTTTAAAACTTAAGATATGTACTATTTCCTTACCAAATTTCATAGATAGAGGACACTATTAGCCCTATCAAACCCACATTTGATTCTGACTATCTTAGTGACACTACAAATTCGACCCCCTGTCACCAAAGCCTAAAAAATGCCACCTTTCTCTTCCTAAAATGAACTCTTCTTGAATTTATCTTTTAAGACACATGTTTAGCTTTTTAATCCTCAAAGAAACCAAATCAAACCCACTCAAACATTTTAGTTTTAGCTTTTGCAAACTCATGCATACAACACTCTGTTTTCAGCAATGGAAGATCAAGAAGAAAAATGGATATGCAACCTCAAACCATGACTCAAAACTCCAGAAATTAAGTAGAGAAGAGTAGGAGACAGGGTTAGTGGAGTCACTCTTCGCCCCTAAAACTCCATCAGTTAAGTCCTGAAAAAATTGTAGAAAATATTATCAAGGACTTAAAATTCCTTATTTTGGAACCTAACCGTTGTTATGCCAAGACTCAATTCATTGGTACTCTTTAGGGGCTGTTTGGTATGAGGGTAAGAGAGGGGAGGAAAAATAAGATATCTCTCTTGCCCTGTACCCACTCTTCGATCTCCCATTGCATCGGTTCCTAAATATCGACTCTCTTGCCCGCCCTTGATAGACTAAAGGCTGAAGACCGAGTAAAAGGGCTGGCAGGCAAGGCAAAATAGCATGAAAGAGTCCACCGCCTGACAAGCCATTACATATATACCACTTTCTTATCAGTCTGATAGGAAGGTTTGCTTAGGACCGCGCTCCTCACAAAACACTGTAGCAAAGCCAGTTAGAATTTTTCGTAAATAAAATATTCATTCCTCTAGCTTCTCTTCAGCCGTGTTCGGTAATTAATGGTTCAGCGGCAGGACATATTTTAATAAAGAAAAGAAGTAAGATAAAAGAGTATCAAAAATTATTTAAAAAATTTTAATCCTACTTTTTTAATCTTTTTCTATTCATAAAAATTTTCCTCCCCTACACTCCAAATGCCCCCTACCAAACAAGCTAAAGATAAGAGGAACCGCAAATTCCTACTTTATAAAACAGATAATACTAACTTTATTGCATTATACATATGCCCACGCCCAAGAGCGTGATTATTCAAACATGTATATAAAACAAGAACAAAGAGCACTTGATCACAAACATCCCAAGACAGATTCCCCAACATTACAGTACAGATCCAAGTCTATGTTTTTATAAACAGATACTCACTTGAAAACAGTGAAACCGTAGTTTGTGATAGTGTACCCACCATCTGCCACAAGATTATGGCCATTCACAAACTTAGACTCATCACTCGCTAAGAACAGTACAGCCTCAGCAAAATCTTGAGGTTCAATCTTAGCACCTCTCAGAGGTGCATATAAATTATTGATTTCCTCCTCATTAAGCCCAAAGAAATCCTTCGCCATCGGAGTTGCCACCACGTACGGCGATACGCAGTTCACCCGAATCCCGTGACGACCAAGTTCCACCGCCGTGTTCTTCGTCAGCCCTAAAACACCATGCTTTGAGCCTGTGTACGCGTGTGATGTTAGCCCACCGGCGATGCTACTCACGCTAGCAGTGTTGATTATGTTGCCACGCCGTGCAGGAATCATCACCCTCGCCGCATGCTTGGTGCCGAGAAATACGCCAGTGAGATTCACGCTAACGACTCTCTCGAAATCCTCCAAGTCGTTTTCGAGAATGCTGTCTCTGTTGACAGCGCTGTTAATACCGGCGTTGTTGAACATGATGTCGAGCTTGCCATACTTTGAAACGGCCGTGTCCACCGCGTTTTGTACGTCTTTCTCTTTTGTGACATCGCAGTGAACGTAGGTGGAATCAGGTATGGTTTTGGACACAGCTTTGCCTAAGTCGTCGATAATGTCTGCAATTACCACTTTAGCCCCGTGCACGGCTAAGAGTCTTGCTGTGCACTCGCCAAGTCCTCTTGCCGCGCCGGTGATCAGAGCCACCTTTCCTTCAAGTCTGTAACATTCAAGCTTCAACTACGTATATTAGAAAAAGATGAGAGTGTTTGTGGGATCCGGGGTGCCTGCTGTGCGCTAGGTGCTGCATACCCTGCTGCGCGGCAAAAATGGGATGTTTCCCAAATGTTTTTTTCTTATTTCTTTTTATCATTATATTCTACATAAAATGAGTGACATTTTGATATTTTATGGGAAAAAAATGGAACTGTTTTCAATTTTTTATGATTTTTTAAAGATATTTCAGAAAAATGGTACAATTTTATTTTTTACTTTGAGTGATGAATATTTGAAAAATCATAAAAAATTGAAAACAATTCCATTTTTTTCCCATAAAATATCAAAATGTCACTCATTTTATGTAGAATATAATGATAAAAAGGAACAAGAAAAAAACATTTGGGAAACATCCCATTTTTACCGCGCAGCAGGGTGCGCAGCACCTAGCGCACAGCAGGCACCCCGGATCCGTGTTTGTGTGTGTGTGTATGAAGGTGAAGTTATAAGTTTTGGTTACCTTCTAACGGCAGGTGGGGCAATCTGAGCGGCACTTGCCATTGTTAAGATATTGAGCCTTCTTTTGATGCCAGATGATGTTCAGCTCCACACAAGTGATATATTTGTTGTTTGCATACACACATACATAGATGTACGCTTTTATATATATATATATATATATATATATCAAAAATTAATTCTTATGTTTTTTAGTTTCACTTGGTTTTTTATTAGGTCATAGTTTTTTTTTATTACGTCCTTATAGTTTTCTCACTTATACAAGTATATTTTCAGTGTTTTTAAGGAAATAGCATACTCTTATAATCATTTTTCTCGTTTTCTTCTCAGAATCTCATCTCCACTCTTAGATCAAAAAATAGATGGTTTTGATTTAATATTTTCTAAAACTATGATTATGGTGTTTTATAAATTAATATTTTATTACTTGTGCTTATATTATAATTATGAATTATGTAGATCATGTTTTAACAATTTAAGTTTACTTTTTTATGTTTAAAATAATATTTTTATAAAATATTAAATCCGGACTATCTATTATTTTCTAAAAAAAATCTGAGGGTGGAGATGAGATTCTGAAAAGAAAAAGAGAAAAAAGATTATGAGAGAACCCAAACCTGCTTTTAAGCTGCTTAAGTGATATATAAGTTGCCAAAAATTAAAGATCAAAATAAAAGAGTTTTTGAAAAATAAAATGATGGTAAAATTTATGTGTTATCAATATAAAATTTTTTAAAAAAATATGCTCATAACCTTTCCTTAATTTGCATATCTATATAATTTGTAATCTATTCACTCCAAAATTAATCTATGCGTACGCCGAGTGAGAACCACATCATCAGTTACTAACTTACTATAACAATTTTGTTTTTTCCTTTTGCAAATGAACAAATTATGTATATAGATATCAGTATTTATAACTTAGAAAACTATAAACACACCATAAAAAGGGGGGAAACTAATTTCAATGCTAATCATAATGGTGAGAACTAAGAGCCTGTCACTAAGGTGAGATCTACACAATTCAAATAGAATTTTAACTGTCCGGATTTAAGATTTTCAAATAAATATTTTTAAATAAAAAATCATTTTTTAAAAAATTGATAGTTAAGATAATATCTTTATTTTATATCTAAATGGTGTGCAGCAGTGATGAGCGCTTGGTGCTTTTCATTCATTGCGATGTGTTATTCCAACAAACCACTACAAAGACTTGATTCCAAACGGGAACAAGTTTCCATGCTAAGCACTTTACATATTAGGGAGAGCTCATCATATATGGATCCTCTGTGGTATGAACGGTTCATACCTAATTTTTTAAAAATATATATTTGTTAAAAAAACTATTTTAACGAGTATAGAATAAAAGATAAAGATAATCTTTTAACTTTTATATTTTCAAAAAAAATATTTTTTTTATTTAAAAATAATTATTGCAAAAAATTCAAATCTGAACCATCCAAATTAAATCTGGAGGATCCAAATATAACTAAAATGCTTAATAGGGACACTGGTTCTTTAAAAATAAAGTGATATTATAGAGATTTAGAGTGTGTGAGAAATCGTCTGCAGTGAACAATTTCGCGGAAATAAAAGAGGCTAATATGAGGGGTGTCAAAGGGGTCATCAGAAGATCGAGATGAGTTCAAACGGATAAGACAAGCTCAACTCAAAGTCCAAATGGGGGATTCTAAAGTGATGAAAGAAAAACTTTGCATCGTAAATGATAAAGTGAATGTGAATAGAATCTAAGGTTAAAAATACTGAAAATTTCTTTATATATATATATATATATATATTTGATGAAAACCAAATGCATTAATAATTGAAAACATTTTACATCATATGTTCAATATCTAATAATAACACATGTTTAGTGAATGAAAAAGCCTATTGTCTAAACTGCTGAATGTTAAAATACCATTAAACAAAAAATGACTAAGAAGAATGCTGATATCAGCTTGAACAATATTTGCAGTATTAGATTTCGCTGCTTCTAGAAAAAGGAACTGACTTTTCAAGCAAAAAAATTGTAGTTGCTCCATTGTTGAGTGATTGAAAAACAGGAGATACAGTGATCCAATTCAAGAGTGCTTTGAAACATAGCAGATCACAGGAACTCTTAGATGAGATGTTTCTCCATTTAAAAGATTCTGGTGACTCTTCCTCATAGTATATCCATGCTTTACAGAAAGACATCCGGTTTTTTTTTTTTTTTTTTTCCTGCAATGTAATTGGCCAACTAATGCCAAGTACATTTGGAATTGAATAAATTAAGTTTGTTCAGAGAAAACCATTTTGCAAGTAAATATAATGAATTAATGACTTTTAATAATCACTAACTATATCTTATTTTCCTCCTCCATTCTTGAATGCAAGTGCGTATAGGAACATTCATCTTGGGAAAATGAACACTAGATTTCTTGAATCAGCATGAAAGAGACTTTTTGTCTCACCCGCATCCCCATTCCACAGAGGACAAAAACGTCTTCCACAAGGGTTTTTCAACAACCACATGTTCTCTCATATAGGGCTTTTCAAAACAAATTAAATTGAAAATATTATGAAGTGTCTATAAGTATTTAAATAAAATATATTCATTATCGTCCATTTAATCGAATTATATAGAGAAAATTTAAACAAGTAAAAAAATCATTATATTTTTAAATTATATATTAATAATTATTATTTGAGATAATTGTTAAGTATATATATGATTGTTAATTTTATATTGATATATTTTGAATATTTCTAACTAAAGTTTCTAAGGGCCTGTTTGGTTGGAGGGGAGGGGATGGGAGGGGAGGAAAAATGAGCTCCTCCCCTCATTTGGTTTGAAATTTTGGAGGGGAGGGGATTAAAAATCTGACTCTCTCACCCATCCCCTTCCCTTATTTTGCTCCCCTCCAAATTGGGGTTTTTTGGAGGGGAGCCAAATTTTCTGACAAATTTACCCTCATGTTTCTCCCTTCCATTGCGGCAACCTTCCTAATTCATTCTTTTATTTCTTCCAGTTCCACATTCCTTCGTGCCCAAAGGATCTTTGCATTTTTTTTACTCAATAACCTCTTAATTCGGAAACAAAACATTTTTCAACAAGATTCAAATAAATAAGTAAAAGGGAGATCAATTTGAGTTACCAGCAGTTCTAGCACTACTCTCTTCTTGTTGCTCTATTTTGACAGCAAACATACAGGAAAAAAATGAGGACACAAAACTACGAGATTTGTTTTGAGAAAACTACTTAGATCTCTGCCTCATCTTTCTGCGCTTCCTCTTCAACCGCCTCATACGCTTCTTCTTCCACTTGGCTCTCTTGATGCGCAGAAACAAGCACCCCTTCCCTTTCTCACCTCACAGTGCTAATGGCTCCCAAGGAATGAGAGCTATGGAGAATAAACTGATCTTTGTGTTTTTTTTTTTTTTGGTTCTTTCCGATGGATCTTTGCTGTTTTAATTTTTTCAAATATATTATTTTATTGATATATATATATATGCGCGCGCGCATATAAAAGCTGTGGGACGTGCAAAATATCTTTGATGACTTCTTTTTTTGGCCAATAACTATTATATATTATATATTAAAGCTAGAGGAGAAAACGATAGTGGAAGAAAATTAGAAAACCAAGATTTTGTTGTTGTGTTTTGAACTGGCCAACTTTTTTCTAGATAAGTGAATTTTCATAAATTATATAATTTAAATTGAGATTTGTGATTGTGTCAATGAGAGTGAATTTTCATAAATTATATACTTTATATTGATGTGTAAATTAATTTAAATAATTTATATGAGTAAAAATATATAAACTAATATATAAGGGTAAAATGGTAAATTATATATTATTTCCCCTCCCATTCCCTCTTGAACCAAACAAATGATCATTAAAAAACCTTCCACTTCCTTTCCCTCCAACCAAATCAAATAAGGTAACCTCTTATCCTTCCTTTCCATCCTCTCCCCTCAATTCCCTCCCCTCCCATCCCCTCCTATCAAACCAAACAGGCCCTAATAGTTTTTCTTCAGTTTATTTTTTTTTTTATTTTTAAGGGAATGAATCTAGATTTCAAGATCAGAAACGTCACTCCAAAAAATAATAAATCCCCCCCTCTCTGTGTTGAAGTGTCTTAATCCATGTTCTCTAACCTGGACCGGCCCGAAAACCGGCGACCCGGGCACTAAACCGGTCCGGTTCGGTGACCCGGTCCGGGTCAACTTTTTTCATTTTTTTTAATTTTTATTTTTTTTTAAAAAAAATTTCCTTTAGAATTTCATACTATAAGCCTAAAATATTCTATTTTTCAACGGTTTGGTACCGGTTTAGCTCCGGTTTGACTCCGGTCTGACCCACTGACCCTTGACCCAATACCCCGACCGATTCACTGACCGGTCCGAATTTAATTACCTTTGTCTTAATTTGATATGAACAATGATGGGTATTGATAGAAGATATTTGTAAAAGTATAAAATATTGTATTTATTTGAGTATATGTTAATAATTGAGTACGAGAGAAAGAGACTTGTTTTGTTATCTAATGTGATGTAATTATTCAGATTGTGACATGCGTTAAAGAGATTTGGGGATTGATGAAGTTGTGGACCCCGTTTTCACTCATTTTCCTCTTGTTACTTATGATGTGGAGAGAGGAAATATCTCCATAGATTTATACTTAACCCAAGGCATAGGGTGGTCCCTTTCAGATTTGCTTGAAGGTGGAAATAAAATCTCGTAGTAATTTAATACAAACCGAGTTAATATAAAAGAAAAATCTTAAATAAATACCATTTGAAAATGTAAAATCCTAAAAAATTCATTAACACTTAAAAAATACTTAAAGGTACCAAAAATTAAATTAGGTTTTCCAAGTTTTCACATATTTATTATTTTACCTCTCAAAATTTTTGTTTAAAATAATAGTAGTAACCTACTGGAGCACCACTGCCAGCTGGTCGCCACCACTCCGGTGGCTGGCCGGCCCGGACCCCCAACAGTCAGAGCTCCGCCCGCCAGCGGTAGGAACTCCAGCCGGTGGAAGCATTTTTGCTGGGGAAGTGATTTTTTTTTTAAAAAAAACATTTGTTGAGAAATAGCAAGAAGTGTGATCGAACCCATCCCACCTTTTATCAAAGGAGCATAGTGGTCACTGAGCCACCAAAGCTCCTTTGATATATATATATATGCATTATTAAATATGTATAATATAATTAAAGGCGTAATAGCTTTGACAAAGTCAGTAATAGCTTTGACAAATTCAGTAATGAAAATTACAAAATTCGTAATGGCATTGACAAAACCGTTTGCTGATGAACTTTGACTTGCATGCTTTCATCAGCATTTTTGCACAAAACACTTTTGTTAAAACCATTACAATTCTTGTCAAAATCATTACTGAATTTGTTAAAATCCTTTTATTTATATTATGAATGTTTTCATAATGGAATCTCATAATAGGATTGTCAAGTTTAACAAGTTTAGTAATGATATTGACAAGAATTGTAATGGTTTTAATAATCTCATTATGAGATTCTATTATGAAAACATTCATAATATAAATAAAAGAATTTTAACAAATTCAGTAATGAGATTGACAAGTTTAATAATGATTTTGACAAAAATTGTAATGATTTTGATAAAAGCGTTTTGTACAAAAATGCTGATGAAAGTATGTAAGTCAAGGTTCATCAGCAAACGATTTTGTCAATGCCATTACAAATTTTGTTATTTTCATTACTGAATTTGTCACAGTTATTATTGACTTTGTCAAAGCTACTATGTCTTTAATTATATTATACATATTTAATAATGCATATATATCAAAGGAGCTTTGGTGGTCCAGTGGCCACCATGCTCATTTGCTAAAGGGGTGGGATGGGTTTGATCCCACCCCTTGCCATTTCTCAACAATTTTGTTTTTTAAAAAAATCGCTTCCCCACAAAAAATGCTCCCACCGACTGGAGCTCCTGCCACCGGAGGCAGGAGCTCCGGCTGTTAGGGTCCCGGCAGGCCAGCCACCTGAGCAGCGGCTGCCGGCCGGCGGTGGTGCACAGGCAGGGGTATCACTATTATTTAAAAAAAATAATTTGAGGGATAAAATGGTAATTGTGTCGAAACTTGAAAAACCCAATTTAGTCCTTGGTACTTTAAGTCCTTTTTAAGTGTTAATAGACTTTTTAGGGTTTTGCATTTTCAAATGATATTTATTTGGGATTTTCCCTAATCTAAATCTGAAATTAATTTTTTTTTTTAAAAAAATTTTGAAAAAGTTACTTGTGAATATCCAAACATAAAAAATGTTGAAACCTTAATTAATTAATATTAAGATTATAATTTTTTTGAAATTTCCAAGGATATATTATTTAGTTGAGAAAATCCTATATAAAATTGCTTGAAATAGAGAAATTTTAAATTAGGTTGTTAAACTTAACAAATCCTTAATTAATTTATTGACCAGATTTAGAATTTTAAAATATAGGTAAAATAAATTTATTGCATTTCTTATAGTCTACTTTAACCTTTTGCATCTTAAAAGAGTTTTAATGCTCTTTATCTTAGTTTTTCTATATATATATATATATATAATAAAATAAAATGTGATTTCTTTAATTGGGAAGAATCAACGGGAATAATTCAAGTTAAAAAATAAAAAGACAAGCATTAATCTAATATTAATTAAAATATTTTTATTTGAGTATCGTGAAAAACAAATTGTATATTTAGAAAAACTCGACTTAATTTTTTTTTTTTGTCAAAAAAAAAAATCAAAATTCATTAAATTTTTTTATATATTGTAATATCTAGCTTGTTTTTTAGGTTGATGAAACTTTTTTTTTTTTTTAAATGCCACTAATGAAAATATTTGATATGTAAGTTGATATATATACACACTAGTTAGATTTTTTTATTAACATAGTCTAATTTTCTTTCTCATGGGAAAAAAATCTAGTCAAAAATAAAAAAATTTATTTTCAACATTCAATTGAAAATAATTTAATTGATCTTGGAGCTATGCTGTACTATTTCTTGTTTGAATTATTCTTGATGATCCTTCCAATACACACAATTTTTTTTTATTTAAGCTAAATCATATTTTATTTTATTATATATTGATGTTGTATACATAATTATTGAAAAAAATAAGTTACAACCTCTAAAACGCTTTTAAGAGGAGAGGAAAGATTAGGAGAGGGCAATAAAGTCATTTAACTTACATTTTAAAATATTAAATTGGGTTGATAACTTAATTAGGGATTTGTTGAATTCACCAACCTGATTTAGAAATTCCCTATTTCAGGCAGCTTTATATGGAATTTGTCCTATTTAGTTTTCATAACATGTCCTTAATTTGTTTGAAAAATAATTAGTATAATGTTTTTCTTATTTTTTTTTTCATTATCACAGTTTCACATATTGGATCAAATTATACCATTCTTTTGCGACTAAAATTTCGAACTAAATTGTTGGGTTATGATTAATAATTGAGGCCTAAATGGGGTAAATGGTATGCCGTCCTGAAAACTCATAAAATGATGGCGTTCTGAAATATCTTAGATATTTTATTATTAAAGTATCATCTTGCAGGTTCCACACATATTATGATAGGCAAAAAACAAAAGGGGGTGGGGCAAACCTACCCTAAAATTTTTTTTTTTGGAAGTGCACTTACTGTCATAATTTTTTTTTTGATGTAAAAATAACTATGAACTCTTAAAAATGAGGTAAAAGTGATACTACCGTTAAACTTAACAAACGAATGTTTACTCAAAAGTGTTTAAGGAGTAAATGTACCTATAAACTTTTCTTAAAAGTGCATCCACCATCATAAAACATTTTTTAGATGCAAAAGTAACTGCAAACTTTCAAAAAGGGGATAAAAGTAATTATTCTCTTACTGGGTTCAAATGTTATATTTTGATTGTTCTAAATCCAGGAAGAAAACACCCTGACTTGTCCACCATAATTTTTCCAAACCAAACTTTGAAAAACTCATTCAATGAAGATGACATTGCCATCATACTCTCACCGATATGTCGTAAATGGAATTGTTGAGATCCTCCAATTCCCCATTGTCATCGCAACTCGATGAGAGTAGGATAGCAACATTATCTTCATTGGAGGAGGCAAGGTCTGCGGAGTTGTGGGGAGAAGAGAAGGTGGCAACTCACTACAATAAAAAACTGTGATTTAGTAGCGGTTAAAAAGGTGTATTAATAGCGGTTTTAACCGCTACCAATAGCATTAGTAGCGGTTCATGAAACCGCTACTAAATCCACTGCTGCATGTAGTTTTGTAGCGGTTATTTTAAACTGCTACTCAAGCACAATAACTGTTACTATATTTGTAGTGGTTAAAACCCACCACTACAATATTGCCAAGAGTAAAAATCATTTTCCAGGAACTTTGTAGCGATCATACAACCGCTACAAATCTCAAACCCTAAAATCTGGAAGGCGGGAAATCAAAAATAAAAACTTGACTCCGTTTTGTAGAGGTTCAACAACTGCAAAAAAGATGGATTTAAAAAATTGGGCCATTAACTAGTAGCGGTTCTTTAACTACTACTAATTTCATTGAAATTCAAATTTTGTGCAAAAAATTTAATTTTCGTCTTAAAATGGAGCCATTAATTAGTATCAGTTAAATAGCCGCTACAAAAATTAGTAAAATTTTTTTAGAAAAAAATACAAGCATTTGTTTCTACTTTTTTATATTAAATTAAATAGCTATTATTTTAGTAGTTTAGCTAATTTAATTAGCTTATTATTCAATAGTATAGCTCATTTATAATTTAAAAGGAATGATTTAATTTAGTTGGATAAGTATGAAGATTGTATTGATAATATTATTGAGGATACCTAGATAACAATGAACTATTATGTGTTAGATCTCTCATGTTTTGATGATAACAAAAGATGGTATGAAAAAGATTTGATAAACAAATAAGTTTGAACAAAGTAATAACAGGAAAAATCATCACTTGAAGTAAGCTTTGGAGTAATGAAGAAAGGCCAAGAGAAAACGCTGAGAAACTTCATCACTGGCAAGTTTTCTAAAGGGTTACTCGAGTAGGTACTCGAGTAATGGACAGAAACTTGAAGTAAACAAAGTCAACCTTCAAGTAACCTGCCAACATTACTCGAGTAAGCACTTGAGTAATAAGGTAAATGACTTCCAGTTGCTCTCGGCCTGCCAATGTTACTCGAGTAACCATGTAAAAGACTTCCAGTTCCTCTCGGCCTGCCAACGATACTCGAGTATGTACTGAGTCCCCTGTTTCAAGAAATATGTTGCTCTCGGCATTTTCAATCCTGCCAATGTTACTCGAGGTGATACTCGAGTAACTCACTGTGGTAAGCAAAACCTGAAGGTAATACTCGAATAACATGATATGCTTTTATCACACTTCACTCGAGGCACTACTCAAGTATGCAGGTATTCAATCACTTATTTAAACTGGATTACTCGAGTAAGTAATCGAGTAATATGCAGAGTTATTTACGCAGAACTTCAAGTCGCTACCCGAGTAAGCAATGCAGAAAATCTATGTTTACTTGAGTAAGTACTCGAGTAAGAAGGTAATCAAACTTGAAGTTCTCTCGGCCTTGAAATCCTGCCAACATTACTGAAGTGAAGCATCGAGTAACCTAAAGTTTATTTGAGAGTTTACTCGAGTTGCTACTCTAGTAACCTATGAAGTAAAGTGTGTCATACTCGAGTAAGTACCCGAGTAAACAGGTATTTCCAAAGTTTGTAAATTTGTTTACTCCATACACTACCCGAGTAATGTAATGTTCACTTGTTAACTTGCAGTTTGTCAATACTTTCACGATAATACTCGAGTAAACTTAATGAATACTCGAGTAACTACTTGAGTATGCAAGTTCAGAAATTCAGAAATCATTCCAACATTCATTGATTTGTTTCCTATGTAATTAACCTTTCATTGTATTAGTATTCTTAGCATATCCACAGATAAACAATGAAGAGCTCTTACCAAATAAGGAAAGTCAAATGCAACGTTCAAATGGCACCTACCACCACCTACCACAAACGGATATTTTTTCAAATACTGGAAAAGACAACAGTTGCTGCGCATACTCTAACGGACATGAAGAAAAATGTTCCAACAATCATTACCAACGCATCTATATATATGGGAACATCCAAACAGAGAAGTACAACAAGAACACACACACGAACATATCATCAAGTTCACTACTCTGTTTTACACATATTTGTAATTCTGTACTTCAGTGATTCTTATTCACTCTGTGAGAGAGATATTTCATTCAAACTCAATATTTGTTATTAAGGTAGCTTAAGGTTGTGGAACCTTGAGTTGGGATTAGATTACAACTTGTAAGGGGGAGCGAGTGTCCAAGCGAAGGAACTTGATTGTACTGAGGTGCCAAGAACCCACTGAATCTTGGAAGTTATAGTGAAACTCTCAGAAAAGCTCTGAGGACTGGACGTAGGTCAAAGTAGTTGTGGCCGAACCAGTATAACTCCCGGTGTACACTTCGGTGATATTTCTCCTTACTCTTTACTGCTTTATATTCATCGTCAAGTTTTATATTTACAGCGAAAAATTAAGTATTACCCAATTCACCCCCTCTTGGGAGAAACGCTTGCTCTAACATTTGGTATCAGAGCGTAGGTCTTCTTGTTAAGGTATAACAACCTAAGAAGGATCCAATGGCAACCATGGGTGAAGGAATTCTTCTCGACGGAGCATCCATCACTAGACCTCCACGTTTTAGTGGCGAACACTTTTCTTTCTGGAAAGCAAAGTTCAGAGTATTCGTGATGGCTACTAAATATGGGCTATGGGATGTGATTGAGAGTGGAAACTATCAACCTACAAAGGTTGTAGATTCTCAGAAAATTCCCAAGACGCTAGCGGAATATGATGAGAATGACAAGAAACTTATCACTCTCAACAGTAAGGCAATTATGATGTTACAAAGTGCTTTGAGTCAAAGTGAATACTTCAGAATTTACACACTTCCAACAGCAAAGGAAATGTGGGAAGCTCTGGAAATAGCTCATGAAGGAACTTCGAGAATAAACGAGAATCGGATCAACATCTTGGTCACTAAATTCGATCTACTTCGAATGAAATTAGGCAAATCAATATCTGAATTCGAACTTAGATATACTCATCTTGTTAATCAACTTGCAGCACTTGGGAAAGTTTATGATCAACATACCCAAGTATGAAAGATTTTGAATATTCTTTCTAAAGAATGGGAGGCCAAAGTCACTGCGATAGAAGAAGCAAAAGGAGAATCAATTAGATCAGTTGCTTCTCTATTTGGAAGTCTTTCTGAATATGAAAGTAAACTAAAGTTCAAACGGGAACTAGATGACATTGGTGACATGAAGAAGAGAGGCCTAGCACTAAAAGCAAAAGAAGAAAATCGGGATAAGGATAAGGAGTTTGACGATGATGAAATGGGCCTAATCATAAAACGATTCAGAAAGTTCTACAAGAAATGACAGGGATTCAAACACTTTCAGAAAGGAGGAACTAGCAGCAAAGATCATATCATTTGCTACGAATGTGGAAAACCAAGACATATCAAATCAAAATGTCCAGAACTGAATCAAAAGAGCAAAGAAAAGAGAAAAGGCAAATTCTTTAACAAAAAGAAGGCCTTTGTATCTGCTATATGGGGTGATAGTTCCTCTGATGAAGAAAGTGATGAAGAAGAGGTAGCCAACATATGTCTCATTGCTCAAGAAGAAACCGAAGAAGAGGTAAATGATTATGATCCTGCCTATGATGAATTACTTTCTGAATATAATGCTTTACATTCTGAATTCATCAAAGTAGTTAAAGAATTAGTTGTTTTCAAAAAGAAAAACAAAGCTCTTGAAATCGAACTTAAAGAAAGTTCAGAAAAGGATTGTGAAAATTGTTCTTCTTTGAAAAAGAAAAACACTGATCTCACAAAAACTCTTGAAAAATTTACACAAGGAAGTGAGATGCTAAATGTTATTTTAAAAGCTCAACGATTTGTAAATGACCAATCTGGTATTGGATATGATCCCAAATCAGATAGAAGGAAAGGTAGAAAGAAAGCAGGAGGTAAGTCATATCTGAATTATTTCCAGCGTTCTGTGCATACATAAAATCCTTTTGCATTTTTTAATTACTGTAATAGAAAAGGCCATTATACCTCTTCATGTATTTATAAGAAGAAAGGAATGATAGGAACCTACAAATGGGTACCTAAAGGATCATATGTTTAAAAAATTTCCTGTACTAACCCAAAAGGACCCAAAAAGAAGTGGGTACCTAAAAATTAATCGTATTTAATTGCAGATGTGTCTCAAAGCATCCAAAAACAACAAATGGTACATAGACAGTGGATGCTCTAGACATATGACCGGTGATTTCGAAAGTTTTACCAAATTGCAACCTAAAGAAGGTGGAAAGGTAAAATTTGAAGGAAATCAAACCGGAAGGATAGCAGGAATTGGTGAAATAAAAAATGACAAAGGCATACAAGTCAAAGATGTATATTATGTCGAAGGATTGTGCCACAACTTGCTGAGTGTGAGTCAAAGTACAGACAAAAACAACTGGGTAATATTTACTCAGAGGAAGGTCTAATTATCAACAAAATGACTTACTACTTGATAAGAAGCATATCAAGGCTAAGCTCAGAGCAAAAAGGGAAGGTAATTGTTATACTCTAGATATTAGTAGAAATGAATCTGAAAATTGTTTTCTGAGTAATGCCGATGAAAGTTGGCTATGGCATAAGAGACTGGCTCATGTCAATATGCATCAATTAGGCAAACTACTCAAAAAGGATTTAGTTCTTGGATTACCCAAAGTAACTTTCAAAAATGACTTGATTTGTGACGCTTGTCAAAAGGGTAAACAAACTAAATCATCTTTCAAATTGAAAAATGAGATTTCAACAAATAAACCACTACAATTATTGCATATGGATTTAGTTGGTCTAGCAAGAGTTAAGAGTCTTGGTGGCAATTTATATTCATTGGTCATTGTTGATGATTTCTCCAGATTTACATGGGTTATTTTTCTATCATCAAAAGATGAAACTTTTAAAGAATTTATTGTTTTTGCCAAGAAAGTGCAAAATGAGAAAGGAATGTCCATTGCAGGCATTAGGACTGACCATGGTGGAGAATTTAAAAATCAAGCCTTTGAAGAATATTGTGATAATAATGGCATTGATCACAATTTCTCTGCTCCAAGGACGCCTCAACAAAATGGAGTCGTAGAACGCAAGAATAGAGTGCTCACTGAAATGGCTAGACCAATGTTAAATGAAAAGAACATGTCTCAGGTTTTCTGGGCTGATGCTATGAGTACAACATGCTATATTTCAAATAGAGCCTATATTAGAACAAAACTTGGAAAGACACCATACGAGCTGTACAAAGGAAGGAAGCCAAACATTGCTCATCTACACATCTTCGGTTATAAGTGTTTCATTCATAATAATGGTAAAGATAACTTAGGAAAATTTGATTCTAAAACTGATGAAGGAATTTTCCTAGGGTATTCTAACCGAAGTAAAGCATATAGAGTTTTCAATAAAAGAACATGTGTTGTTGAAGAATCAATTCATATTGTATTTGATGAATTTGAATCCTCTGACAAAACCATTGATGAAGAACAGAAAGTTGTTTTAAATCAAGAAAATGGTCAATCTATTTCTAAATCTCTTATTCCAGAAGTTGATGAAACCAAGGAAGAAGAGCAATCACTAGGACAACCTAAAGCCTGGAAATATAATAAAAGTCATCCCATAGATCAAGTCATAGGAGATGTGAATGAAGGGATTAAAACTAGAAATAGAATTTTCAATGAAGTAAGTTTTTCTGCATTCATTTCTGAGATTGAACCTTCTAACATTGATGAAGCCCTATCAGACAATGATTAGGTTATAGCAATGCAAGAAGAACTAAATCAATTTGAAAGAAATCAAGTTTGGGATTTAGTACCCTGACCCAAGGATCATCCGATCATTGGCACTAAATGGGTATTCAAGAACAAACTCGATGAATCCGCACTTATTGTCAGAAACAAAGCAAGATTGGTGGCCAAAGGCTATAATCAGGAAGAAGGAATTGATTATGAGGAAACATATGCTCCAGTAGCTAGATTGGAAGCTATACACATACTCTTAGCCTTTGCATGCATCAAAGGATTCAAACTCTATCAAATGGATGTAAAGAGTGCATTTCTAAATGGATACATTATGGAAGAAGTATACGTAGAGCAACCTCCAGGTTTTGAAGATGTAACTAAACCTGACCATGTTTTCAAACTCAAAAAGGCTTTATATGGTTTAAAACAAGCTCCTAGAGCATGGTATGAAAGGCTTAGTAAATTTCTTATTGATCAAGGTTTTGTATGGGGAAAAGTTGACACAATACTTTTTATAAAACGAAAACGTGATGATATTTTAATTGTTCAAATATATGTTGTTGAAATTGCTTTCGGTACTACTAATGAATCTCTGTGTAAGGAATTTTCTGAGATAATGCAGGGAGAGTTTGATATGTCAATGATGGGAGAATTGAATTTCTTTCTCGGTTTGCAAATCAAACAAAGAAAGAATGGAATCTTCATCTCTTAAACAAAGTATTTGAAAGAGCTATTGAAGAAGTATGGAATGGATGAAGCAAATAGAACTGACACACCTATGAGCTCAATCACGTTGCTTGATGGTGATGTCAAAGGAAAAGACTACAACATCACAAAATACAGAGGAATGATTGGATCATTACTCTATCTCACGGCAAGCAGACTAGACATCCAATTCAGTGTTGGCATATGTGCAAGATATCAATCAGCACCAAAGGAATCACATGCCGAAACTGTCAAATGAATCTTTAGATACCTTACTGACACACCAGATTTGGGTATGTGGTATCCTAAAGGAAGAAGTGAATATCTTGTTGCATATTCAGATTCAGATCATGGAGGATACAAAACAGACAGAAAGAGCACCAGTGGACAAGGACAATTTCTTGGAGGATCTCTTGTCTCATGGTTCAGCAAGAAAAAAAATACAGTGTCTCTTTCGTCAACGAAAGCCGAATATGTTGCAGTCTCAAGTTGTTGTGCTCAAGTAATATGGTTAAAACAACAACTACAAGATCTTGGTATTTATCTCAAAGAAATACCAATCTATTGTGACAATACTAGTACGATAAGCTTGGCAAAGAATCCAGTACAACATTCTAGAACCAAGCATATCGATGTTAGACATCACTTCATCAGAGATCATGTCCAAAAGAAAGATGTGAAAGTGATATTCATTCCTACTCATCTTCAACTAGCTGATATCTTTACCAAACCTCTTGCAAAAGATCAATTTCTATACATAAGAAGAGAATTGGGAATGGTAAATCCCAATGAATTGTAAGTTATTTCAGTTTCTCATAATGTTAGATTAAGATATTTGATAATGTTTTGATGATTACTAATTTAAGCATCAGAGTATGTAGAAACTTGTTTTGTAGGAAGATTGAAACTCTGTTATGAGAAATAAAAGCAGAGGTTATCGGAGGACACCATTACTGGAGTACCAACTTCAAGTAATGACTAACAGTGAAGCATTACCTGAGGAACAACTTGAAGTAAAAGAGTAATTTACTCGAGTAACCACTCGAGTAATGGTCTTCCAAAAATTGAAGTAACATATCAAATTACCTGGAATTTAAATCAAACGGTTCATTTAGTGAGAAATGAATAGTCAAAAGAAGAAAAGACAGGTTACCCGAGGGAAGCCTCGAGTAAACTTGAAGTTTACTCGAGTAAGTACTCGAGTAATTGCAGGTCCAGATCACAAATTTGATGAGAATCGACTCAAATCTGCTCTAAAATGGCTATAAAATGATCGAGGGAACATACATGGATAATTACAATATTATTTATGCCAGGTACCCAATTTAAATGAATTATTCTAGAAATTTTCTGTATGATCACTCGAGTAGGGACTCGAGTAAACATGATATTTACTCGAGTAAGGCCTCGAGTAACGTCGGGTTCTAGGTCTTTATCTGTCGCAAACTCCGTCATTTCCACAAAATCTTCTCGAGTAAATCACCCAGTCCTCTCTGAAAAAATTTTCACAATCTCTTCCCTACTTGATTTCCGTCAAAACCCATCGATTTTTAACTCCAAAAACCTCTTATTCTGTTCAGATTCATTGGGCCCTATATCGCGACTTTCACTCTGTTTTTTTGAGTTTTCAAGGTTTTCATTGAATCAATATGGTTAGAACCAAAACCCTTACTCCCACAGATTCTTCTGGTTCCCCACAACTCTTTGATCCTCTTTCTTCTCCTCCCAAAAAGAGAAGAAAACTCATACCTAGGTCAAAAACAAAAATCCAACCCAAACCTCAACCGAAACCAAAAGAGAAAGGAGTTGTTATCAAAGAGCCAGTGGTTACAAGGGCTCAATCCAAGAAGAGCACCTCTACTAGAAGAGGCAAAAGTGCCAAATCTCCTTCTCCTCCACTTTCTGATTCTTCCACTCCATCATTCACACCAAAACCATCCAAAAAGCCCAAATATGATGTGAATATGGCTAAGGCAATGGCTGGCATACTTGATCAACTTGAGAAGGGGCAATCTTCAAAGAAGTCAGAATTGCCAGAAGAGGAGATCACCAAACCTCCAAAGGGGTTTAATGTTAACAAGCTAGAGGAGTCCCAGAAGTACCTCACACAATTCTCAAGGAGAAAAGTCTACGAGACTCACTGTGTGGACGTCAAAGTACTTCAGGAGGTATTGAAGTATGATCTTAGTCCCTTTCTGGAACCTGTTATGCCTTAGCTATCTATTAAGCTTCTTTTTTGCACAAAAGTAGTCACACACTTTTACTGCAATCTTGAGATACTGATGAACCCAATAGAAATTCTGCAGAAGAAGAGATGACTACTACTGTTAGAGGCCAAAAAATACTTATCTCACCTTCTAGGATCAATGTGTGGTTAGGAATAGAGAACCCTCTAGATGACATTTACTCCAAACTTGATTCAAACCAAATTTTCTCTGTTCTTAGACTTGGTGAGTTTGTAGGCCCTTTGAACTTCAATATAGTGACATGTGTGATCATTACAGGGTTCTATGGTATATCTACTCTAGATCCCTAGTGAACAAGGCCAACAACTATACCCACTTTTCTGATCGGGACTATAGATGATTTGCTTCCTTACTCCTGAAGGAACAAAAGGATTTGGGGGAGTACATATTTTCTGAGATGAAGAGGTACAGAGTAGATGGGAAAGCTACTATACCTATGCCATATCCTCAGATTGTTTCACTCATTCTGAAGGAAAATAAGATATGGTACTTGGAGAGTAAAGAGCATATTGAGAGAGTTACTTCAGTTGGGAGAAATCAAATTGGCAAGCTTAATATTGAAGTTCCTCTCATGGGTCCTCTAGAGTCTGGGTCTAAGAAGAAGAAGAAGACCGAGACTGAGATGAGTAAAATTGATGACACTCAGTCTTCGGCTCCAGTTGCCACTACCTCTTCACCCTTTTTCCTCAATGCCACACTCCAACACTTCATGGAAAATATGCTCAAAGGATTCCATGTAGACACTACCAACACGAATGCTGAGTTGATAACTCACATGAATTACAAGTTGGCTAAGCTAGTTGAGAGGATGGATAAGAGGCACAAAGAGTTGCTAGCTGAGCAATGTGCCCAGGGTGAGACTTTGAGATTGATCTTAACAAGATTAGACTCTTTATGTCCTGGACCTTCTGCTAGTCCATCATCATCTGCACTTGAGCCATTCCCATCACCAGAGAATATACCACCACCTCCAGAGAACATCCCATCTGACATTCATCATACTGAGGTTGAGCCTACTATCCCTGAACCTCCAGTCTCTAGTCCACTTGAGCCAAGATCCAAAGATATCCTATGCTCAGTGGATAACCCTAAAACCAATGAGACCATCTATATCATCATTGAGGATTCACCACCCAAACCTCAGCCTGAACCCTCTCCTACCCATACAGAGGAAATCTCTCCTTCATCCTCTGATCATCATACTCCAGGTGCTACTGAAAAGGTTGAGACCACCACTATGATTGTCTATCAGCCCTCTCCTGTTCCTTTAAGGGAAGACATTCATATCCCTCCACTAAATCTTCCTGAACCAGAATCTTCCAGTTCTTCTTCTTTTGATTCTCTTAGTTCAGATGGTCCTTTGGTTCTACCTATGAAGCCTATTTCTGTGGTAAAGCCTTCAAGTCCTCCACTTGATTGATGAAGACAAAAAGGGGGAGAAGAGCTTGAGTGTGATTTTATGGAAGTTTCTGAGTTTCTTTAAGTTTTTCTTTCATTTTTGGGTATATGGGTGTACATGGGGATTTAGGGAGCTTTTCAATTTATAATTGTAATGCAATTTTTAAGTTCAATGCAAGCTTCCTTAAGTTATAATTTCATTACAAGTTCATTTAAGCTTTTAAATTATAATACATTGTGGGACTAATGAGTTTATTATGTATGCAAGGTGAATATGTTATGATTTCAACATTTTCCAAAACACTTTGAATTTATACTCAACAAGGTTTTTCAAAATTCTCATTGAATTCAAGAAGTGTTTAATTGAGAACTTAATTTCAAAAACTTTGTTCAAAATCATCAAGTTTTTTCATCATCAAAAAGGGGGAGAATGTTAGATCTCTCATGTTTTGATGATAACAAAGGATGGTATGAAAAAGATTTGATAAACAAATAAGTTTGAACAAAGTAATAACAGGAAAAATCATCACTTGAAGTAAGCTTTGGAGTAATGAAGAAAGGCCAAGAGAAAAAGCTGAGAAACTTCATCACTGGCAAGTTTCCTAAAGGGTTACTCGAGTAAGTACTCGAGTAATGGACATAAACTTGAAGTAAACAAAGTCAACCTTCAAGTAACCTACCAACTTTACTTGAGTAAGCACTCGAGTAATAAGGTAAATGACTTCCAATTGCTCTCGGCCTGCCAATGTTACTTGAGTAAGTACTCGAGTAACCATGTAAAAGACTTCCAGTTCCTCTCGGCCTGCCAACGATACTCGAGTATGTACTGAGTCCCCTGTTTCAAGAAATATGTTGCTCTCGGCATTTTCAATCTTGCCAATGTTACTCGAGGTGATACTCGAGTAACTCACTATGGTAAGCAAAACCTGAAGGTAATACTCGAATAACATGATATGCTTTTATCACACTTCACTCGAGGCACTACTCAAGTATGCAGGTATTCAATCACTTATTTAAACTGGATTACTCGAGTAAGTAATCGAGTAATATGCAGAGTTATTTACACAGAACTTCAAGTCGCTACCCGAGTAAGCAATGCAGAAAATCTATGTTTACTTGAGTAAGTACTCGAGTAAGAAGGTAATCAAACTTGAAGTGCTCTCGGCCTTGAAATCCTGCCAACATTACTGAAGTGAAGCATCGAGTAACCTAAAGTTTATTTGAGAGTTTACTCGAGTTGCTACTCTAGTAACCTATGAAGTAAAGTGTGCCACACTCGAGTAAGTACCCTAATAAATAGGTATTTCCAAAGTTTGTAAATTTGTTTACTCCATACACTACCCGAGTAATGTAATGTTCATTTGTTAACTTGTAGTTTGTCAATACTTTCACGATAATACTCGAGTAAACTTAATGAATACTCGAGTATGTAAGTTCAAAAATTCAGAAATCATTCCAACGTTCATTGATTTGTTTCCTATGTGATTAACCTTTCATTGTATTAGTATTCTTAGCATATCCACAGATAAACAATGAAGAGATCTTACCAAATAAGGAAAGTCAAATGCAACGTTCAAATGGCAACTACCACCACCTACCCCTAACGGATATTTTTTCAAATACTGGAAAAGTCAACAGTGGCTGCGCACACTCTAATGGACATGAAGAAAAATGTTCCAACAATTATTACCAACGCATCTATATATATGGGAACATCCAAACAGAGAAGTACAACAAGAACACACACACGAACATATCATCAAGTTCACTACTCTGTTTTACACATATTTGTAATTCTGTACTTCAGTGATTCTTATTCACTCTGTGAGAGATATATTTCATTCAAACTCAATATTTGTTATTGAGGTAACTTAAGGTTGTGGAACCTTGAGTTGGGATTAGATTACAACTTGTAAGGGGGAGCGAGTGTCCAGGCGAAGGAACTTGCTTGTACTGAGATGCCAAGAACCAACTAAATCTTGGAAGTTATAGAGAAACTCTCAGAAAAGCTCTGAGGACTGGACGTAGGTCAAAGTGGTTGTGGCCGAACCAATATAACTCCCGGTGTACACTTCGGTGATATTTCTCCTTACTCTTTACTACTTTATATTCACCGTCAAGATTTATATTTGTAGTGAAAAATTAAGTATCACCCAATTCACCCCCTCTTGGGAGAAACGCTTGATCTAACATTATGTTGCCTACTACAATGTGATTATGATTGTGTAAGGAAAATAGGTGAAAATGAGAAAATGCTCTTAAATATCTGCAAATAAAAAATAATAATGAGAATAAATTTTATATGAAGGAAAAAAGTATTGAAATCAAAAATTTAAAAAACTTGTTACCATATTTGATCACCTTGTTTAGCTTCTCAGCTTATAAAAAATTTGTAAATGACAGAAAATGAAAGAGGGGTGAGGTAGAAAGAAATGGGAGAGTGTTTGGCATGAGATATGGTGGGGGTATTTATAGGGATCTGTGTAGCACTTGTAGCGATTAGTATATCAGGTTTTGTAACGGTTTTTATTAGTAGTGTTTATTTTTGTTTTTGTAGCGGTTTATGAACCACTACAAATATTTTATTTATTTTTTCTAAATATTTTTTCTAAGACAAAAACATAATTTGTTTGATCATTCATCCACGTCATCCCTATAGAAATTGTGTAGAAACATTGTTAATGATATATTATTTTGTTAAAAAAATTTAAATTAAATGATGTGAACTTGAAAAAACACACTGAAGTAGAGGTATTTTGCCATCACCTTCAAGAAAGAACTTTTCAAAATTGGCAGGTTGAAATGTCTCACTCTCGTAAGCGATGTTATCGCCTTTACCCATGTCGTAAAGGTCTCTTGGCTTTAAATGAACGACCATATGTCAATCCCTGTACCTCTCATTCTCGACATAATGAACCTGGTATGCCTCTGAGGCAAGAATATAAGGCTCATCATCTTGAGAATTACCAATATGAATTGGTAATGAGAAATTGACTTATGTGATACCTAAGTCGTCAGTTGTCAGTCCTTAGGAAGTAGTGGTATTTGCCCACAAACACTTGAACAGTGTCACGGTGAAACGGCCTTGGTAATTAAATTTGACGACATCAAGAAGCTTTCTATAGTAAGGGACGCCTCCGAACTGCATCTTGGCGTCATTGGTGCTCGCATAACTCCTTGTCCCAAAGGTGCCATAAACACCCGAATTTTGAGTTTGCAATCCTTAATCCCGTGAAACCGTGCAAAACTTGAAACCATTGACATTGTATGCTGTAAACCTTTTTGCATGGTTAAAAGGGCCGATTGCGAGAGCTCTAAAATCTGGTGAGTGTGGGTTATGGTCATTTAGTATTCTGCGCCTAAACCAGCTTGGGAATTCTTTGTGACCTTTTTGTCAACTTTGAAGGATGTTTGTGTATGGATCATGAGTTGACGCTTAACATGACTTCTGAATTCCCTGCAATTAATCATGGGAAGGCGATAGTAAAAGGAAAGTGAAAAATGTTACAAAAGATATAGAATAACATGTGAGTGTACAATTCTTACTAAATGAATGGTTCAAATTGAGTGCAATTAATCAAGAAACCTCTATATGCTTGCAACTTCTCAGTTGCCATTAGTTTGAATTTCTCAGTTCCTCCAACTGGTTTACCAACACGATGGATAAATTCTCTTGATATTGGCGCAGGTTCAGGACAATCATCAACTTGAGGTGGGCGGTTGAAAGCTGTCTCAAGGTCATCAAAGTACCTTGAACAAAAATACATAACCTCATCCCTTACATAGTGTTCAGTTATAAAACCTTCTGGCCACGCCTTATTCCTTACATAAGATTTTAATTTCCCAAGAAACCTATGAAGTAAAGAAGGGAAAAATGATACTAAATGCTAAAAAGGGAGACTAACAATCATATAAACTAACAATGAAGCACATATGTAACATGAGTACCTGCCAATAGGATACATCCATTGATATTGAACTGGGCCAGTGAGCTTTGTTTCATGAACAAGGTGGACTGTAAGGAGAACCATCACAGTTAAAAATGATGGAGGAAAGATCATCTAAATGACAAAGCATAAGAATGATTTTGAACTGCACCTGATCGAGCTCCTCAACGATCAAAACCTTGGAACACAACTTTCGAAAGAAAGAATAAAGTTCCACCAAAATGATGGACACATAAGGAGGAAGTGCGTTCTTTATGGCCAAAGGGAGTAACTGTTGCATAAGACCATGTGAGTTATGACTCTTCAGGCCAGCAACCTTTCAAGTCTGCAAGTCAATACATCAAGAAATGTTTCTTGAATACCCATCGGAACTTTTAATTTCTTCAACGTCGTGAGGAAGACTTCCTTGTTCAGTTTTGTGAGGGTGAACTTTGCAGGTTGACATTTGTCATGCTCATATAGCCAAGTGTCTTCATGAACTCCCATAGCGTGTAAATCTTTTCTTGCTTGGAGATGATCTTTTGTCTTGCCGGGTTCGTTAAGCAGTGTATATAGCACATTATCGCAAACGGTTTTTTCAATGGGCATGACATCAAGACTGTGGCGAAGTAAATTAGATTTCCAATATGGAAGAATGAAGAAAATAATTATCTTCTTCCATTGCTGAGGCGTCGAAGTCATTCGCTCTTTTGGCGAGCTTGTGCTGAATCGTCGCTTTTTCCGAACTCGAATTCAACATTCTCAACCTACTGTAAGATATCTGTACCAGAAAAAGTCTAAGGTGGTCCTCTTTTTCTGGTTTTCCATTAAAGCGATTCCGTTACAATCTAAAATTATGCCTTCCATCGAGAAACCTCTGATGGCCCATGAAGCACCACTTTCGACTGTGGGGAAGGTACATTGCGTCAAAGTCAAAATTGCAAGCTGGACACACCAACCCAGTATGCACATTCCAACTAGATAATGTGCTAAGGCCAAGAAAGTCACTAATCGTCCATATCAAGGCTGCACACAAGTTGATAAATTTCTTCCCGTAAGCGTTGTATGTCTCGATATCGACATTCCATAGGTCAAACAATTCCACAATAAGTGGTTGAAGGTACACATCGATGTCATTACCCAGTGCCTTTTTTCCTGGAATGATCATAAACATAATGAAGGAGCTTTGTTTCATACACATCTAGGGGGATAAGTTGTAGGGAACTAAGACTACCGGCCAAATACTGTAACTTGTGCTAAGATTTCCAAATAGATTGAAACCGTCAGTTACCAAGCAAGCATAACATTTTTGGGGTCAGCCGTGAAAGATGGAAAGTCATTGCCAAATGTTTTCCAAGCATCTACATCTCGGGGATCTCTTAATTTACCATCTTCATTCTTATCAATGTCATGCCACCTCATGTGCTCCGCCGTTTTGGATGAAATAAACAATCTTTATAGGTGTGGCTTTAAAGGGAAGTACCTAAGAATCTTTGCAGGTTTCTTCTTCTGCTTTTCCTCCTTCCGAATTGTCTTACATCTCAATATGTGACATTTCTTACAAGTCTTCCTGCTGGAATCATCTCCCCAATATAGCAGACAATTGTTGCGGCATACATTAATTTTTTGATTGTTTAACCCCAACATGTTGATAATCTTTTTGGCCTTATAGAACGTTGTGGGAATCTCCACGTCAGGGAATGCATCTTCTAATAATTCAAGCAACATTGACATTCCATTATCTGTGATTCCACACAAGTACTTGATATGTACAACTTGATCAAGAAAGATAATTTAGAGTATTTTCAATAACCTTGAAATAAAGGATGATCTGTTTCATCTATCAAGCTGAAAAAATCCTGAGTTGCTTTATTCCTCATGAACGCTGACTCTAAACCATGTACTTCTTTGTTGAAGTTGTCGCCTTGAAATCCAAACGCATCATGACAGCATCATTAATTAGATCATCTTTCTCTAGTTGAACTCCTACTTGTGAACTTCGGGGAAAAGCATCATCATATCTTATACCGGCCTTCTTACCATGAACTGCCCAAAACGTATAGTCTTCTGAGAAAGGCTTCACAAGCAAATGTTCCTTAACAACTTTTCGTGCATGCCACTTCTTGAACTTGCATCTCTGACACTGACAGATGATCTTCCCATTATAGCTAGCATGAGTGAATGTGAAATCCAAGAAATGGTTTAATCTGTACAAATATTCTGGAGAATTGGTCGCAACCTGATCCATGATATATCCATAGCTACTAGTGAGAGAGAAGAAAGTATAGTGAAGAAGATGAGTGAATAGAGAATTATGAATGCCTAGAAGCTTATATTCAGATTTTCCAATGTTTAATATTTTGTAGTGGTTACCAAAGCACTACCATAACCACTACTACATTCGATATTTGTAGCGATTATATGCATAAAACCGCTACAAATTTTCTGTCCGTTGGCAGAACTTCAAAAAAATTTGTGTTAAACTTGTAGCAGTTTAATTAGTGTAACCGCTACTAATATATATTTGTAGCAGTTCTATTTTATTAACCGCTAAAAATTTCTGACTGTAGAAGAAATTTCAATTTCAATTTTTTTGACCTTGTAGCGGTTATAAGAAAAAGACTACTACAAATATTCATGACCGTTGGAAAAATTTGGCTTTCACTTTGTAGCGGTTATGAGGGTAACTGCTGCAAAATTAGAAGACAGTGGGAGTGAAATTCAAAATTCAAATGTTGAATATTTGTTACGGTTATTACTGTAACCACTACCAATATTCAACATTTAAATTTTGAATTTCCCTCCCACTGTTCTCTATATTTGTAGCGGTTTGAAAAATGTAACTGCTACAAAAATATTAAAATTGATTTTTTGAATATTTGTAGCGGTTTTACAATAGAATCGCTATAAATATATGTTAATTTATTTTTTTGTGGTTATTTTTAGAAATATAAATATAACTGTCATAAATGCAACAAGAATTTAACAAGGCTCTGAAAATATAAATATAACTATTGTAAACACAACAAGAATTTAAGTTCAAAAAAAAAAATAAAATATCCAGGTTTATTTACAAATATTTCAAAAAAATATAAATGTTCTAAACTAACTAGGAGGAGGCTGATCATCTAGTCCTCGCTCAAGTAGGGCTCCCTTAGGTGCAGCTGTATCAGGGTGCTGGGTAGAGTTAACAACACTATCATCATCAGTAGGAGGAGTAGGTTAGATGACGAACTGAGGGACAGGGGGAACCTATGGATGCTTCTCATCAGGGAACATGTGACTCCATGACTGCCTGAGGATATTGTTCATGATATCGCGCCACTGCTCATACTGAGCGTAGTAGAAATCAGCCTGCTGCTGTATTTACTGCTACTACTGAGCCACTGTAGCCTATGTCCTGGACAAATCTGAGCGCAGCTCCTCAATAGACTCATCCCTTGGACTTCTGACCCTGGACGTTTGTGTTCTAGAGCTGCCAACCTTAAAGGCGTCGTTCCTACCGTAGACCATGCTGGGTCTAATGCCTATCCCTATCTCCCTCACGCATCTGGGGTGCTCAACCAGACCCAGACCCGCTTTAAATGATGTAATAGGGTCCACAGACCCTTGTGACTCCTAGGTCTGGTTCTCTCAAAGCTCAGTCTACGATTACTGTATCCGTTCCTGCCATTTTATAAAACAATTACTTATTCTTATTTGTCATAACAAAGTTGGTTTTATAAACAATATAATAATGAATTCACTTACAATGGCCGCCTTTGCCTGCTGAGAGGTTAGAGTCCTGTCACGGTGTCTATGTGTGATAGCAAACAACTCCCTGTAGTTCGTTTGACGGTTCTTCTATGCGCCTTCCTCTTCTAAAACAATTACAAAATTAAATTAGTATTATCAAAATAAAATATTAGATTTATAATATGAAATAACCATATAAAAGTAATTGATATTGTGAAAAGATACCAGCTCGCTGTAAGTGACAGAAAAGGTCTTCGATCCTGTTGTGTGGTGGATCGTCTGCTGCCCACGGCACCTTGTGTTCTTCTGAGAAAGCGCCTGGAAAAAATGATATTAAAAGTATTAAAACAATATAAAAACTTATAATTAATAAAATCATAAAATTAATTAAATTTAAATTTAAATTATAATTATAAATACGTTACCTGTCCCTCAGCGCTCCTCCTGAACTAGACGAAACTTGCCTAGTCGTTTGGCAGGACGCCGTCTGGGACGTTCTCGATTAGTTGTTGCAGAGGAATCGTCCTATCCTTATCCATACTATGAAAGAGATGGTTCCTCTTGTTCCTCCAACAGTCGCCCATCTTCATTAGTGTGCACCTCTTCCGGTTGTCTTGGATGGCAAATCTAAGCTGTAATATAATTAAATAAAAAATAATTAAATATAAATAACTACAAATAAGACAATTAATAAATATTAATTAATTACAAAAAATATAATATAATTAAATACTATTAATTACTTTCATCACCTCATCCCACGTTAGGTACTTCGGGCCCTTCGGAACGTTCCTCCACGTCCTGAAGTGAAGGGGAACCGGATCCAATTCAAGCCCAGCTCGTTCAGGAAGCGGTTGCATAGGTGACCCCCATTGTCAATGGGCTGGTACGTGCCCTCATTCTACGACACTACAACTTGTAGTGTCCAGTCCAGGCTGTTTAGGCCGGTCACGTCTAGCCTCCTCATGGACAAGTTCCCCTGCTCATCTACATAATTTACCATATACATTAGATAAATTGAAATTCAAATTTAACATTTCAAATTTAAATATTTAATTTATTAAATAAAAAAAATATATTTACATTGGACCTATACTTCAAACCCAGTAGACCGTGAAGACAACCGGCGTGGGTTGTTCTGGTCTTACGTGTCATCCGCATCCAGGAATCGCTCCATGTCTGTGATCGGAATCGGGATGTCAAAATCCTCGTTCACCTTGTATCACTGACACTGAGCTCTCCTTCTCCTAGATGAGGCCCCTCTAGTGTGATGGACTCCTGTAGGATCATCTGCGGTGGCTATGGTAGGGGCAACTCCTATGGCTACTGTGTGGTTTTTACAAGCAGAATGAGATTCTGAGTTTAGTGTACATCTCATGAGATGTTGGAAGAAAGTAAGGAGGAGGCAAATTGTTTTGTTATGTTTCTAATGACTTTCATGACAATGTTTTCTCTCATTTTTTCGTAGGGAGATGGGCTGAAATGGTGCGGTCACCCTCCCTCCGCGTTGTCCCCCTCCTCTTCCACTGCCACCCCATAGAATCAATCTGAGGACCTGAGGCTCCTTCCCCCTTATCCCTTCCTGAAGCCATATCAACTACAAAAATTCAAAAAAAAACCAATTAGTCACATTTATAATGTAAAAATAAAAGAATAATAAAAAGTATAAACAAAAAATATATATTTTTCATACCTCGAGTGAGATGAATGAAAAATGCAAGAGTGAAAACTCTCAGAAAGTCCCTAAACGCTCAAAGTTGAAGGAAAACTCTCAGAGAAACTTTAGAAAATGAAATGGCCATATGGAAAAATGAGTAAGGTGGTAGGCATTTATAGATCTGGATTTTGTAGCGGTTTTGGAAAAAAAGCACTACATAAACCGCTACTAAATAGCTACATGTTGTAACGATTATATAATAACCGCTACACATATGCGACTTTTGAAGTTCTGTAGTGATTACCATAACTTAACCGCTACAAATGTGATGACCTTTGAAGTTCTGTAGTGATTATAAAAGTATAACTACTACAAATAGATGTCTTTTGGTATTTGAAAGCGGTTCAATTCATAGTAACCGCTACAACCAAACCAACACTATTGTCGCAGCTAGTTGGCGCCAAGTGGCACCACATTTTGTAGTGGTTACAACAACAAAAAACTGTTACAAAATAACCGCGAGAAATTAAGGTGAGAATCTCGCACCATATTTGTAGCGGATTTATCCTTTTGACCTCTAAACATTATGTTGCCAATCACTCCCGCCACTTGGCATGTGGCTTACCGCTACAAGTTTGTAGCGGTTTAGGGAATAACCGCTATAATATCAATATTTGTAGAGGTTAAATATAATCACTACAAACTCACTGCTACAAAATAGTTTTTTTTGTAGTGACTGTTAGAATTGGTAGGCACAGCAGAAAATTAAAATTTAAAAGTTTCCCAATCCCTACTACGGATTTGTCAACGACATTTAAATCGAGTAGTAGAGAAGCGTACCTTTCTTATATGTTTAGTCTTTCTTTTCAATCTCAAAGAGCTAACAACTTGGATCAGCTTCCTCCACGATATCCACATGAATAGGAATCCAGCACAAACAATGTGCTAGCGCCACCAACATCTCTCTCTAGATAACCCTAGCTCACCCTTTTTCAGTAACTAGTCAGGGCTTTCTATTTTATGATGGATATTGGATTTTTAAAATTAATCTTAATTAATTTCAAAATCTATATCATATCAATTAATACTTAATTGTCTTTTGATAAGCAAATTGAATAAGGGAAAATCCCTAAAAAGGATTTGGAAATCATGAAAAGACAGAGAGGTCACCTGAATTTCTAATATCCTGCAAAGGTGCTTGGGGATTTGTTAGGGATTACAAATTCATAGGAAATGACCAATTTGCCCTTACTTATTTTTATATTAAAATAATAAATACCCCGCTGGCCAACGTGCCCCTGCGGTGGTAGGCTGAGGTTAGTGGGCAGGGGCTCCGTCCGGGGAATATTCTAAGGGAATATTCCCCAGCTTTGGGAATATTTCCCAAAGTTGAGGGGTGGGGATTCAAAGCCCCCACCAGTGTATAACCACTAGGCTAGCAAAGCCTTTCAATATATGTAGTGCACAAAAATTATATCTAGTAACCTTTGATTTTTAACTAAGCCAACCAACAAGTTCAGATAAGGAATTGACAGATTGATAAAAGAAATTAACAAGTTCATATAAGGATTTCACAACTTTTGTTTTTTAAGCAAAAAATCCACTTACTCTCTTAGGCCATTAACCAATTTAGATAAGGAATTCCCGAGTTCATATGAGGAATTAACAAATTGAGATAATGATTTTGCAACTTTTGTTTCAACCAAAAATTCACTTTCGCTCTCAGGCCATTCATAAGTTTAGGTGAAAAATTCCTAACTACAGATAAGAAATTAACAACTTGAGATAACGAATTCACAACTTTTGTTTAAGTAAAACACTACTATAGAATATACTTACAACTACCCTAAAGGACGTCCCTTTTTAAAAAAGGGACGCCCAAAATATTGGCGAGTGGCATATGTGTAATTATAGGTGAAAATTGAAAAGGTTGGCGCGTCTAAAATAATTGAATCTCACGCCAAAAGATGCCAGGAAGTGTTTTAGACGTCCCCAATCAAAATGGGGATGTCTAAAGACCCCCAAATTTGACCAGGATATTATATACAGAAAAAAAATAGAAAAACTTTAGATGTCCCCAGAACAGTTGGGGACGCCTAAAGATCTAACTTTAGATGTCCCCAGCTGGTCTGGGGATGTCTAATATTAAGCTTTAGACATCCCCAGATGGACTGAGGACATCTAAAGCTGGATCACATGCACTGGTCTACATGACCGGTGCATGTGAAGTGTCAGAAAATTGCCTTAGGCGTCCCCAATATTGACTGGGGATGCCTAAAGCTCCTCTACTTTACTTTTCCCTACTCTTCCCATCTTCATTACTTCTGTCATCCCCATCTTCATGCTCTCATCTCCCTTGGCCTTCTTATTTTTCTTCTTTATCCAAATCTTTCTATATGGCTATCCCCTATTTCTTCTTGGTCCTCCATCTTACCCTCTATTTCATCCATGGTGTGCTTGCTCATCACCATATTTGCTTTGGGTTTGCACCATTTTCTCTCATTCTCACCCCCGTCGTCCTCCCTCTTACCACTGTGGGTCATCTCCCTCTAAAGTTTCAGCTATAGGTTAGCTAACTAAACTTGTGAATGCTTAGGAAAATGCATTTGATTCTTGACTGGAATTTAAGTGTGATTTGTTCTTGAGCTTTATCTTTGCTATTTTGGTGGTAGACTTGCTGAGACAATTATTGTCAATGTGAGCTGTGAATTAAAGTTTGACTTGTGCTAGACCTGTACACCTTGCTTGCTATTGAGTTTAATTGGTGATTAAAAGAATAAATTAAAGTGTGACTGTGAATGGCTTGTAAGGTGTAGAATGGCTAAAGAATCTGGAATATTTATACACACACACACACATACACACGAGTAATAGTAATAGTTAGATCAAGTAGAAGGGACTAGATATATATATAATGATATATATCATGAACAAGGATTTCTAATTTAATTTTTATGAATGATATGCGTGTGTAACGTTGGGAGAATAACTATTTCTATATTGGTGTCTCAACAATGTTCGAATCTAGCTAGATGAGTCAGTAGTATTAGATATTAATGATGAATTTATATATATATATTTGCGTGCATGCTTAGAAGCATAAGGGGAGCGATAGGAAGAAGATAATGGGGAGAGAGGGAATGGGGAGTATATTTACAGAGATATTTCAAGGCATGCAGTCATTCCAATGATCATGTGCCCCTCCACTTACAACTACAACTACATCAACCATATATATATATCCCAAGATGAAAATGCGATGGAGTATGTTATATATCATCTCAACAATCATAACTACAAGTCATTCTCTTTGACATGATTATTCAATTTCTATAGGGAAAATATCACTACACCCTCTCTAGCAAATTATTCTCAAACAGTTTCTAAAACTTTCTGAAACTTCATTGTAGCCTTTGGCCTAAACATAAATTATATTTTTTTGTTGAAAATACATTTAGGCCCTTGTCTTATATATGGTTGAGACGGTCTTATAAATTCCCACACGTGTCTTATAAATACACATAGTTGATTTGTAAATTCCCACATATCTCACTCATGGTACATATCTGATTTAATAATTTGGTTTCTAAAATATAAGTGTATTTTGTTTGTGCTTGGTGCTAAAAGCTAAAGTTTAGTTTCATTTAAATTAAGCTGAGATGGTTTGTTATTTTGATTTTAGGATGTCTCACTTTTAAGGGGAAATACTGCCAAAATTTTGAAAAAAAAATATTAAAAGGCAATTCCCAATGTTGACAATTATTCTAAACTTGAGTGTAAATAGGAATGACATAGGTGGTAATAAAATGGATCATAGTTGGATGAATGCTTTGAGAACAAGTGAAGAATGTGAGAATCAGGTTGAAGAGTTTATTGAATTTGCTAGAAGGAACACTCCAGCAAAAAATGGGATGTATTTTTGTCCTTGTGTCAATTGTTTAAATGAGAGAAACGAGATGTTGAAGTTATAAGGTATCACCTACTTTGTGATGGAATAAATCTTTGATACACAAGGTGGATATGGCATGGTGAGGAAGTAACTGATTGTCCGTCACACAAGAAGGAAGCTTTGGATGTCATAGATGAAGATAGAATAGAGAGAATGATTTATGATGTTGAGGTAGAATCCTTTGCGCAGTCGCGTGACTATGACAGCCTATGGAGTGATGTAGAGACACCGTTGTTCCTTGGGAGTAAGTACACATGGCTGATAGGAACATTACATTTGGTTAACTTAAAAGCAACTTGTGGGTGAACCGATAGTAGTTTCACATTACTTCTTGAACTATTGTGTGATATGTTTCTAGATGATAATGTACTTCCAAATCGTATGTATGAGGCCAAGAAAATCCTATCTACGATGGGTATGGAGTATAACAAGATACACTCTTGCCCTAATGACTGCATACTGTATAGAAAGGAGTATGAAGGTCTGAGTGAGTGCCCTAAGTGTTAAACTGCATGATACAAAGTGAAGAAAGATGGCGGTTGTAGTGATGGGGAAACTAAAATGCAACATTTAAAGGTTTTATGGTATCTTCCAACAATACCGTGTTTTAAGCGTTTGTTTGGGACTGCAAAAAAACAAAGAAGTTGAGATGGCATTCGAATGATAGAATATCCAATAGAAAATATTTGAGGCACCCGGCTGACTCTCTACTGTGGAAGAAAATAGATGAAATGTTCCCTGAATTTGGCAGCAAGCATAGAAACCTTCGGCTTGGGCTTTGTACAGATGGCATTAATCCGTATGGAACTCTTAATAGCACACACAGTGCATGGCCGATACTCCTTGTAATATACAACTTGCCTCCCTGGCTTTGTATGAAATGCAAGTATGTGATGCTTTCTATGAAGATTTATGGACCAAAACAGCCAAGAAAGGATATTGATGTCTACTTGGCGCCTTTAATTGAGGACTTGAAGGAGTTGTGGGAGGAAGGCATAGATGTGTTTGATGCATATAAGAATGAGTCCTTCAAGCTACGTCCTTCAACGATAAATAACTTCCTTGCGTACAGAAACATGTCAGGGTATAGTGTGAAGGGGTATAAAGCATGTCCGATATGTGAAGCAGACACTCACTTTCCCCAACTTAAACATGGAAGAAAAACGGTCTATCTTGGTCACAGGAGGTTCCTTCCTAGGTTCCACCTGTATCGTAGGTTAAGAAAGCATTTTAATGACTTATCAGAGCATGGAATAGCTCCAAAGGCATTAATTGGAGAGAAAGTTTATAGTCAGGTCAAATGTATCAATGTCTTATTAGGTAAGAATCAGAAGACTGCGGGTGAGAAGAACATATGGAAGAAGAGATCAATTTTCTTTGACCTTCCATATTGGCGTAGTCTTGACATGATACACAGTATTGATATGATACATATAGAGAAAAACATTTGTGATATCCTTGTCAGTATGCTTTTGCACATACCAGGGAAGACTACAGATGGGATTAGTGCGAGACTAGACCTTGTTGATATAGAAATACGAGAACGGTTACATCCACAGCTAAGAGATGATGGTAGGAGGGCATACATGGAGCTAGCAGTGCATACACTATCAAAAGTGGAGAAAAGAAGTTTGTGTCAGTGTTTACATGAAATTAAGGTGCCACAAGGGTATTCTTCGAATGTGAGAAGGTGCGTGTCAATGGACGATTAGAAGTTAATGGGAATGAAGTCCCACGATTATCATGTGATGATGCAACAACTGTTACCAGTAGCTATTAGAGGCATTATGAAAGATGATGTTCGAACCACTGTAACAAGATTGTGTGTTTTCGTTAATGCTATCTGTAACAAAGTCATTAACACTGAAAAGCTGAATGAACTGGAAGCTGAGGGTTATATTATATTATCCAAATAGAGATGCACTTTCCTCTTTCATTTTTTGATATAAGGGTGCATTTGACAGTTTATTTGGTAAGGGAGGTAAGGCTCTACGGTCTAGTTTACCTGAGGCGGATGTACCCTTTCAAGCGATACATGAAGATCTTAAAAGGTTACTCTAAAAATCCCTATCGACCAGAAGCCTCAATAGTTGAAAGATATGTAGTTGAAGAGGCTATAGACTTCTTCAGCGATTATCTATCAGGGAAGAAGGAACAATGTCGACATGAAGAGGGGAGAAGCAAGTGAACACGAGGACTGAAAGTAAAGACTATGCCTCGTGAAGAGGTGTTGCAAGCACACTTGTATATCCTGAATACCATGGCTGAAGTTAAACTGTACATAGATGAACACAGAAAGAGATTGAAGAACATGAATCCAAGGAAGAATGACATACAGATTGCTATTGAGCAAAACAATACATTCATAGAGTGGTTCAGGAAAAGGTTTTGCATGAGACCGGTGTGTCTGAGACAATAGAGTGGCTAGCTTGGGAGCTTCCGTTTCAGATTATTACTTGGACCGGTTATGATATAAACATGTATTCTTTCTACATAAAAGACCAAGATGATAGGAGTACCATGCAAAATAGTAGGGTGATGGTAGAAGCTGAAGCCATGCACTTTTCTAGTTCAAAAGACAGAAACCCAGTATTAGCATACATGGCCTATTATTGAGTGATAGAAGAAATATGGGAAATGACTTACAACAAGTTCAAAGTTTCTTTATTCAAATGTAAGTAGGTTAGCAATAATGCTGTGGTAATAGATCAACAATTTAGATTTGTCTCAGTTGATCTTGAAAGAGTAGGTTATAGGGATGAACCCTTCATTCTAGCAAGCCAGGCAAAATAAGTATTTTATGTCATAGATCCTTCAAATAAAAAAATTTCCATTGTACTTCAAAGTAAAAAATAGAAGTATGGTGATCCGACCTTTAACCTTGATGACATACCACCTTTCACAATTAATCCACTTACAACAAGTGAAGTAGAATTGGTAGATGATGAAGAATATGCTGTAAGAAATGATCATGGTGAAGAAATATGGGAAACAATATAAAGTAAGAGCTTAACTTAGAAAATATAACTATGTTTTTTATTTTACTCCTGCTAAGAGGAGGTTATTTTTATTGCAATTTATGTTCCTATCTAATAATGATTTTTATTTTTGTGCTTACAGGAATATGGACAATTCTACTGACTTAGAAAGTGATAGGGATAATGAAATGGATAGACCTGAACCCATTGCGAGAAGGACTAGTGGAAGCACAAAAATGGGAGCATTGGTTGCACGTCATCAACATCAACAGGAGAGGCTGCATATTGACTTTGATGACAATATGCAACCAATAGGTCCGGAGGAAGACCATTTCATTAGCTATTTAGGTAATTTGGGTCGAATCAAAGTTCGTATTATCTATGACAATTGGAAGTTGGTTCTGCAAAAAATGAAAGACATGATTTGGCAACAACTTTTGGTATATAAGTTTCGATACATATACATTTATAGCTTTATTCCTATTGCTTCAAATATAATTATCTTATGTTTTTACCTTGCAGCAAACCTACGATGTCCCTGACACCGCGGTGATGTATAAGGAGTGGATGAGGGAGGTTCGTCAGCTTACAGCAAAGAACATTTGAGGGGACCTGAGGGGTCAGGATCCATGTCAGCAATATGAATATTTGTGTCCAGAGGACTGGAGGTTGTTTATGGCATCACGAGAAGATCCTAACTTTTTGGTAAATTTCTTTCATGATAGTGTTTTATTTGAACATAGTTGACATTATTGATTTGTTTTCATTTTTTTCCTTTCACAAGCATTAAGTACAGCAAATATAGGGAGGCAAGCAACTATAAGTATTAGTATTGCATGTCTCGTGGTGGTTATCAAAAGCTTGAGTGAAAGATGATGGTAGAAGAGTTGGAGAGAATGAAGGAAGCAACCACATCAGATCCTAGCATGGTGGTCCAGGCCCCGCCACCTCTTCCATATCACAAAAAATGGAAAATAGGGAGGATTAAGGGTAGGAAGTATGTAAATCTGACTATTGCTAAGGTTGCCTCGAGGATTATAAGTAGTTAGAGCATAAGTACAAAGTTTTTTTCATATTGGGAGTGCTTAATTTTCATTTATGATAACTTTTATGATGTAGGATGAACTGGAAGATCATAGTAGTCAAGGTTCATTTACTCAAAGTGGACGGTTGGACTTCTTGTCAACGGCGATTGGGAAGGCAGATCACCCTGGTCATGCTAGAGGGGAGGCAGGGGGAGTTCGTGTCGTGAAGTATTTTTGCTGAGCCTCACATTCTTATTCGTCATAAGCTAAACCTAGTAGGGAGCTTGTGGCCAAGATTCGCTAGGAAGTCCTACAAGACCTCGAGGCCAACCTTCGTGAAAGCTCCAACAAGAGTTGTTGCTAGAGCTGTTAGATCTCTCATGTTTTGATGATAACAAAGGATGGTATGACAAAAAAATTTGATAAACAAATAAGTTTGAACAAAGTAATAACAGGGCAAATCATCACTTGAAGTAAGTATTGGAGTAATGAAGAAAGGCCAAGAGAAAAAGCTGAGAAACTTCATCACTGGCAAGTTTTCTAAAGAGTTACTCGAGTAATAAGACAGAAACTTGAAGTAATCAGAGTCAACCTTCAAGTAACCTGCCAACGTTACTTTAGTAAGCACTCAAGTAATAGGATAAATGACTTTCAGTTGCTCTCGGCCTGCCAACGTTACTCGAGTAGCTACTCGAGTAACCAGGTAAATCACTTGGAGTTGCTCTCAGCCTGCCAATGATACTCGAGTATGTACTCGAGTCCCCTACCTCAAGAAATATGTTGCTCTTGGCATTTTCAATCCTGCCAATGTTACTTGAGGAGCTACTCGAGTAACTCGCTGTGGTAAGCAAAACCTGAAGGTAATACTTGAATAACATGAAATGCTTTTATCACACTTCACTCGGGGCACTTCTCAAGTATGCAGAGTTATTTAGAAGAAAAATTCAAGTATCTACCCGAGTAAACTATGTAGAAAATATATGTTTACTCGAGTAAGTACTCGAGTAACTAAGTAAGCAACTTGAAGTGCTCTCGGACTTGTAATCCCGCCAACATTACTGGAGTGAAGCATCGAGTAACTTAAAGTTTATTTGAAAAATTACTCGAGTTACTACTCGAGTGACTTATGAAGTAAAGTGTACCATACTCGAGTAAGTACCCAAGTAAATAGGTATTTCCAAATGTTTGAAATTGTGTTTACTCCATGCACTACCCGAGTAATGTAATGTTCATTTATTGATTTGCAGTTTATCAATATTTTCACGATGATACTCGAGTAAGTACTCGAGTAAACTTAATGAATACTCGAGTAACTACTCGAGTATGCAAGTTCAGTATTTGAGAAATCATTCCAACGTTCATTGATTTGTTTCCTATGTGATTAATCCTTCATTATATTAGTATTATCAGCATATCCACAGATAGACAATGAGGAGATCTTACCAAATAAGGAAAGTCAAATGTAACGTTCAAACACTACCTACTGCCACCTACCACAAACGGACATTTTTCAAATACTGGAAAAGTCAACAGTGGCTGCGCATGCTCTAATGGGCAAGAAGAAAATGTTCCAACAGTTGCTACCAACATATCTATATATATGGGAACATCCAAATAGAGATTACAACAAGAACTCACACACGAACGTATTATCAAGTTCACTACTCTATTTTACACATATTTGTAATTCTGTACTTCAGTGATTCTTATTCACTCTGTGAGAGAGATTTTTCATTCAAACTCAATATTTGTTATTGAGGTAACTTAAGGTTGTGGAACCTTGAGTTGGGATTGGATTACAACTTGTAAGGGGGAGCGAGTGTCCAAGCGAAGGAACTTGCTTGTATTGAGGTCCCAAGAACCCACTGAATCTTGGAAGTTATAGTGAAACTCTCAGAGATATTCTGAGGACTGGACGTAGGCCAAAGTGGTTGTGGCCGAACCAATATAACTCTCGGTATACACTTCAGTGATATTTCTCCTTACTCCTTACTGCATTATTGTCATCGTAAAGTTTTTATATTTGCAATGAAATTTTTAATATCACCCAATTCACCCCCTCTTGGGTGAAACACTTTCTCTAACATTTGGTATCAGAGCGTAGGTCTTCTTGTTAAGGTATAACAACCTAAGAAGGATCCAATGGCAAGCATGGGTGAAGGAATTCTTCCCGACGGAGCATCCATCACTAGACCTCCAGGTTTTAGTGGAGAACACTTTTCTTTCTGGAAAGCAAAATTCAGAGTGTTCGTGATGGCTACCGAATATGGGATATGGGATGTGATCGAAAGTGGAAACTATCAACCTACAAAGATTTTATACTCTCAGAAAATTCCCAAGACGCCAGTGGAATATGATGAGAATGACAAGAAACTTATCACTCTCAACAGCAAAGCAATTTTGATGATACAAAGTGCATTGAGTCAAAGTGAATACTTTAGAATTTGCACACTTCCAACAGCAAAGCAAATGTGGGAAGCTCTGGAAATAGCTCATGAAGGAACTTTGGGAATAAAGGAGAATCGGATCAACACCTTAGTCACTGAATTCAATCTACTTCGAATGAAATCAGGTGAATCAATATCTAAATTTGAACTTAGATATACTCATCTTGTTAATCAACTTACAGCACTTGGGAAAGTTTATGATCAACATACCCAGGTACGAAAGATTTTAAATATTCTTTCTAAAGAGTGGGAGGCCAAAGTCACTGTGATAGAAGAAACAAAAGGAGAATCAATGAGATCAGTTGCTTCTCTATTTGGAAGCCTTTCTGAATATGAAAGAAAACTAAAGTTCAAACGGGAACTAGATGACATCGTTGACAAGAGAAAGAAAGGCCTAGCACTAAAAGCAAAAGAAGAAAATCAAGATGAGGATGAGGAGTTTGACGATGATGAAATGGGTCTAATCATAAAATGATTCAGAAAGTTCTACAAGAAAGGACACGGATTCAAACATTTTTAGAAAGGAGGAACTAGCAACAAAGATCATATCATTTGCTATGAATGTGAAAAATCAGGACATATCAAATCAGAATGTCCAGAACTGAATCAAAAGAGCAAAGAAAAAAGAAAAGGCAAATTCTTTAACAAAAAGAAGGCCTTTGTATCTGCTATATGCGGTGATAGTTCCTCTGACGAAGAAAGTGATGAAGAAGAAGTAGCCAATATATATCTTGTTGCTCAAGAAGAAACCGAAGAAGAGGTAAATGATTCTGATCCTACCTATGATGAATTACTTTATGAATATAATGCTTTACATTCTGAATTCATCAAAGTAGTTAAAGAATTGGTTGTTTTCAAAAAGAAAAACAAAGTTCTTGAAATTAAACTTAAAGAAAGTTCAGAAAAGGATTGTGAAAATTGTTCTTCTTTGAAAAAGAAAAACACTGATCTCACAAAAACTCTTGAAAAATTTACACAAGGAAGTGAGATGCTAAATGTTATTTTAAAAGCTCAACGATTTTTAAATGACTGATCTAGAATTGGATATGATCCAAAATCAGATAGAAGGGAAGGTAGAAAGAAAGCAGGAGGTAAGTCATATGTGAATTATTTCCAGTATTCTGTGCATACATCAAATCCTTTTGCATTTTATAACTATTGTAATCGAAAAGGTCATTATACCTCTTCATGCATTCATAAGAAGAAAGGAATGATAGGAACCTACAAATGGGTACCTAAAGGATCATATGTTTCTAAAATTTCCTGTACTAACCCAAAAGGACCCAAAAAGAAGTAGTACTTAAGAATTAATTGTATTTAATTGCATATGTGTCTCAAAGCATCCAAAAATAACAAATGGTACATAGACAGTGGATGCTCTAGACATTGACCGGTGATTTCGAAAGTTTTACCAAATTACAACCTAAAGAAGGTGGAAAGGTAAAATTTGGAGGAAATCAAACCAGAAGGATAGCAGGAATTGGTGAAATAAAAAATGACAAAGGCATACAAGTCAAAGACGTATACTATGTCGAAGGATTATGCCATAACTTGCTGAGTGTGAGTCAAAGTGCAGACAAAAACAACCGGGTAATATTTGACTCAGAGGAATGTCTAATTATCAACAAGAATGACTTACCACTTGATAAGAAGAATATCAAGGCTAAGCTCAGAGCAAAAAGGTAAGGTAATTGTTATACTCTAGATATTAGTAGAAATAAATCTAAAAACTGTTTTCTGAGTAATGCCGATGAAAGTTGGCTATGGCATAAGAGATTGGCTCATGTCAATATGCATCAATTAGGCAAACTACTAAAAAAGGATTTAGTTCTTGGATTACCCAAAGTAAATTTCAAAAATGATTTGATTTGTGACGCATGTCAAAAGGGTAAACAAACTAAATCATCTTTCAAATTGAAAATGAGATTTCAACAAATAGACCACTACAATTATTGCATATGGATTTAGTTGGCCCAGCAAGACTAAAGAGTCTTGGTGGCAATTTATATTCATTGGTCATTGTTGATGACTTCTCCAGATTTACATGGGTTATTTTTGTATCATCAAAGGATGAAACCTTTGAAGAATTTATTGTTTTTGCCAAGAAAGTGTAAAATGAGAAAGGTATGTCCATTACAGGTGTTAGGACCGATCATGGTGGAGAATTTGAAAATCAAGCCTTTGAAGAATATTGTGATACTAATGGCATTGATCACAATTTCTCTGCTCCAAGGATGTCTCAACAAAATGGATTCGTGGAACGTAAGAATAGAGTACTCACTGAAATGGCTAGAGCAATGTTAAATGAAAAGAACACGTTTCAAGTGTTCTGGGCTGATGCTATGAGTACAGCATGCTATATTTCAAATAGAGCCTATATTAGAACAAAACTTGGAAAGACACCATACAAGCTTTACAAAGGAAGGAGCCAAACATTGCTCATCTACACATCTTCAGTTATAAGTGTTTCATTCATAATAATGGTAAAGATAACTTAGGAAAATTTGATTCTAAAACTGATGAAGGAATTTTCCTAGGGTATTCTAACCAAAGTAAAGCATATAGAGTTTTCAATAAAAGAACATGTGTTGTTGAAGAATCAATTCATATTGTATTTGATGAATTTGAATCCTTTGATAAAACCATTGATGAAAAACAAGAAATTGTTTTAAATCAAGAAAATGGTCAATCTATTTCTAAATCTCTTATTCCAGAAGTTGATGCAACCAAGGAAGAAGAGCAATCACTAGGACAACCTAGAGCCTGGAAATACAATAAAAGTCATCCCTTAGATCAAGTCATAGGAGATGTAAATGAAGGGATCAAAACTAGTAGTAGAATTTTCAATGAAGTAAGTTGTTCTGTATTCATTTCTGATATTGAACCTTCTAACATTGATGAAGCCCTACTAGACAATGATTGGGTTATAGCAATGCAAGAAGAACTAAATCAATTTGAAAGAAATCAAGTTTGGGATTTGGTACCCCGACCCAAGGATCATCCGATCGTTGGCACTAAATAGGTATTCAAGAATAAACTAGATGAATCCGCAATTATTGTCAGAAACTGTTAGATCTCATGTTTTGATGATAACAAAAGAATGGTTTGAAAAGGAAATGTTTAATAATCAAGCTTGAACTAAGTAATGACAGGAATAAGCTTTACTTGAGGTAAGCATGGAAGTAATGAAGAGAGGCCAAGAGATTAAGCTGAGAAACCTGATCAGAAGCAAGTTTTCTAAGGCATTACTCGAGGCGGTACTCGAGTAACGAGACAAAACTTGAAGTAATCAAAGACAACTTCCAGTAACCAGGCAACGTTACTCGAGGAGCTACTCGAGTAACAGTGTATAAGTTTTCAGGATGCCATTGATACTCGAGGAGCTACTCGAGTAACCCTGTTTCTAAAAATATGCAGCTCTCGGCATTTAGTACTACTGCAACATTACTCGAGGAGCTACTCGAGTAATCATGTGAAAAACTTCCAGTTGCCTTCAGGTTGCCAACGATACTCGAGGCGCTACTCGAGTAACTCTGTTTCTGAAAAGATAGAGCTCTCGGCACTTTGTACCACTGCAACATTACTCGAGTAGCTACTCGAGTAACGCATAAAGGTAAGTGAAAAACTTCAAGGTGGTACCCGATTAACTTGATATTTCTTTATTTCATGTTCCTCGAGTCCTTACTCCAGTATGCATATATTTAAGTGGATTCCTCGAGTAAGTACCCGAGTATGCAGAATGTTTTCAAGATAAACTTCAAGTCAGTACCCGGGTAAGTCATTGACAAAAAGTACAGTTACTCGAGGTGGTACCCGAGTAACCTATGGAACAATGAGTGCATTACTCGAGTACGTACTCGAGTAATGAGGTAAGTGCTCTCGGCATTGAAATCCTGCAACATTACCCGAGTAGAGCATCGAGTAACCAAAAGTTTATTTCAAGTTTTACTCGAGTTGGTACCCGAGTAACTCATAAAGTTGTGAGTGCATTACTCGAGTAGGTACCCGAGTAAATATGTATTTCCAAAGGTTTAAAAATTGGTTATTCCAGGCACTACCCGAGTAATCTTATGTTTATTCATTAACCTGGAATTGATCAAAGATTTCCCGAGGTTACTCGAGTAGGTACTCGAGTAACATTCAAGCAATACTCGAGGAGGTACTCGAGTAAGCTTACCCAGAAATTTTGAAATCATTCAAACGTTCATAGATTTGTTTCCTATATGATTAATCTTTCATTGTATTAGTATTCTTAGTCTATTTATAGATAAACAATGGAGAAAACACTTCAAGAGATTGAAGTCAAAAGAAACGTTCAAATGCCAACCACCGCCAACGGATATTTTTCAAAAAACTTGAAAAGTCAACAGTGGCTGCGCACTCTCCAACGGACGAAAGAAAATGTTCCAACGGTCATCACCAACATATCTATATATATGGGAACATCCAAACAGAGGAATAACAAGAAGCACACACACAAACATATTATCAAGTTTATTGCTCTGTTTTCACGTTGAAATTATATTTCTATGCTTCAGTGATTCATATTCACTCTGTAAGAGAGATATTTCATTCAAACTCAATATTTGTTATTGAGGTAACTTAAGGTTGTGGAACCTTGAGTTGGGATTGAATTGCAACTTGTAAGGGGGAGCGAGTGTCCAGGTATAGGAACTTGCTTGTACTGAGGTGCCAAGAACCCACTGAATCTTGGAAGTTATAGTGAAACTCTCAGAGAAGATCTGAGGACTGGACGTAGGTCAAAGTGGTTGTGACCGAACCAGTATAACTCCCGGTGCACACTTCGGTGATATTTCTCCTTACTCATTACTGTTTTTAATTCCTCTGCTAAAGTTTTATATTTCCGACGAAATTTTAGTATCACCCAATTCACCCCCCCTCTTGGGTGAAACGCTTGTTCTAACAGAAACAAGGTAAGATTGGTGGCCAAAGGCTATAATCAGGAAGAAGGAATTGATTATGAGGAAACGTATGCTCCAGCAGCTAGATTGGAAGCTATACGTGTACTTTTTGCCTTTGTATGCATCAAAGGATTCAAACTCTATCAAATGGATGTAAAGAGTGCATTTCTCAATGGATACATTATAGAAGAAGAATACGTAGAACAATAGGTTTTGAAGATGTAACTAAACCTGACCATGTTTTTAAACTCAAAAAGGCTTTATATGGTTTAAAACAAGCTCCTAGAGCTTGGTACAAAAGGCTTAGTAAATTTCTTATTGATCAAGGTTTTGTATGGGGAAACGTTGATACGACACTTTTTATAAAACAAAAATGTGATGATATTTTAATTGTTCAAATATATGTTGATGAAATTGTTTTCGGTGCTACTAATGAATCTCTATGTAAGGAATTTTCTAAGATAATGCAGTGAGAGTTTGAGATGTCAATGATGGGAGAATTAAATTTCTTTCTCGGTTTGCAAATCAAACAAAGAAAGAATGGAATTTTCATCTCTCAAACAAGTACTTGAAGGAACTATTGAAGAAGTATGGAATGGATGAAGCAAATGGAACGGACACACCTATGAGCTCAACTACGTTGCTTGATGCTGATATCAAAGGGAAAGACTACAACATCACAAAATATAGAGGAATGACTGGATCATTACTCTATCTTACGGAAAGCAGACCAGACATTCAATTTAGTGTTGGCATATGTGCAAGATATCAATCGGCACCAAAGGAATCACATGCCGAAACTGTCAAACGAATCTTTAGATACCTTGCTGACACACCTGAATTGGGTCTGTGGTATCCCAAAGGAAGAAGTGAATATCTAGTTGCATATTCAGATTCTGATCATGGAGGATACAAGACAAACAGAAAGAGCACCCATGGACAAGGACAATTTCTTAGAGGATCTCTTGTATCATGGTTCAACAAGAAAAAAAATACAGTGTCTCTTTCGTCAACGGAAGCCGAATATGTTGCAGTCTCAAGTTGTTGTGCTCAAGTGATATGGTTAAAACAACAACTACAAGATCTTGGTATTTATCTCAAAGACATACCAATCTATTGTGACAATACCAGTACGATAAGCTTGGCAAAGAATCCAGTTCAACATTCTAGAACCAAGCATATCGATGTCAGACATCATTTCATCAGAGATCATGTCCAAAAGAAAGATGTGAAAGTGATATTTATTCCTACTCATCTTCAGCTAGCTGATATCTTCACCAAACCTCTTGCAAAAGATCAATTTCTACACATTAGAAGAGAATTGGGAATGGTAAATCCCTACGAATTGTAAGTTATTTCAGTTTCTCATAATGTTAGATAAAGTTATTTGATAATGTTTTGATAATTACTAATTTAAGCATCGGAGTATGTAGAAACTTGTTTTGCAGGAAGATTGAAACTCTGTTTTGAGAAATAAAAATAGAGGTTATCAGAGAACACCATTACTAGAGTGCCAACTTCAAGTAATGACTGACAGTGCAGCTTTACTCGAGGAACAACTTGAAGTAAAAGAATACTTTATTCGAGTAACCACTCGAGTAATGGTCTTCCAAAACTGGAAGTAACGTATCAAGTTACCTGGAATTGAAATCAAATAGTTCATTTCGTAAGAAATGAACAGTCAAAAATAGAGAAGACAGGTTACCTGAGGGACACCTCGAGTAAACTTGAAGTTTACTCGAATAAGGACTCGAGTAACTGCAGGTCCAGATCACAAACTCGATGAGAATCAACTCAAATCTGGTTTTAAACGGTTATCAAATGATCGAGGGAACATACATGGATAATTACAATATTATGCCAGGTACGCAATTTAAATGAATTATTTTAGAAATTTTTATATGATCACTCAAGTAGGGACTCGAGTAAACATGATATTTACTCGAGTAAGGCCTAGAGTAACGTCGAGTTCTAGGTCTTTATCTGTCACAAACTCGGTCATTTTCATAAAATCTCCTTGACTAAATCACCCAATCCTCTCTGAAAAAGTTTTCACAATCACTTCCTTACTTGATTTCCGTCAAACCCCATCAATTCTTAGCTCCAAAAACCTCCTATTTTGTTCAGATTTTTCCTGACCTAACTCACGACTTCTCACTCTGTTTTCTGAGATTTCAAGTTTTTCACTGAATCAAAATGGTTAGAACTAAAAACCTTACTCCACAGATTCTTCTGGATCCCCACAATTCTCTGACCCTCTTTCTTCTCCTCCCAGAAAGAGATGAAAACTCACACCTAGGTCAAAAGCAAAAATCCAACTCAAACCTCAACCGAAACCAAAAGAGAAAGGTGTTGTGATTAAAGAGCCAATGGTTACAAGGGCTCAATCCAAGAAGCGCACCTCTACTGGGAGAGGCAAAAGTGCCAAATCTCCTTCTCCTCCACTTTCTGATTCCTCTACTCCCTCTTTCACACCAAAACCCTCCAAAAAGCCCAAATATGATGTGAATGTGGCTAAGGCCATGGCTAGAATTCTTGATCAACTTGAGAAGGGGTAATCATCCAAGAAGTCAGAACTGCCAGAAGAAGAGATCACTAAACCTCCAAAGGGCTTTAATGTCAACAGTTTGGAAGACTCTAAGAAGTACCTCACACAATTTTCTAGAAGAAAAGCCTGCAAGACTCACTGTGTGGATCTCAAAGTACTTCAGGAGGTATTGAAGTATGATCTTAGTCCCTTTTTCGAACCTTTTATGCCTTGGATATCCGTTAAGCTTCCCTTTTGCACAAAAGTAGTCACCTACTTTTATTGCAATCTTGAAATTCTTGACGAACCAAATAGAACTTCTGCAGAGGAAGAGATGACTACTACTGTTAGAGGCTAGAAAATACTTATCTCACCTTCTAGGATCAATGTGTGTTTAGGCATAGAGAACCCTCCAGATGACATTTACTCAAAACTTGATCCAAACAAAATTTTCTCTGGTCTTAGACCAGGTGAGCTTGTGGGTCCTCTGAATTTCAATCCTAGTGACATGTGCCATCATCACAGGGTTCTATGGTATATATACTCTAGATCCCTTATGAACAAGGCCAACAACTATACCCACTTTTCTGATCGGGACTATAGATGGTTTGCTTCCTTACTCCTGAAGGAACAAAAGGATTTGGGGGAATACATATTTTCTGAGATGAAGAGGTACAGAGTATATGGGAAAGCCACTACACCTATGGCATATCCTCAGATTGTTTCACTCATCCTGAAGAACAATAAGATATGGTACTTGGAGAGTAAAGAGCACATTGAGAGAGTTACTCAAATTGGGAGAAATCAAATTGGGAAGCTCAATATAGAAATCCCTCTCAAGGGTCCTCTAGAGTCTGGGTCTAAGAAGAAGAAGAAGACTGAGACTGAGACAAGTAAAATGGATGACACTCAGTCTTCTGCTCCAGCTGCCACTACTTCTTCACCCTCTTTCCTCAATGCCATACTCCAACACTTCATGGAGAATATGCTCAAGGGATTTCATGTAGACATAGCCAACACCAATGCTGAGTTGATAACTCACATGAATAACAAGATGGCTGAGATGGTTGAGCGGATGGATAAGAGGCATGAGGAATTGTTAGCTGAGCAACGTGCCCAGGGTAAGACTTTGAGGTTGATCTTAGCAAGATTGGACTCTATGGGTCCTGGACCCTCTACTGGTCTATCCTCTGTACCTGAGACATTACCACCTCCAGAGAACATCCCATCTGACCTTCATCATACTGAGGTTGAACCAACTATCCCTGAACCTCCAGTCTCTAGCCCACCTGAACCAAGACCCAAAGATATCCTATGCTCAGTGGACAATCCTGAAACAAATGAGACCATTCACATCATCATTGAGGATTCACCACCCAAACCTCAGCCTGAACCCTCTCCTACACCTATTCCATCTCCTACCCATACAGAGGAAATCTCTCCCTCATCCTCTGATCATCATACTCCAGGTGCTACTGAAGAGGTTGAGACCACCACTATGATTGTTTATCAGCCCTCTCCTGTTCCTCCAAAAGATGACATTCATATCCCTCCATTCAATCTTCCTGAACCAAAATCTTCCAGCTCCTCATCTTTTGATTCTTCTGGTTTAGATGGTTCTTTGGTTCTTCCTGTGAAACCTATTTCTATGGTCAAGCCTTCTAGTCCTCCACTTGATTGATGAAGACAAAAAGGGGGAGAAGAGCTTGAGTGTGATTTTGTGGAGTTTCTGAGTTTCTTTTTTAAGTTTTTAAGTTTGTCTTGGGTATATGGGTGTACATGGGATTTAGGGAGCTTTTCAACTTATAACTTTTTTCATCTTGTAATGTAATTTTAAGTTTAATGCAAGCTTACTTAAGTTATAATTTCATTTCAAGTTCATTTAAGCTTTTAAATTATAATACATTGTGGGACTAATGAGTTTATTATGTATGCAAGGTGAATATGTTATGATTTCAACATTTTCCAAAACTATCATTGAATTCAAGAAGTGTTTGTTTGAGAACTTAATTTCAAAAACCTTGTTCAAAATCACCAAGTTTTGTCTTCATCAAAAAGGGGGAGAATGTTAGATCTCTCATGTTTTGATGATAACAAAGGATGGTATGACAAAAAATTTTGATAAACAAATAAGTTTGAACAAAGTAATAACAGGGCAAATCATCACTTGAAGTAAGTATTGGAGTAATGAAGAAAGGCCAAGAGAAAAAGCTGAGAAACTTCATTACTGGCAAGTTTTCTAAAGAGTTACTCGAGTAATGTGACAGAAACTTGAAGTAATCAGAGTCAACCTTCAAGTAACCTGCCAACTTTACTTGAGTAAGCACTCGAGTAATAAGATAAATGACTTCCAGTTGCTCTCGGCCTGCCAACGTTACTCGAGTAGCTACTCGAGTAACCAGGTAAATCACTTGGAGTTGCTCTCGGCCTGCCAACAATACTCGAGTATGTACTCGAGTCCCCTACCTCAAGAAATATGTTGCCCTCGACATTTTCAATCCTGCCAATGTTACTCGAGGAGCTACTCGAGTAACTCACTCTGGTAAGCAAAACCTGAAGGTAATACTCGAATAACATAAAATTCTTTTATCACACTTCACTCGAGGCACTTCTGAAGTATGCAGAGTTATTTAGAAGAAAACTTCAAGTATCTACCCGAGTAAACTATGCAGAAAATATATGTTTACTCGAGTAAGTACTCGAGTAACTAAGTAAGCAACTTGAAGTGCTCTCGGCCTTGTAATCCCGCCAACATTACTAGAGTGAAGCATTGAGTAACCTAAAGTTTATTTGGAAAATTACTCGAGTTACTACTCGAGTGACTATGAAGTAAAATGTACCATACTTGAGTAAGTACCCGAGTAAGCAGGTATTTCCAAAGGTTTGAAATTGTGTTTACTCCATGCACTACCCGAGTAATGTACTGTTCATTTATTGACTTGTAGTTTATCAATATTTTCACGATGATACTCGAGTAAGTACTCGAGTAAACTTAATGAATACTCGAGTAACTACTTGAGTATGCAAGTTCATAATTTGAGAAATCATTCAAACATTCATTGATATGTTTCCTATGTGATTAACCCTTCATTGTATTAGTATTATCAGCATATCCACAGATAAACAATGGGAGATCTTACCAAATAAGGAAAGTCAAATGCAACGTTCAAACACTACCTACCGCCACCTACCACAAACGGACATTTTTCAAATACTGGAAAAGTCAACAGTGGCTGCGCACGCTCTAACAGGCAAGAAGAAAATGTTCCAACAGTTGCTATCAACCTATCTATATATATGGGAACATCCAAATAGAGATTACAACAAGAACACACACACGAATGTATTATCAACTTCACTACTCTATTTTACACATATTTGTAATTCTGTACTTTAGTGATTCTTATTCACTCTGTGAGAGAGATTTTTCATTCAAACTTAATATTTGTTATTGAAGTAACTTAAGGTTGTGGAACCTTGAGTTGGGATTGGATTACAACTTGTAAGGGGGAGTGAGTGTCCAGGCGAAGGAACTTGCTTGTATTGAAGTGCCAAGAACCCACTGAATCTTGGAAGTTATAGTGAAACTCTCAGAGATATTCTGAGGACTTGACGTAGGTCAAAGTGGTTGTGGCTGAATCAGTATAACTCCCGGTGTACACTTTGATGATATTTCTCCTTACTCCTTATTGCATTATTGTCATCGTAAAGTTTTTATATTTGCAACAAAATTTTTAATATCACCCAATTCACCCCCTCTTTGGTGAAACGCTTGCTCTAACAAGAGCTACGTCTTGAGTTGTTGTCTGAGCTACGAGCTGAAATGACGAAGATGTTTGAATCGCATATGGAAACTACCAAGCGTAAAACCCCTTTATCCTCAGCCTTCCACAGCACTAAAGGAAGTTACTGTTGGAAATTGTGCCCTCAGGGCCAATCATTGTACTTTGAACATTATTATTTTAATGAAATTTCTCCATTCTGTTATCATATTATTTGCATGTTAACTGTGATAATTGTATCCTTGGATAATTCATAAAGATTGTCCTAAAATGTCCCTGGTCGGTCATCTATGCGGGAGTAGAGATGAAACAAGATCAGTATGACTTTGATAAGATATGGAGATACGAATCAAAGTCTTAGGCACTTGTAAGAGTATAAGGTGCTGGACCGACCCACTATGAGAAAGCTATATGGATCAAGTCATAAGCTTTTCTCATGTTTAACCACGTCACAATGCCCTTAGACCTAAGGTCATCATGGATTCCTACATGAGAGTTGCTAAGCTTTGAACTAGTTAAAAGTCACTTTTGACCGGGTGATGATAAAGGCTACGATCGGGCTTGGTGGTTTTTCATGCAGAGGAATATGAATGATCAATATGGAACTTGTCCCTCACATTAGTAGAGAGATATTACTGGGCCCCTCGATGAGTGAGTCTGAGAAATGTATTGCCATACTATGATGGAAAGGAGTTTCCGTCTCTATTACCAGGCTACTCAGGAATCGAGAAAGTAATGGTCAGGAACAAGAGGATGACATTATCCATGCCTTATCCTTGATCGATATATCGTGTGACAAAAGGGACGTGACATGGTTGTATGAAGGGTTGCATTGTGATAACGATCCTCATATGAATTGGGTAGTCGTAATTAATGTCTTGCTAGAGGCCGCTTGCGACTTTTGGGTCAGTATAGTTATTGGCCCACTGCCAACTTCATATGGGCCTACAGGGGTCGCACACAAGAATGGTCCAACACGAGATAATGTTTAATTTAGGGAGGACGAATTTTATATTTATATATATATATAATATGAAATTCATTAATAATATTATATAGATATATATATATTCGAAATATATATATCTTATATATATATATATATGTATATATATATATTATATATGATATTATTATATTGTGTTATTTTTAAATTTAATTTATTAAGATATATTAAATTTAATAACTAATATGATAGAGATATAGTATCTCAGATTTAATTTATAAAGATAAATTAAATCTAATGGCTCTTTATTTGGATTAAATAAATAGGTTAAATTGAAACTGTTGGACAGATTTAATTTAAATTGAATTTATTTAATTAGCTCATTAAGATTATTAATAGTTAATTAATTTTGAAATTAATTATGATTAATTTTGAAATTTGAAAATACCCCTCACAGGTTATAAACTTGATAGAGCAGATATATTGATATGCACATGAGAATTGAGAGCTGCAAGGGAAAGCCGAGGAGACATTAGAGGCGCTAGCACACAATCTCGGTTGGAGAGCATTCATGTGGATACCGGTAGAGGGAGCGGACCTGACATGTTGGCTCCTAGAGATCGTGAAAACCCTGAATCATAAAAGGTATGAATCCTTCCAACTTGGTTTAAACGCCATTGATAGATCCTCGATTAGGATTGGTAAAATTTTAAAATTCTTCCACTGTACCTGCTGATCCTAATAGTTAGAACCCGGTGGAGGAACAACTTGGCGACCCTTCTCATACTCCAACACCGGGAGAACCTTCCAACCTCTATTTGGATGCCCTACAGCTGCGTCCCGTTGCAGATGCTCTCATTCACAAACAAGCTACTACCCACCATTATCAGCAAATTCCACACCATTTATGTAGGGTGACTGTGATGTGTGTTCGAGAGGGGGAAGAAGGTACAACCATCCCTATTCGTGATGACAAGATTTCCATGATAGCTCAGGCAAGAGGATCTTTCATTCTTTGGCCTATAAATCTTATTAGCTTACCGGCAACACCTCCAATGGTAGGAGTTACCTCACTTTTACTTGAGATTTATTGTCATCCTACTAACAATATATTTTTTTATGTTCTAAAAGAACGAGCAGGAATCTAGAAAATGGCCTTTCTTAGCACGACTGCAGCAGATCTATCAAGGTATTAAGCAGATTGATTTGCATATGCCTACAGGGATTGTAGGCTAGGAATTAGAGTATCCCTTCACAATTGATAAAGATGAACTTAGAAAGTTCATTAAGTTGGAGGAGATAGATGTAGGCTGGGTCAAATTTGCAATCCTGTAAGTTTTTTATTTCCCATTTTATCCTTCATTTAGTGAAGTGGTTTTTTGGTTTCAGAAATTCACTAGCTAATACATTCATCATTTTAATTCTATTATAGCTCCTTCCGTCATATATGCATTGACATGCAAAGAGTTGATTTATATGGATTCTTGTGCCCTGCAAATACGACAAGGGATAAGAATACAGTGTAAAAAAGGACCTACTATGCAGGCTTCACAATGGGAGAGAACAACTATCGTTGTTATCTAGCACCGATTGTTCGAGGGTATGCATTTTAATTTCGTCTATTTAAGATTTTTAATAAATAATTGCCTTGCCATCTAGTTTCATTTTAATCTGTATATATGTTGTTATAGTTACCACTAGAGTTTGTGTGTTCTCTGTCCTCAGTTCAACATAGTTTACTGGTTTGATTCCTTGGATAAAAGACCAGACAAAGAAACAAAAAATGTCTTCAACACGTAAGTTATTTTGTTTGTATTTCATTGATTCTTGATTCTTGACTTAAATCAATTTTTTTAATTTCTGTTGATTTTCATTTTAATGATAGGGCAACCCAGACATATCAACTCCTTGGCAGGCCCCGCGATCGTAAAGGTGGAAAAGACCCAAAATGGTTGTATCTAAAGGTACGTAGTTTTAAATCAAGTTTTTTTGATTGACGGTCGTTTTAGATATTCCTTTATTGAGTTTAACCATTTGCTTTTGATTTATAGTGCCCTCAACAACCTAGCGGCTGGAAATATGGATACTATGTCTTACTTTATATGTTTAACATAATTAAGAGTGGTATTACCACAGATTTTGAACAAGTAATCGCTTCTTCATTCTCAAAGGATAACATTTTTGGTGTTGTAATTCAATTGCAAATTAATTCACTCACTTGATTCATTATTTCATCTAAGCTTATTTTCTGATTTGCAAATTTTTGACAATCAAGATGCCTACTTATATGAAGACATTAATTTGATCAGAGACTTTTGGCCGGGCATCTTCTTCAACATATACCAGAGTGAAGTTTTTATTTATATTAGTTAATTAATTAGTGTTTGTGAAGGACACACTTTGTGGTGGTTGAACTGCTGTTGTACATATGTTGTCTGCCTATCTCTTTTTTTATTTCATTGGTTAGCAGTTAAAGGGGATTCAAATGTTTCTATATATATTCCAAGGTGCGAATTAAAGTTCTTGTTGTACATACTATTAGATTGTTGGATAACATTTTTATTAGATAGTGCTGAACTGCTGTTGTTTCCATTCTGGTTTATGCAATATTTCTTGTATCCAATTTCTACAGTTTAAATTTGCCTAATAGTGATGTATATAAAAGGTCATAAAAAAACTTTAGACGTCCCCAGTCATAACTGGGGACGTCTAAAGTATTTCTAAACCACTTTAGACGTCCCCACTTTAAAATGGGGACCTCTAAAGTAAGGACTTTAGACGTCCCCAGTCATAACTGAGGACGTCTAAAGTCTGTCAGAACCACTTTAGATGTCCCCAGTTTGGATTGGGGACGTCTAAAGTCTGGCCTAAAGGCGTCCCCTATTTTAGGGACGTTATTGACAGTTCTTTTCTACGTCACTCAGATAGACGTTCCCCCATTTTCAGACGTTAAAAGGCCCAAAAAAGGGATGTTAAAAGTGTTTTTTGTAGTAGTGAAAAATTCACTTGCGCTCGTAGACCATTCACAAGTTTAGATACAGAATTACCAAGTTTAGATAAATAAATGACAACTTGAGATAAATAAATGCATTTCTGTCAGGATTTTTATCAAGAATTTTTATCTAAGTTTAGGTGAAGAATTCCTAACTTCAAATAATAAATTTTTATCTAAGTTTAGATCAGGAATTCGCAACCTTAGATAAAAATTCGTAACCTTATCTGAGCTTGTGAATTCCTTATCGCAAATTCCTTATCTAAACTTGGTAATTATATATCTAAACTTGTGAATGGTCTAAGAGCGCAAGTGAATCTTTTACTTAAACAAAAGTTGTGAATTTGTTACCTCAAGTTGTCAATTTCTTATCTGAAGTTCGGAATTCTTCATTTAAACTTGTGAATGGCCTAAGAGCGAAAGTGAATTTTTGGTTGAAACAAAAGTTGCGAAATCATTATCTCTTTTTGTTAATTCCTCATATGAACTCGGGAATTCCTTATCTAAACTAGTGAATGGCCTGAGAGAGTAGGTGGATTTTTTGCTTAAAAAATAAAAGTTGTGAAATCCTTATATGAACTTATTAATTTCTTTTATCAATATGCCAATTCCTTATCTGAACTTGTTGGTTGACTTAATTAAACAGCAAAGGTTACTAGATTTTTTTTGCACCACATATATTGAAAAGCATTGCTAGTCTAGTGGTCATATACTTTTTGTGCTTGACCACTGGTGGGGGGTTCGAATCCCCACCCCCTCAACTTTGGGAAATATTCCCAAAGCCAGGGAATATTCCATGGCCCCAGGGGGTATTTATTATTTTAATAAAAAAATAATTAAGGGAAAATTGGTCATTTCCTCTGAATTTGTAAATCCCTGACAAGTCCCTAAGCACCTCTGCAGGATTTTAGAAATTTAGGTGACCTCTCTGTCTTTTAATGATTTCCAAGTCCTTTTTAAGGGATTTCCCCATTAAATAAATATGGTTTAATTAAATCAGTTCAACATTTTTAATTTAACCTATTTATTTAATCTAAATAAATAGTCAATGGAAATAGATTTAATTTATCTTTATAAATTAAATCTGAATATTATATCTTTATCATGTTAGTTATCAAATTCAATTTATCAGATAAAACTAAATTTAAAACTAACTAAATATAATAATATTATCATATAACACACATCTACCCTAGATTAACCATTACATTCATTAAATCTAGACATATCTTAGATCCAATGAATCTGGATATTATAGCTCGTGTTGGGTTATTATTGTGTGGGACCCTGTATGCCTATATGAAGTTGGCAGTGGGCTAATGACTATACTAACCCAAAAGTCAAAAGCAGTCTCCAGCAAGACACGACAACAATCCAATACATATGAGGATTGATAAACTAATGCAACCTTTCATACAACCATATTACGTCCCTTTTATCATACGATATTTCGATCAAGGATGAGGCATGGAGAATGTCATCGTCCTATTCCTTACCATTACTCCCTTGATCCCTGAGCAGTCTGGCAATAGAAATGAAAACTCCTTTCTATTGTAGTCTGGCCATGCATTTCTCAAATTCACTCATCAAAGGGCCTAGTAATATCTCTCTACTAATGTGAGGGACAAATTTCATCTTGACCATTCACATTCCTCTGCATGAAAACCACAAAACCCAAACATAGCCTTTATGATCACCTAGTCAAAAGTGACTTTTGACTAAGTCAAACTGATTGACTCTCATGTAGGAACCATAATGATCTCAGGTCAAAAGGGCATAGTGATATGGTTATACATGAGACAAGCTTATGGCTTGATCCATGTAGTTTTCTCATAACGGGTCAATCCAACACCTTGTACTCTTACAAATGCCTAGAACTTTGATTCGTATTTCCATACCTCTTCAAAGTCATACTAGTTTTACTTCATCTTTGCTCCCGCATAGATGACTGACCAAGGACATTTAGGACAATCATTATGATTTATCCAATGATAGTTATCATAGTAAACATGCAAATAATATGATAACAAAATGGAGAAGTTCATTGAATTACAATGTTAAAAGTAAAATGAATGGCCCTTAGGGCACAATTTTCAACATTCTCCTCCTCCCATTTCTCTCTTTTTTAGTCATCTCTCATTCTTCTTTTTCAATCTCACTTTTTACCTCTTTTAGTTGTTCTTTAATTTTGGCAATTGTGTTCATGACACCGTCGATCTCAACAATTCCATTTACGGCACGTCGGTGAGAGTAGGATGGCGACATTATCTTCATTGAAGATGGGTTTTTCAAATTTTGGTTTGGAAAAATTATGGTAGACAAATCAGGATGCTCTTTTCCTAGACTTAGAACAATCAAAATATGACATTTGCATCCAATAAGAGAACTGTCACTTTTACCCCCTTTTTAAAAATTATGGTTACTTTTTCACCCAAAAAACGTTTACGGTGGTGGGTGCACTTTTGAAAAAAGTTTAAGAGTATTTTTGGCTCTTAACACTTTTGAGTAAACGGTTGTTTGTTAATGTTAATGGTAGTGTTACTTTTGCTCCCTTTTTGAAAGTTCATGGTTACTTTTGCATCAAAAAAAAGTTTATGATGGCGGGTTCACTTTTGAGAAAAGTTTAATGGTAGTTTTGCCCCTTAACCCAATAAAAAATAAATGAGCATCATATTTCTCTTAAATGCTATCCAAATTTTCAACATTTTGGAAATTCAAAATTCAAATACACGTGAAATAAAATAGGTTAAAGCATGTCTTCGTCCTCATAGTTTTTCTTTAATTCATGCGTGATTATTGGTAACAATAGCCTAAACTCTGTTAGAGCAATGTAGCCCATGGTGTTGGCTAGTATTTTGACACTACAATGCATATATCTGATGAAATTAGATCACCAAAAGCATAGGAAAACGAGAGGGAGGAGCATAGGAGCAGCAACAAAAACACTTTGTTCTACTAGGGTTTCATTAGGCTCTCGGTATCTGTTTGACTGTCGAGGCTGAATTACTGGCTATTAAACATAGTCTTGAAATATGTAAACAGCTGGACGTTGATAGCATTATGTTGTATACAGACTCTCTATAGGCTTTCAATTGATGAGAGGTGTGATCAAGAGCACCCTCTTAGTCATGCTTTCATGCAGGTGAGAAATTTGTTATATGCCAAATCATTTGTAGGGCTATATCCTACATTCAAAGATGATGTTTGATGTGCCAACTATCTGACTAATGAAGGCCACAAGGATGTGATTGAGACGATGTTTGTACCAGAAGTTCTATATGGCTGTTAAAGCATGTTTTTGGAAGACAAGTTTTGTTTGTCCTAGGCATATCGGTTAGGTTTAAATCCTAGTTCTTTTATCTCAAGCTATGCTTGCCTTTGTATCTTAAAATATAGGTTTGACCTCTTTGGTCACTACTACAAAAAAACACTGAATTTCCTATGGAATTTGCCATGGAATTCAGAGTTCTCGACGGAATTTGCTATGGATTTATGATGGAAACAAATTTTTGATGGAATAGATTCCTTCACTAATAATAGTGATAAACCAATTTCCGACAGAATTCTGATTCCATCACAAATTTTGATGGATGTCCCATATGGCTGTTTAAGCCATATTTTTGGAAGACAAGTTTTGTTTGTCCTAGGCATTGATGGTTATGTTTAAACACTAGTTCTTTTATCTCAAGCTATGCTTACCTTTGTATCTTTAAAAAAACTTTGACCTCTTTAGTCACCACTACAAAAAAATACTGAATTTCTGACAGAATTTGCTACAGAATTTAGAGTTTCAGATGGAATTTGCCACGGATTTGCTATGGAAACGGATTTCCAACGGAATGGATTCCGCCGCTAATAATAGTGTGACAAACTAATTTCTGACGGAATTTTGATTCCGTCGGAAATTTGTGATGGAATTCAATCCTGTATTTTAAATTTCAAAATACCACGTGGCATTCTTAGGAGAAGCCATGTATCACTACTCCATATTTCCTGAAAATGTAACTCCTCTTGGCCCCCTGGTAGTTTGAAACCAGGACCTCCCCGTGCACGTGATGCCTTATCAGTTGGTCTGGAATACTTTGGTGTTTGATTATTGCACAATTATTATATATATAATCTTATTATATGTAATCAATTATTTATAAATATATATTTTTTCTTATAGATAAATATATATTATTATAAAAAATTAAATATAAATGTAATAATAATATAAAATAATTTGGGAAAATTCCAAAAAACTACATTGGAAATAGCAAAAGGACAATTCAGTACATTGAAATTGCAAAAGGACAGATCAGGTTGTGTCAGACGGGCTGAGGAATCAGGCATTTTGAAATTTCGGCCAAATGACGAAAATGCCCTTCAGCCCTCAGTCGGAATAACAACATAGAAGTTGTTAATGACGAATCCGGAGTTGTTAATAGCGAGATTGATGGTGTTATTAGCCCTGAAATTTGTTAAGTGCGAAAGAAGTAAATGGAGTTGTTAATATCGAATCCGGAGTTGTTAATGGCGAGATCGGTGGTGTTATTAGCCCTGAAACTTGTGAATTGTAAAAGAAGAATTGAAGTTGTTAATAGCGAATCCGGAGGTGTTAATTCCGATGATCATGTTGTTATTCTGAAGTGGGCCTGAAGTGCTGAAAGGCATTTTTGTAATTTGGCCGAAATTTCAAAATGCCAGATTCCTCCTTTTTCTGACACTCGCCTGATCCGTCTTTTTTGAATTTCGATGTACTAATTTGTCCTTTTGATATTTTGAGTGTAGTTTTTTGGAATTTTCCCAAATAATTTTATATATTCTTATTATTTTTAATATAAATTAATTTCAAATTAAAAATTTTACATCTTAAATAAATTTTCATATAACTATATTTTTGTCCAATTTCTAAATTTAAATTTTATTTTTAATTAAAATTAATATATAACTAATAATTTATATATTTTTTGAAACTAATAATTTTTTCATAATTAAATTTATCTAAAAAATAATAATTTTTTAATGTTTCCGTAACCCCCGCCACGATCAAGGCTGAGATTAGTGTTTAAACACGTTTTATAATCGAATAAGAGATCTAGGGTAATAATTAAAAATTTTTTACAACACCTTTACAAATTGATCTCCATTCATTCATTCATAAAAACAATAGGCCTGTTCGATTTGTCACATATACATAATCAGAGTATAAGCAAAATTTTCCGACATTCAACCGGGATACTAACATTAATCTAAGAGTTTGTAGGGCATCACTGCCTATCTCAGTTTTCCATACCGGGGATTACACAATACTACAAATCTATGATAAAAAATATATACATTTATCCAAAATGATAACCAATCCAAAAACCAAAAAGAATCTAGCTAAGACTACCACCAGCAGTCCTGGTCGTCCTTGCCCACCTATTTGCCTCTCGATCCACTTGCCCTATCTAACTATGTTATTTGGAAAGAGTGAGATTCAAAAGAATCCCAGTAGCAACAGTTTACGTATATGATGCATAAATAAACAAAGCAAGTAAGCATATATCATAATGTAGCATATCAATATTCAAGGCCGGGCTAACCGCCACATCTCCTCAACAATATTCAAGGTCGGGCTTTCGCCACATCCCCTCAACAATATTCAAGGTCGGGCTTTCGCCACGTCCCCTCAACAATATTCAAGGTCGGGCTTTCGTCACATCCCCTCAACAATATTCAAGGCCGGGCTTTCGCCATATCCCCTCGCTCATTCAATGATTAATACAAACAAGCAATGCATTACACATGATATAGGATAAAGTGTCACTGCCTTGGTCTTTCCGTTCTTGAGCAAGCACTGGCCTTCTATACTTCTGGCAAATATCAAATCATAAAGTCATAATTAAGGACGACGCGTTATCACTTATTCCAATACTCATTAACTTCACAATACTTAAATTAGTTATCATTAATGTCCCTTAAGTATCCATATATACCTCTAACAAAAGCCCTAAAGGGTTGGAAAACTACCCGAAGATCCCCTTTTGGAAGTACAAGAATTGATTTTCCTACTATTGCACTCGAGTGAAGAAGGCCTCACTCGAGTGATGATGTACAGACACTCAGGTGAAGAAGAACTCACTTGAGTGGTGGTACAGTTTGCACCCCAAGCACAGAAGCACACTCATGCAAGTGTTTGGCCGAGAGCAACGATAGAAGTAGGAAATACTCACTGCACTCAAGTACAATAATGAATACTCGAGTGATGGCCTAATGCTCACTCGAGTACTAAAAAGTGGGGTGCAGAAAGTGTTAACCCAAGAGCACAAAAATTTTCAAAGAAGAGGAGCACTAGAGCAAGGATCTCTTGTACTCGAGTGAAGGCTAAATACCTGCGAGTGATAAGACATACTCTTGTTCTTTAATCGCGAGTGATAACCTGAGATGAGAGATCATGGTGTCAAATACACCTGCACTCGAGTAAGAACCCACCATACTCGTAAGTGAGGCAACACTCTTGCCAAAAGTGCAGTTAATAACTGAAGGGAAACGAGAAATCAAACTGCCTCACTCTAGTGATACCCATCTTCACTTGAGTGATGCTCATCAAAAACAAGAAAACGTAGGAAAACTGACAATACTTCCCAACTTTTGCCCAAATGATTCTGATGATTCCAAATACCAAACCAAAGCTACTCTAACTCAAAAAACACAAGGAACCCAATGGAGCCATCCAAATCACCAAATTCCTATTCCATTACCATGCTTTGGTTTTAGGCAACATTAAACACCAAAATCCCAAAATCTCAAAATCACCAAACTTAATCACTCAATCCCAAATCCCTTTCTATCTATCCACATACATTCCAAATATACCAATTCCATACCAACAATATGCCAAATACCTAATGACCCTTATTTTGGAAATCAAGGCCAAAAAATTTCCAAAAATTCAAAGCTAAACCATTTGGTACAAAACATAGATAGAAAGCTTGGTTTCACTTACCTCTTCAACTTTTCCAAAGGATTTTCTTGATTCTCCAAACCTCAAAATTCCTTAAGAGCTCAAATCAACACTAATGAACAATCTATAACCATGGAAATGAAGCTCTTAACTCAAGGAACAACTTTAAAGAAGAGAGTTTGAGCAATGGAGGTCATCTTTTTACTATTTTCTCAAGCTTTTCCTTTCTCCTTCTTGGGCAACAATGGCTGACGAGAGAGAGAGAGAGAGAATGAGAGAGATATGAGCTTGAAGAAGAAGGAAAATGATCACACACACACTCCCATGCCTTGCTTCAACCGAAAAGGTGGGAGGGAAGAGAGAGAAAAACAATAAAAAAAATGCTATTTGACTTTTTTCTTACTCTCTCACATCATCTTCACTTGCCACTTGTCACCATTGCATTGGTTCTCATAAATAAGTAACTACTTAGTTACTCTAACCTCTCTATTAGCCATTTAATCATACATCTCACTTTTCTCTTAGCTAGTAATTAATTTCTCCATTAATTACTAACTATTTGTTCAATAATTCCATTCTTTCAATTTTTTCCACTGATTATGGAAAATTTAGTTGTTGTCCACAAAATTAGCCAAGGGAATTTTCATGGCTAATTCCATCAGAAATGTAACGCCTCAAATTTTGATTAACGCCTCAAAATTTGCCATGGAAAAATATTCCGTGGCAAATTCCATATGAAAATCATTTTTTTTTTTTGTGCACATTTTTAGAGCTTCAAATTTCCAAAGTGATCATTCCTACCCCTCTTCATCTCTCAAATCTTCAATTTCTTGTAGTTTTTGTAGTTTTCTAAGTGGGTGTTTGTGGGTTTTGTGTAGCTATAAACAATTTCATCAATTAACCAACTTGAGTTTTATTGGTCTATTTGAGGTTATTTGAGTGTTCTAAGGGTTTGGATGATGATTTCTCATGGGTTGATTATTGGTTTAGCAAAACCCTAGGTTGAATATTAGGGTTTTTTGGGTGTTTTGGGGAACGGGTAGTGAAATTTTGATACCCAATGGTTTGAATATTAAGGTTTTTCTAAAATATATTATATTAGCCGATGGGAACGTAATATATGAAAATGATTATAGAAATGAGGTTGAAGGGAATGAGCCCTTGGGGTTTAAGGAATGATTGTACTTATTATTGTAGCTATATATTGATGAGGAACTCTCTTGAATTCTGTTGAGGTGTTGGCAGGTGGCATTGCTCAACGCTTGATTATTATCCTTAGCAAGGAGTTGAGGTAAATTATCATTGCTCAAATTTCTTGAGTGCTAGCAAATTGGTGTTTATGAGTTGTTTTATATTGTGAAATTAAACTACTATGTTTAAATTAACGATGATAAAATAAGTCGTATGTAATTTATGAACTTCGTTTTGGTAAAGTACGCAGAAAGTGTTAGAAATATGTGTGTTGTTAGGAAGTAGGTCTCGTAGAAATGATATATATATATATATATATATGTGTGTGTGTGTGTGTGTGTGTGTGCGTGTGTGTTTTGGACTATGAAAATGGTTATTTCATGCATTAGGCATGATTATGAATAATTAATATATATATCTATATATAATTGTGTTTTAAGTTGGCCTTGGTTATTAGGACATTTAGGCTCGTTGTCTAGTGTAGTGTAGTGTTGATATTTGAGCAACCCTAATAGCATTGTTGCATGGGAGTTTATTGATGTATGTTACCATTTGTAAGGCTTTTGTCATTAATGAGCATAATATCACTACTACAAATTTACGATATATAACACAAAATTGTTCTGGTTTGAGTCCATTGTACCTTGCACTGTAATGCAACATTAATACAATGCAATATTTAATTATAGAGTTAGTGTTTGGTTTAATTTTTAAGCAAGGTGCAATGAGTCATTGGTGTGATATGGGAAGGAAATCTATGGTTTAATTAGGAGATCTAGGGTTATCCATTATAATTATTAAATAAGGATATTTATCTAATTTTGAATTTTGGATTTAGATTTGAATTTGAATTTTAAATTCCAGATTTAGATTTGAATTTTAAATTGTTATTTTATTATTATTTATCATTTCTACGGCTTTATAAATAGAGCTTAATTCATTTGTTAATAAAGAATTCTTTTTTCCCTCTAAATATTCTCTTTCCTCCCTCCATTCATCTGATTTCCCCTCTTTCTTGCTATCCCCCCCTAGACTCTCTCTCCTCTCCTCTTCCCAGCCGGTTTAAGATCAATTTTGGCGTCAAAGCCAAGGTTGCCGTACTCAGTCATAATACTACAAACCAAACACGCCCTTAAAATAAACCCTACCACCTGTCGCGTTTTCACCTCCGCTGCCCATTACTTTGATATCCTTTCATCACACAACCACCATCCTTGAGTTTGTGCCAAGAAACTCAACCAGATCCAGTCCACCTTCAAATCTAGCCACTCTCCGCTGTGAAACGCCCAAACGCGTGACTCTCTCCCTCAATGCACAGATCCGCCGCCGCTATCTTTCGTCCACTGCCCTTCCAAAATAAAATCAGAACGGGATCATCATCGCTCAAAATCCTCTCGGGAAACAGAACCTAACCCCAAAATCTCGCCTTCAAAGACAGTAGGACCCGCCTTCATGCTCCGGCAAAAGACACTGTGCATGGATCTCACTTTCCCCTCGCGCTCGCACCACTCTTCAGTCGTAAACCGTCAAAAACATCATCCCATGGTTGTTTGTAATTTTCTTTTTATTTAATTTTGTATTAAAAAAATGTTACCACCTGGAACCCGATTTAGTAAAAATCTGGATGGTTCAAATTTGATTTTCTTAAACTTAATACTTTTTAATAAAAAAATTATTTTTTGAGAAAATGTTAGTTAGGAGATTATCTTTATTTTAGATTTTGTATTCATTAAAATAATTTTTTTCAAAAAGTAAAAAGAAAAAAAAGTAACATATAGACCGTCCAGATCTCATCTGAACGCCTCAGATGGGATGAGCTCCCCCTACTCGCCAAAGGCCGAGCAAGGAAGCTCGTTCCGTTACCACCTCTTTAGTTCCTACTATTTAGTAGGATTATCATGATTGACTTCAGCTTCTTTTAAGGAAAATACAAAAAAAGAAAAAGAAAAAAAGGAAAGAAAGTGAGAAGTAAAAAAAAAGAAGAGAAAAAAAAGGAGTTGGAGCGGAAAAGAAAAAGGAAAGAAAGGAAAAAAGGAGGAAGTAGCAGTGGCAATAGCTACCATCACTACAAAAAAAATCACTTTCAGCGGCGACATTTGGCGGCGACTTTTAATGTCACCGCTGAAAGTGAGACTTTCAGCGGCGACTTTTAATGTCGCCGCTGAAGGTGTCACTTTCAGCGGTGACACTTTTTTCACCACTGAAAGTCAGACTTTCAGCGGCGACATTGTTTTGTCGCCGCTGAAAGTGTGTTTCAGCGGCGACTTTAGTGTCGCCGCTAAAAGTGTTGTTTGAAATAAATTTTTTTTTAAAACACTTTCAGCGGCGACTATTAAAAGTCGCCGCCTAAAGTGAGTTTCAGCGGCGACTTTAGTGTCGCCGCTGAAAGTGTTTTTTGAAAATTTAAAAAAAAAAATTTAAACACTTTCAGCGGCGACTATTAAAAGTAGCCGCCGAAAGTGAGTTTCAGCGGCGACTTTAGTGTCGCCGCTGAAAGTGTTTTTTGAAAATTTTAAAAAAAATTTTAAACACTTTCAGCGGCGACTATTAAAAGTCGCCGCCGAAAGTGAGTTTCAGCGGTGACTTTAGTGTCGCCGCTGAAAGTGTTTTTTGAAAATTTTTAAAAAAAAATTTAAACACTTTCAGCGGCGACTATTAAAAGTCGCCGCCGAAAGTGAGTTTCAGCGGCGACTTTAGTGTCGCCGCTGAAAGTGTTTTTTGAAAATTTAAAAAAAAATTTTAAAACACTTTCAGGGGCGACTTTAGTGTCGCCGCTGAAAGTCTTTTCTGAAAATTTAAAAAAAAAATTAAAACACTTTCAGCGGCGACTATTAAAAGTCGCCGCTGAAAGTCCTTTTTGAAAATTTAAAAAAAAAAATTTTAAAACACTTTCAGCGGCGACTTTTAATAGTCGCCGCTGAAAGTCTTTTTCATATTTTTTTTATTAATATTTTTTTAAAATAATATTTATAAAATTAAAATAATATTTATAAAATTTAACTATTAGTTATTAAATAATTCTATTTAACCTTATTTATTAAAATTATATTATTATTTATTAATATTATATTTATAATTTTTTATTAAAAATAATATTTATGATATTAAATTATTATTTATTAAGTAATTTTAATTAAAAAAATTTTAAATTTAAATATATCAATATTTTTTTTGTTTTTATTTAATTTTTGATTACTTTTAATAATATTATATTTAATTAATAATTAATTATTTATATGTATGTATGTTTATATATATGATAATATTATATATATATATATATAATAATATGTAATAATATGACATAGGTTCATTTCGGTGCAACTGGTAGAGACTCGCACGCAAGGCATCGGCTCTCTGAGGTCGCGGGTTCGAATTGGAGGAGAGTCACATGGAGGAATTATGAGGAGGCGACACGTGGCAGCACAGCGAGGCAACACGTGGCAGCACGAGGAGGTGACATATGGCAGCACGGGGAGGAGACACGTGGCAATTGTAAATTAAATTTTAAAAAAAAAATTTGAATTTTTTTAATAAAAAATTTAATTTTTTGAATTTTTTTTAAAAAAAAATTAACACTTTCAGCGGCGACAAAAGTCCCCGCTGAAAGTCACCTTCAGCGGCGACACAAATGTCGCCACTGAAAGTCACCTTTAGCGGCGACAAAAGTCGCCACTAAAACTTTCAGCGACAGTCGCATAGGCGGCGACTTTTTGTCTCCGCTGAAAGTCTTTCAGCGGCGACTTTTAGACTTTTGTCACCGCTGAAAGTCTTTTTATTTTGTAGTGCATGGCACTGACAACGGCAATGGTGCATGTGGCGTCGGCGAGGGTGGTAGTGGAGGAGGAGGTAGTGGTGGTGTCGACAACTATCATGGTATAGCGGTAGCGGCAAAGGTGGAGATAGTGGCTGCAGGGGATGGCGGTGGCGGTGGCGGTGGCGGTGGCGGTGGTGGAGGAGCAAGGGGTGGGCAATGGTAGGTGGTGACAAGGGCAATTGAGGAGGAGGAGGTAGTAGCAATGGTGGCAGCTGCCATGGCAGTGATGGCCACAACAGTGGAGGTGACGGTGGTGGCATCGGTGGAGGAGGAGGAAGAGGTAGTGGTGACGATGGTTATGGCATGGCATGACGGGTGAACTGAGATAAGTGAAATAAAGACAAGTGAGATTAAAACGTAAATTGGACTTTTTCAACCATATAGTGGGGTGCTAATGAGTATTCCTATATGGAGGTATAAATGAGGATTACCAATTACCATGTTATAGAGCAGCCAAACACTCTTCTCTTGGTAATGCAATCATTATTAACCAATACAGGCATGCAATGGGGTTAAACCAAACGGGCTCTTAATAAATAATATTTACAGTGAATAAACGCCACGTATATCGAGGTGGATATCACGCAAAAATATATAACACTAAAACTTAACTTTTAAATATTGAACAAGTTCCCCTCTTATTTTTGTATTGAGCAATTGGCGCCAAATTAAAGCTCTGAAGATAGGTCCTAGACTCTTCAATGTGAAAGCTTATAAGCTACTTGGACTTGACTCTTTTTAATATAATAGTACTTCCCACATTGAGTAGCTATAAAATTTGGGATGAATTAAGATTTTCTAGGCTTTTTAGCTAGAATCAATTGCACTTTTGACCTATGTATCTAATAATGTAAGTTCTCACATATATGCCTACCGGAAAGGGTGCAAGGGGTATGCAAACCCTTAAGCAAGCAACGATTTGCATACCCCTTGCTCCCTTTCCTATAGGAATATTTGTTCTTTTTCTCTCTATCCTTGTTTTTCATGTTTAATTCCTGTGAAGAGATATAATTATTGGTCTACAGTTACATTATCACATATATAGGTCAACAATTGCCATTGATTTCTCCCATTAAGCCTGAATGTCTTAATCTACCCCAAATTGCACTGTAACTCGTGGGAGATACTATTTTATTATATACCCAACAAGTTCAACTAGTTTTGAAACTCTCACTTGAAGAGTCTAATATCAATACATCACATTTATCATATAAAAACTATAATGTATTATAAAAGTTCATTGTTCTTAAACGATAATATATTATAAAATTTCATTGTTCTTACTTACAAATTGTTATTTATATTACTAAATAAATAACGGCTGTTTATGTGAGCCTATTATTTATTACTATTAAACTTCATAGTTCTTACATAAAAACCATTATATTTGTATGTTACTAAATAAATAATAATTGTTTGCCTGAGACCATTATGTATTATGCCATCATTACTGATTATCTAACAGCTGTTTACGTGAGCACGTTTTTTATTATGTCAAAATTACACACATCATGACCTCATCAAAGCCTCAGTAAATAACAGATGTTAAATTAGAACCGTTATAATATATACTAAATAAATCATAATTCAAAATCATTATTTATCTATGCTGAGCTTATATAGCACCTTCATGTATGACTATTTGGAATCGTGATTTTTTGTCTATAATAACTGTCATACATTTGTCATTATGTAGTTGTGTATATATAGACTCAATTTAGGTCAAATTAATTATGAAATTAATTGACTATGTTGATTATAGATGTGTGAATCTAATTACTTTTTGCCGCTCCTATGATTATTTTCCTGCATACGTAATAATTTGAGTGAAGTATGATAAATTGGATTTGGCTTGCCTCCCCTGCACCTTATCTTCTGCTGTGTCCGTTGCACCCAAAACTACACCATTTTGGTGTAGTTTTGGGTGCAAAATATGAGCTGATCTTTGTTTTTTTCCCTTAAATGGTGTCCAATATTTTGAAAGATTTTTCTGAAAGCATCTAGCATTTTAAAAAATTTTCAAGTAGTATACAGTATCTTAAAATAATTTTTGGTACTTTTAACTCCTTCAAATATTTTTTCAGTTGTACCCAGTGTCTTACCAGACTGAATGTAATCTTACCTTTAATGTATTTTTTCAGCTCCAAAAATTACTTTTAAATATTCAAGTAGCATAAAGGATTCTAAAATAATTTTTAGTGCTTTTAACCGCTTGAAATAGCTGCACCTTCACATGTAAATAGATAGCCCGTTTGTGACTTACCATCATGTGGATCAAAAAGGAATCCAGCATCTGCATAACCAACCATTTCATGCTTGGATACATTTGAGTAGTATAACCCCATGTCCATAGGGCCTCTGAGGTAACGAAGAATGTGCTTTACTACATTCCAATGCCTTTGTGTTGGTGAAGAACTATATCTTGCTAATAAATTAACAGAAAATGATATATCAAGACGTATATAATTAGCAAGATACATTAGTGCTCCAATAGCACTAAGATATGGTACTTCCAAACTATGTAGTTCTTCATCACCTTCTTCATTAATTTCTTGAAGTCGAAATGGGTTTTTATCTACCTTCAAAGACCTTACAATCATTAGGGTACATAATGGATGACATTTATCCATGTAAAATCGCTCTAGGACCTTCTTTGTATAAGTTTCTTGATATACAAAGATCCCATTTTTCAGGTACTCGATCCATAATCCAAGACAGAATTTTGTTCTTCCCAATTCCTTTATTTCAAATTCTTTCTTCAACCAATTAATTGCCTTCTAAAGCTCTTCAAAAGTTCCAATGATGTTGATGTCATTAATATAAACATAAATTATAGCAAACTCACTGTTAGATCTTTTCATAAAGATGCATGGGCATATTGGATCATTTTTGTATCCTTCTTTTAACAGATATTCATTAAGACGATTATACCACATGCGCCCTAATTGTTTCAAGTCATACAGGGACTTATGTAATTAACTGAATATTGTTCTCGAGAATTTGAATTGGATGCTTATGGGACCTTAAATCCTTCAAGGACTTTCATATAAATATCATTGCCAAGTGAGTCGTATAAATAGGCAGTCACAACATCCATTAGATGTAAATCAAGTCCTGCATTTACTGCTAGACTAATCAAATAACGATAAGTAGTCGCATCCACTATTGGTGAATACGTTTCTTCAAAATCAATGCCAAGTCTTTGTGTAAAGCCTTAGGCTACAAGACGTGTCTTATATCTTGTAATTTCACCCTTTCATTTTTCTTTCGTACAGAAACCTATTTGCATCCAACTGGTTTTACATCTTCAGGTGTAAGGACAACATGTCTAAATACTTTTCGTTTAGCCAATGATTTTAGTTCTACATTAATGGCATCTTTCCATAGGGGCCAATCTTTTCTTCATTGGCACTCGCTAATGGATTTTGGCTCATAATCCTCATTATCATTCATTACATCATATGTTATATGATAAACAAAGATGTCAGCAACGTTGACTTCATTTTGATCCCATCGGATTCCATTCATAACATAATTTATTGAGATCTCATTATTTGCACATATATTAAGTACCTGGGTCTCTTTTGGGACTACAAAATTCTCTTCTAGAGATATCTCTACTGGAGATAATAACTCTTTAGGAGATGGCTCTTCTGGAACTACTAATTTTTCTTGATTATCCTCGACTTGACTATCTATATTCTTTGCTCCTTTCTTCTTTCAAGGATTTTTATCTTTGGAGCCGATGGGCCTGCCATGCTACAAGTGTGCCTTAAATTCATTTATAGTAGGTTGTCCTTCAGGTACATCAATTTTAATAGGAGCATTAGCAGCTGGGACATGTGACTTTGTCATTTTCTTTGGGTCAGTAAATGCTTATGGCATTTGATTAGCTAAATTCTGTAAATGAATTATCTTTTGAACTTTCAGTTCACATTCTTTTGTATGAGGATCAAAATGAGCTAATGATAATTCATTCCAGCTAATTTCTTTACCCAGCTGCTTGTTTTCTCCCCTTAATTTGGAAAAGTGATTCATCAAAATGACAATTGGCAAATCATGCCATAAATAAATCTCCTGTAGATGGTTCTAAATATTTTATGATTGAAGAAGATTCACACCCAACATATATTCCCATCCTTCTTTGAAGACCCATTTTGGTGTATTGTGGTGGTACTAGTGTCACATATGCCGCACATCCAAAAAATTTTATATGGGAAATATTAGGTTCCTAACCAAAAACCATTTGTAAGAGGGAAACCTTTAAGTAACTTGTTGGTCTAATGCGAATTAACATTGTTGCATGCAAAATGGCATGGCCCCAAGCAGAAATTGGGAGATTAGATCTCATAAGTAAAGGTCTTGCAATTAGTTGTAACCTTTTAACCAATGATTCTATAAGTCTATTTTGCATATGAACATGAGCTACATGATGTTCAACATCAATTCTAAGGGACATACAATACTCATTAAAAGTTTGTGAAGTAAATTCACCTACATTATCAAGACGTATTTTCTTGACAAGATAATTAGGGTAATGTGCTCTTAATTTAATCAATAAAGCAAGTAATCTCACAAACACTAGGTTGCAAGAAGATAATAAGCAAATATGTGACCATTTAATTGATGCATCAATTAAAACCATATAGTACTTAAATGGTCCACATGGTGGGTATATTGGCCCACAAATATCTCTCTGTATCTATTCTAGAAATGTAAGAGACTCACTTTCTATTTTGCTTGGTGAGTGGCAAATAATTAACTTTCTCTTGGAACATGTAGCACATAAGAAATCAGGGGATTGTGGAATATGTTTACACTTCAGGGTATTTCCATATGAATTTCCAATTATTTGTTGCATCATGATTGAACTGGGATGGCCTAACCGGTAATGCCAAACATTAAATTAATTAGTAAACTTTTGGTTTATATTAGCAAATTGATGGTTTATATTGGTAGACTTTTGATCTGCATTGGTGAACTTTTGGTTCTCAATAACATGTGTTTCAATTGTGCTTATACATGTGTAATACAAGCCAGAAGAAAAAGCAAGAAAATTTTCTAATATGCATTTTCTACCAACAAAAATATTTGTGATAACAAGATATTCCTGATTATTTTTAATTGTTGTTTCTAAATGTTATCCATTTCTGTGGATATCCTTAAAACTCAGTAAGTTTCTTTTAGACTTGGTAGAATAAAATACATTATCAATGTATAATTTTGTTCCTTTAGGTAACAAAATATTAACTCTTCTGAAGCCTTCAATTAAATTTATACTACTAGATATAGTCTGAACGTTGGCTTCTCGTATTACCAAGGAAGAAAAATATTTATCATGTCTGAGTATGGTGTGGGTTGTTACACTATCAACGAGACATAAATCTTTTGGATTGATTCTAATAAGATTCATTCTTCATTAAAAGAAACATAAAAACATAATTAAAATTAATACATATGATACAAGCAACTTTAAATACAGTAAAACATAACAGTTCAAAAATCTGCAACATCCAAATAGGTAATATCCATAACGCCATACTCAAAATTCTCAGCCTGAACAACATGATTTACTTCAACATTTAATCCTTTACCAGTATTTTTAATTGATTCTTGGTAAAGGTCAACTAGGTGTCTTGGTGTACAACAGGTATGAGGCTAATGACCCTTGCCACCTCAACAATAATATGGATTATTAGCATATTTGTTATGCCTACTGGTTTCCCCTTTTTGGTTGCTATTAGTCTTTTCCCACTTCTGGTAGGAATTTGAACCACTATAATGTCAACGATGGCCACTACCACAGCTGTAGCCATGCCCACGTCCATAGCCACGGCCATGGCCATGATTAGACTCATTTGTTACTACATTCGCTTCAGGGAATGGAGTTGAGCCTATTGGACGGGATTCATGATTTTTTAATAAAAGCTCATTATTCTGATTAATCACAAGGAGACAAGAAATTAATTCAGCATATTTTTTGAAACCTTTTTCATGATATTGCTGCTGCAGGAGAAAATTGGATGCATGAAATGTGGAGAATGTCTTTTTTACCATATCTTCATCAGTAACATTTTCTCCACATATTTTTAATTTAGAAGTAATCCTGAACATGGCTGAGTTATACTCACTTATAGATTAAAAATCATGCAGGCGCAAATATATCCAGTCATAACGAGCTTTTGGGAGGATAACCATCTTCTAGTGATTATACCTTTATTTTAAATTGTTCCAAAGAATAAGTGGGTCTTTTACGGTCAAATACTCAATTTTTTGATCCTCATGCAATGGTGGCGAAGAAAAATCATGAATTTGACTGTCTTTGTTGGATGCATGATTCCCTTCTTTGATCGCGTCTTCCAGACTTTGAGCATTCAGGTGAATTTCCGCATCCAACACCCAAGATAAATAATTTTTCCCGGTAATATCAAGAGTCACAATTTCAAGTTTTGCTAGGTTTGCCATGGTTCAAACTAATTAAAGAAATAAATGAAATTAATTAAAATATGAAATGTAAACATGCAAAATAATATCTTAAACAAAAATAAATATAAATTCATAAAAACAATAAATAATTTACAAAATAAAATTAAAACTTTATGGCTTAGGGCCATTTAGTTCTCATGATGAGAAATTAAATTTATATGGCTTCTGGCCATTTATCTTTAGGATAAATAAAAGTTGAATATGGCTTATGGGCATACAATCTCAAAATATAATTAAAAGAAATATGACTTCAGTTAGGAGGTAAAACCTTCCATGTATGTGCAACCTATACAATCCATGAAGGAGGACTACCTAAGCCTTCCAAGAATGAGGCATGCAAGAAACAATACCACTTATGGTCATATAATTTCAGGAATAAGATGTGTATGGCTTCTGGCCATAACTATAATAATATAAAAAAACTTGTAAATGATATATATATACATATATATATATGATATAAGAACAATAGTAGTCTCCAATCTTAGCTGTGGAACCATGTTATATAACAATCGGTAAAAGTATCTCTCTAATTTCATATAGTGGCTCAGATTATTCTAGATCTATCAAATAAAACAAGGTATATAAAATCGTTAAAGAAACGATAAGAAGATCATATCTTCGTTAAAGCTTCGTGCTGATAACATGTTATAAAAGTATGTGTAATTCGAGAACAGAGGATAATTTCAAGAGGGAAGATTGATCAAATTTCTAGAGAGAACTTTTCATTCACTTCATTTGAAACAATCGATTATAAGGCTTTATATAGAGTTATGTAGCTAACCCTAGTTATATGATCATAATTACTTTATATAAACTATAATTATTTTATATCTTCTTTATATCATTGTTTTCTTTTACTTTTACTTTTACTTTTGCTTTTTGTCATTTTCTCCTTTTTCTTTATATCAAGTTTTTTTTTCTTCCTGGATATGAGTCAATACACATCCACATAATTAATATTCATAACACCATTCAATTTATTGGCATATCCTATATATATGGATGAGAGAGCACTTCAAGTTCTTTGATATCATATACAAGATTACTTGAAACCAAAAATTTTCAAAAGTATAGGCAATAAGATATCAAGAAATTGTCAAAACTCAAATTAGTCACCCTAAATCACTAAATATCAAATAAGTCTATAGGAATCAAATTCAGTGACTTGACATAAATGGCCTTTCGGTCCCATCATCAACCTCTCCTCTCTCCTTCACTTATTTTTTCTGGGTCCAGATTGTAACATCCTAGATTTCAAATTTCATCTGGTCATGTTGAGCCTTTTCTGCATCATATATTCGTCGCAGGGAAGGTCACAAATCCCAAGTTCTCTCTCTCGTTATGGCAAAAGTTGTTTGCTGCAGCAAACGTGCGAAACGCACCGTTTGATTTAGTAGAGTTCACTGCGGTGAGCGGTCAATAGAGTGGATTATATACAATGAAGTGGATTTATATTAAATAGAAACAAGTATATCAACTGCGAAAAAAATCAAGGTTTATATAACATGTATATAATTCTATAAAGGGTTAAGGGTCTACTTTGACCTGAAAGTTGTTACTGTGGGTCAATGTTGCCCCGAAATATTTTTGAGGTGCAATGTTGGCCCATTGGTTAGAAAAGTTAATTTTAACCGTTAGTCTAACTTACATGACACAATAAGCATAGCCATCTTACCATTAAGAGCTACATCATCATCACAATCACTTCATATGTCTCTCTTCCTCACCACACATCCCCTGCTTCTTCTCCCTTTCACTACCATGAAAGAAATCTAAACCAGAGTTTGTAGCTTTATTTAGTTCTTCCTCCCCACTTCATCACCATCAGATAAGAAATCTCACTGTTCATATACTCAGTTTCTACATGTGGGAACCCAGAAATATCATATCATGGATTCAAGTTTTAAATGATGCGAGCATCATTAAAAATTTTCAATAAATCAACTCATGAACCACAAACAAATTCACGATAAACAGTTATAAAATCAATTCTTAAGAAATGTCAGTGTGCTACATTAGATATGAAATTGGTATTGATAACGAGGTAGTCCAAGTGCTTGAAGCTTTAAATCATTCCATGGCACTAGCCAGTTCCTGATCGCTAAACCCAATCAAGAACCATGCCAATTTTTTTTAGAAACTTAGCCGCCAAGATACACGCTTGTCTTCCCCACGATTTCTCCAATCACACTCCTCCTCAGCCAATTCACATCTAGAAATATTCTCACCAGCTCTTCCATGTGCTCTGCCAAACCCCACCACACCCTTTCTCCTCCTGCTCGGGTTACCACCTTGTCCATGAACACCACCTTTGCATTATGCATCCATGTCGTCAGTATCGGCATGATCACTCTCAGCCCACGTTCAATCGTCGAGCCAGATGAGGGGCTTCTCGAGGGAAAAGCGCTGGTTGGGGAAGAGGAAGATGGCCACGTCGTCTTCATTGGAGGCGGTGAGATAGAGGAGATTGTAGAGAGATTGGAAATGCTGGTGGTGGTGGCTGAAGCATCGAAATTGACTTGGTGGACGGACGGTTTGAGCTCGATTAGGAGGACGATGACAACAAGATTTTGATGGAGAAAAAAAAAGTGAGCATATGAACAAGGAGATGCAAATTCACTTGAGGGATGAAGAGGGTGGTGACCATCGGATGTGAGAGCATGCTGCATAGATTCCTCGGCTTGTGGGGGCAGAATTGGCATTTCATTTTAAAAAATGAAAAATAATATAATATAAATTCATGAATGGGGCAACTTTGCTCATTTTTTTACACTTTTGGGTAATATTGCAACTTTGCTCATTTTTTTTACACTTTTGGGTAAGATAGACCCTTAAACCTTCTATATATGGAAGAATTAACTCAAGTCTCAAGGTTGGTTAAATTTTCACCTTGGCTTCACATTCCCACTCACAAGATTCATGAGATAAATGTAATTAATTAAATGAAAAATTATGGGGAAGAATAAGAAAGACAAGGATGCATGAAAATTAAAAATGTGTTTTCCATGATTTTGTCATTTTTCTTATTCAAAGCGTATAATTAATGGTATTATGTGGCAAGATGCAAAATTAACCAAAAAAAAACATTTAAGATTGAGAGGGAAAACATAGAAAGAAAGAAATAAAGAAATGAAAGCTAGTAATTCAGTGAGCCATTTTGAGAACTATTATATTTGGTGGCTTCAAGATAAATTAGGCGAGATGAACAAACAATATTTCTGTCACTAATATTCCGTTCCTAATCTTGTGATAACTTCAAGGATGATCAATTCCCATTTTGCAATGGATTCACTGATGAAAAGTGAAAACCCTTGCAAGCTTTCTCTATCTCTAAAACGGCGCTAAATATCTTATAACTAAATATAGCGTCATAAATTCAGCTATAAAACTTTTCAGTTGCAAAATCCATATATAATATATTATTTTAGTGATTTTATTATTTATACTATGACCCTAAGATAATTTATATATTCTATATTGATTTAATGATTTGTGTGTGTTTTCGATGCCAAAATAAAGGGGGTAATTAGTAATAACATTCTCTTGCATTTTGCCATCTACGTTTTATAAGATACTTTGTTGTTGATATATTATAAGTACAACAGATAAAAAAAATATAAGCAAATATATGTTTTGCTACTAATATTGTCACAATCTCATTGAAGGCAAATGAATTCAAGCATGAGCTAGCATGTATAAAATATCGTCTTTTACTTTTGAGTTTCTATATTGCTAAGGTCTTGGAACAACTTGTTGCTGTTTAGTGCTTATGAAACCACCTTATATGATGAACTTGATTGATTTGTGTTTAGAACCTAAGCTTGAAGAACTTTTGATTGCATGTAAATAATGAAGTGAAAGTTCAAATTAAAGTTTGCATGCATACATATTTCTTAGCTTCGTTCTAACTGCTGAATCTGGAGGGAAATGAAACTTAGGATCCAATTAGGACAAAATTTAAGCTTCAAAATAAGAGTAAGAACATCTAAATTGACCTTGTAGAGCTAAAGTTAGGATTCTCTTTAAAAAAACAAAAACGGCAATCCAAAAATCTATTAAGTTGTTTAGGGCCAGATTAGGAAACAATATTCAACACAGTGATTAAGATGTCATATGAATACCCTAGTTATTGCACTATCACGCTCTATAAACTAGCAACATCAGGTTCTGGCAAACAAAAAAAGAAAGAAAGAACTAGCAACGTCATGTCAAGTTATCCACTAAATTGAGGAAAAAAACACGTTAGAAATTGTATTGTTGAGAAGGATCTGAAAATTTTTTAAACATAGAAAGCAACGATGCTCTGTGAAATTTGTACACATAAAGCAACGCAGTCATGACTTAGTCCTCCTCATCAATAAAATTTTCAATGCGAAACTTTTTTCCAATTTTCCTTTGATTAGTTTAACAAAACCATCACGAAGAGGCACCATCGACCATTCAATACTACCATCTAAATTAGATTCGAGCATTATTAAGCTAAAATGAGTAGCAGCTCACAGCATAATTTGCTCTACCAAGTTGTACCAATGTTTGAACCATCAAAAATTCATTTAAGAATTTCTCACTACTCAATCCAATTGCCATTGATAAAAAATAAAGCACGAAAAATGGCACCCCCACCACCAAAAGATTGTTCTCATAGATAATAATAATTTTAAAAAACAAAAAAGGTTATCCTAGCATCAATATCATCTTGTTCTTTTTTTTTTTTTTTGGTTAATACAATATTTAGTCTTTATAGTTAGCCTTTATTTTGGTTTTGACCTCTATATCATAGATACAGGTTTTGATCCTGTAAGTTTCTTTTCGTCTAAAATGTTTGTCTCTATATTTTAATAAAAACTTGGACCATTTTGCCCCTTAAAGGACCAAAACTTATGTGTTTGAAACTATTAGGGCCAAAACCAAAATGAGGGCAAATTATAAGGACTAAACATTGTATTAGTGAAAAAATAGTTTAAGGTCATAAATGCAATGGCTGGATCCCAAGAAAAGTGCATGCTACAACAACAATGGGAGGCAAATTAAGCTTGGGATCCAAGTCATAATATTTAGCCTTTGACAGGGAGAGAACCAATAGAGTTCACCTTTTCCATGAGGGCTTTTATTTCAACCTCCAAGTTGTCTCTCATTTCCGGTGAAATAGTTTGCCCTTTCTTCTCAACGACTGAAGCCATCATCTCCAAATTCTGCCTAATGTAGTCAAGTGAAGGTCTGTCACAATGCGGTGGCCTGGACCCGGAATGTCCTGCAATCATCTCACATTGTTTTAATGGTGCAATAGTTTCAGAAGGATCATTGTGATCGGTTGCCCCAAATCGTCTTAATAGTGCACAAGTTTCAGAAGGATCGTTGTGATCAATAAGGGTTGCCCCCAATTGTTTGTTCTTTTTTAGATTACGACATGCTTCTTCTGCATCTGCACCTTTTAGAAAAGCAACTTGAGCATGACCATCTTTTGACATCTGTGTTTCAGCTACATTCAAGGGACCGTATCGACAGAAGGCAGCAAATAGATCATCCTTTGAAGGTAAAGAAACTCCAGGGTTAAATTGTAGGAGAAGACAAGATCCATTGACCTCCAATCTATTGTAATTAATTGTTTGAATGAATTCCATACCAGAGGTATTGCTTTTTGACGGATCTGATTTAGGTTCTTGGTTCATCCTCTGGCTGTTTTTGGGCTTCAGGTCAGGAGAAAAGCCATTGTCACCCTCGAGTTTCTTCTGGGTTGAGTTATCCTGAAAGCCACCATCATTTAAATCTGGTATGATGGTCGCACGTTTAGTCTTGAGATGCTCTGCCGGTGCATCCATAGGAGAAAATCCATTATCAAGATTTCCAACACCACCTAATTGGGAGGCATATAACTCTGGCTTTGAACCTGTCAAATCTATTTCAACCTTATCCTCACCATTATTTTTTTCAGGAATACCGCTACTAGGTGGGGGCGCCATCTGCAGGTCTATTACAAATGAACTGCTTTTCTTGCTTTTTTCACCCCCATCAAGCAAGTCTGAAATGAGTTTAGTTCTCGGCTCATCCAGAGAAACTTTTGTCTTCTTTGTCTTTTTAGGTCTGGAAGCTTTAGGTGCTAAACTGCGCTTAGCTCTGCAGCTCCCTTCACGAGTTGTTGAACCAACATTTTGCTGCTGGAGTGCCGGTTCTACATCTTTCATGCTCTCCCCTGGACCTTTATTATTCATTTTTGCAGAACATCCTGAGAGAAATTCACTTGCAGCAATGTCTTTATTCATATCTGATTGGCTGGGAAGGGATTTATTCCTGCACCTCCGTGTTTGTTCCGATTTCTTTTTCTTCTCCTCTTGCCCACTATTGACATTGAGTGAAACATTTCTGATTGGTGTGCCCATTTTTCCTTTCTTCTGATTTTCCAGGATAGTAGCAAGTTCAGCCTCATCGTGGAATGTTGATAATCTATATGCACTAAAGAACCACTCAACTAAATCAGATTTTCTATTCTCGTCCGAAAAGGTACAATCAAGAGCTTTAGAGTAAAGGCCGGAAAGCAGTTCTGATGAACATGCATTTTTGAACTCTTGACTGCTAGACATAGTACACCATCGGACGTGTTTTCTGCCCCATTTACTCCGCAATTTCTTACCAGATTTAGCAGATGTATTCTGTAATTTATTACTAGATTTCACAGCTGTAGAGGATCTGCGAGAACGGCTATTAGCTACACTTAAACCTTCAACTTGATGAGAATGACTTGGAGTCTCAGAGTCTTCTGTTTTAACAGTAAAACCTTTCTGCCCTGGTCCCATGTTTGTGTAGGGATAGGACAAATACCGACTCTTCCTCCGTTCTCTGGAATTAAAGGTTTCTGAAGAAAAAGATAACCCAATAAGCATCTAGGAGAAAAATTAAAACATGTTTACTTATGCGTATCATGCATAATGGAAAAAGAAAAGGAAAATTAATTCAGAAATATCCAGTGCAAAACTGTAAAGAAGAGTAAGCAACTATGGAAAGCGTAATAATGAACTAAACTAGCTCATGCAAAACTACTATAATCGTTTATCAACTTAGTTTACACTTCTTCGCATGAATGAGTTCAAAAGGGAAAGATTTTCAACAAAGATGTACCTAGGAAAATCCTTTGCATAGTTGTATGCAAAAAACAAGAAGGAAAAAATAGTAGCAAGAACTTTCAGCAATCGGACATGTTCAGATACTATTTATTAAAACAGCTTTTTGTCTATATGAAAGAAAGGAAAACACATCAGCATGTTTGACAAAAATTTGAGATCCGATCAACACAAAATATAAGATGATCGCTTATACACATGTTTGACTAATATGTACTATCTCTTGTACCGTCTCTATCTTACTGAAAAATGAAATAATATTATCATTTTCATATCGAATAATAATGTATTATTTGGGACCTGTTAATACATATTTTGACAGTGTCACCTTTAAATAGGACATCCAAAAAATTTTCCTGAATAAATCATCTTTCCCGATCAACCAAGGGAGCTCCACTCTCAGTTTCAATTAACAAATAATCATAATAAGGTAGGGATCCTATTTGCAGTCTACAGAGCTACTCTAAAGTAAAACATAAACACAAATACACAATGAATCAAGTGAGTAGTGTCCATCAAACTCACCATCTTGTTCATCCATAGCTACCCTCCAGATCTAGGTTGAATGAATGCTTAGACACTGCTTACGTTCTGCAAGAAATAATAAATAAGCCAAGAGTGAGTGTTCCAGCATGTGAAATCACAGAATATGCCATCTGATAGTTCATAGTCATATCATGTAAGCAATTTCATAAATAAAATGAAACATAAAAAATAGTCATTCTATCTCATATGTTCGAAGTTATCTTATAGAATTATCATGCAATCTCATTAATATATGATAACATAAACCATATTGCAATAACGTAATTTGTATCTTATATAATTAAAAACATATAGACAAGAGTGAGTGTTCACTTTAAATACTTGTCGCAATGGACACAAAAAGAATAAGAAAAAATGATAGAAAAAGTGTAAGTGATGTAGAACAAAGATAGGAAAGAGAAAAATGAAGAGAAGGAAAATGAAGAAAAAGATAGGAAGAAGCGGAGGAGAAAGTAAGAAGAGAGAAAGAATCGAGAGACACAGGAAACTGAGTATTGCTATTGCATTAGTCAAGACACAATCAATTCATGCCTCACTTATATAGCCCCACTCACTAACGGCCACAAGTTGCTAACTAACCACATAGCCACCTAACTAACCCATTATCCCCTATTTATCGCATAACAGCATCATGCTATATAGTCCACTCACTATGATTGCCAAATAGTTATGGCTCCTTCAAAAATTGGTCCACCCTCAACTTCCTCTGATTAAGAGAATAATTCCTAAAATACAAGAATAACAGATCATTTAACTTATAAAACTACTCTAGACATCTCATTTGAACACCCAATCAATTCAGCTTATTGTATGTTAAGTTCAACTCTAGTACCAACTAGCTGCTGGTCAATATTTCTCTAATCAAACTATCTTGATCCAATACCCAATTAAACATCGGACCTGTGATGTTATTATTGTCAAACCATACACTAGTTACATTTTAGTTCATATATCTAACAATATTCTTTACTTAAAAAGAATAGAAGAACCCATTAGTTAAAATGCGATTTAAACTGTAAGTCAAGAAACGAAGCTAGTTCCTGAATGTCTAACCAGAAGAAAAGATAAGTTGACTTTACATGTGCACTGTTAGTCCAGATCAGAGTCGTGCTATTTAATTTCATTAGTTTAGTAATTGAACTTTTCCTGCATTTAAGCATGAATCAAATAAAACAAGCATCAACCTTCTCAAAATGCTGAACCTTTTCTTCTTTAATAATGCCATGACTTGATGTAAATAAAACAAGCATCAACATAAATGTTTAAAATATCAGTTTTCCCCTTTTTGCATACCATAATTATCCCTACTAGCATCCAGTTGTCAATTTTTTCCACTAAAACTATCAACATCTGCTCATCTCCCGCATGCTTTCTATCACGACCCCAAATATAGCGCACAAAGCATTAAATCCTAAAAGTCTGAATACAAAAGCAAATGAGATTAGCATTAAACTCTAGCCCATTCATTAAATCAGCGAACCCAGCCAATCTGAGCTTAGTCTTGTGGCAACTACTGCTGATCATATAAAACTGGAAGCTTTTTTTTTTTTTTTTTTTTTTTTTTTTTTTTTTTTTTTGTGATAACGGAAGCTCTGATATTTAAGAATATCTGAAGCACTATCAAGCAACATTCTAGGACACGAGCAGACTTCTTGACTAGTTTGAAAGGAACCAACTACAATAAAACTAGAAAAGAATTAAGTTTTATTTTAAAAGTAATACAAGCGGACACAAATTTCAGATTTTTATCACATGGTAATATGAGACAATCAGATTAAAGCCACACTATTTTGCCAAATTTAAATCACCAATGCACAATTAAAAGTTGGAAGACCCATATCCGTGCACTCACCTTCACAAATAGCGAGCAATTTGGGATACACTGGAAACACAGTGAAAAAGGGGCACCAAAATTCACCATCGGAAAACCCATCTCTCCAGTTCAACCACCATTGCCACCATTTTAATGGAATTAATGAAGTGGGCTGGGTATGACAGAAACAACGGTGATGGCGGAAAGTTATATGGTGACAGCTTCAAAACTGGAAACGAAAGAAAGTCTGCACGGCGAGCATTTGAAGAGGACGATGCCACAAGGAGTTGGAAGCAATGGACACTTCTCCGGTCTGTTTCTAATCTGCTTGTTTTTCTTCGTTCTCGTGATCTGCCTAATCTTCTTTACTCTAGCTGAAATCAAACCCCCTCTCTCTGTGATCAGATTCTCTCCGGAAACAAATAGAATAAAGTGGCTTCAGCAGGGTTTTGGATTGAGTTTCGAAAGAATAGGGCTCCGAGCAGATTTTTGTTCTGCTGCCTTGGAAAGAGCCTCGAGAAGGAAGGGATTTAAGGGAGAGAAAATAAATCCGTTTCATTCTTACCTAAGAAGCACACGCATATCGGGATTTGGGGGGAGATTCCCATCTCCTCCCCTCCGTCTTCTTTCCTTCCTTGCTTTTTCGTGTGTCATTTATTATTGGAATCTCATCTCTACCCTTATAATATTAGTTTAAAATATAAGATTCAACTAAATTTTATAAAAAGAAAATTTAAAAAATTAATTAAATTAATTTATTATTTTTTTTATCAAATTAATTTTTTTATTTATAAATTAATATATAATTTAATCATATATTAAATAATTTATTTATCTTTCTTAATATTTTAAAAAAAAGTTAATTAAGTCTTACAAACTATAACTAGTATTAAATATTGAGATTTAATGTTTTATAAAATATTTAAGACAATAATTTTATACATCACTTATTTTTTAAGGAGAATTACACTGTAGTCCTATGGAAGCAAATATACTAAAAATTGGTTTCGGGAAATTCTAAAATTACTGTGAAGTCCCATGGGACCATTATGTAATAAATTCGAATTGAAAAAAAGACATAAACACCCTTAAGAATTGGAGAAAAAACAGAGTGTGAGGAGCTTCTTTCCTCATTCGAGATTGAACCCGAAAGGCGACACAGCTCTGGGCAACGGAAGCTAGCACAGCGTGCGAGGTGTTCGTGGGTTTTCTCGAGTTAGGTTTGGCGGCCGGCTGTAACGAGGTTCGTGAGCAAGTATGATCTTCCGTCATTCGTGGGTAGGCTGTGGCGAGGTTCATCTCGCATCTGCGGTGAGGTTCATTTGGTATCTGCTGAGAGGAAGGTCTGGTTTTGAAGTGTGAAAAAAGCAAAACTAAGAGGCAAATAAACTAGGGTAAGTGCTGGTTTTGATTTTTTTTTCTTTTTGGTGTTCTTGCTTTCGTTCTAGTTTTTGAAGGTAATATTATCACTATATTGTGGATTGTAGTTTATGTTTGGCAACAAAACTGGAGTTCTTCACATTGCTGACCAATAGGTCATAAATCTGAATTTTAGTTTTGAATTACAAACTATAAATTCCAGTCGGTTCGGTTTGAAGTTTTAGTTGTGAGACTTAAAACCTTAATTGTCAACAAATTTATTGGTAGATTAAAAACTAAGTTTGTTACTGCTATCATAAAAATAATTTTTGTTAAAAGCATTTTATCGAAGATTTCCTTTTTCTTTTTACCTGATTTATGCAATGAACTCGATGATACTTTACTTGACCTTTTCTTCTTTTCTATGGAAAATCTAACATACGACCATTTATCTAAACTTTTATCTTCAAGATTTGAGGTTGCCTAAGCTAGTTGCTCTTACCATTTTTATATTATCTAATTGCACATTTAAGATAGATTTTGGTTATTGGTGGCTGCAAAATTCATAATTACTCTGATGATCATAAATGGAATGAGGTGAGATATAAGATGTGAAACTAAACAAGGTATGGCATTGCTGGTAACTTGTATAGTGATTTTGATCTTGTTATTGTTTTCCTACTAACTTGCACATCTAAGATAATTTATTGTTATTGGTGGCTACAGATTCATATTTACTCTGAGGATCATAAATGCAATGAAGTGAGGTATAACATGTGAAACTAAACAAGGTATGACATTGTTGGTAAATTGTATTTTGTTGATCTTATGTTCTTTGCTTAAAAAAAATATATGTCTGAGCTATAGGATCTAATTTTTCTATTGAATATGTTGTGTTGCATCTAGGAAACATGCAGTTGGAGAGATGTTTTGTCATTCTAGAATTAAATGTTAATTTTATTGTGATTGATCTTGTGAGAATACATTGATAATCCTATAATTTCAGGTATAACTTGCTGTGTTTAGCTAACTAGTTTGTGAGTCTTGTTCTTAAGGTGGAATTTGAGATAAGGAAATACTCATAGTTTGATATAAGGAACTAATACTCATACTTTTCTCTGGTATCTTTCTCTAGTTAATTTTTCTTTACTCTCCTGTTGGTAGACTAGTGCATGCAAGTGTGAAAAGGAATTACATGTACTCATACTGCTGTAGCCTATAATACTTGATAATAAACCATAATTCATTTTTTTCTAATGACTTATAATTGCAACGTTTTGTGAATATAATATCTCCCTATTTTCCAATTAAAATTTTTTATTGTGACAGTCAAATTCCATTAGTTCATTATCATACCATGTCCACAGTATACCTGGTGACTGCTATTCTAGTTGAGTATTAATGTTTTTCCCATGGCATAAAATGCAGTGTAAACATCTTTTGTAGTTCTTGATTGCAATGTTTTTGTAAAATTCAGAGAGAGAGAGTGTGTGTGTGTGGCATAAAGAGGAAAAATATGAATGAAACTGGCTTCTTTTCATCTTAGTAGCTACATGATTCAAATTAACGGTCTAGGGTTGTAAACTTGGTGAATAATTTGTCTTGTTTGGCCTACTTTGTGAAGACTTCTCTTTGGGGTAAAACCAGTGAAAGATTTAGAGGTAATTTAGAGGTAACTTGTGACCCTTGAGTTTTTTATACTATCAATAATGGTCTGATGGAAACATTACTGAAATTTTGGTTGTCAAAATACTAAATTTTACTAATTTAAGCCTTAAACTATTTCATTTCTGTGCAGAGACTTGAGTTTTAACATGTTGAATGGTTAATCCCTCCTTCGTTTGAGGACTTGGAATCATTTAATCACATGTAAGAAAACATTTGCATTCATTGGCACAATGTGTCATAAAAAATAATGAGTATATTATGTCAAAAAAATTTTGGCAAGTTGATTGCCTTGTCTTCATTTTCTTCGATTGTTGGCTGCTGGGATTTCAAGTGTTTCATGTTTCAATTTTGAACTTCATTACAATAATTTCTTTGAATTAATGAGAATGAGAGTTGTGGTTGATGAAAATTTTTGGCAAGTTGATTACCTTGCCTTCATTTTCTTCATTTTCTGCGGCTTTATGTTGTTTTCTTGAAGTTCATTTTGGTAGGTCCTAAGAGGCATGAATGTGTATGTATTTGGTAGTTGTAAACTGCCACTTTATGTTGAAGTTATGTACTATGAATGGCATGAAGCCTAATGAATGTCGCAGCTCTTTGGTATATTTTCCCTTTTCTTGATTCCATTTTTTCTGCTTTTTGCATTGTACATATTATGTGATAGATTCATGGGAGGACTAAGTAATTGAGGTTGAGGTCATTATTATTTAGTTTGTTTATGTGGAATAATATCCTCACATAGAGGCAGTAATAAATTTGGGGCTGATTAGTGCACTTTATTGTTAGGAATAATCGGTGTTCTTTTACAGTGGTCCTGAAATTTCCTTCTGTCCAACACCATATTTCTATTCACTAAGATATTACCTGTCAGTTGTGTTAAGAAAAAAATTCATGGTAAATAGTGAAGTATCATTATTCCTGATATGGTCACAATTGTGATATAAGTACGTTAGCCTTGTTTTTTTTAAAGAGGGATATATTTCCTTTAAGCTTATGTTTTCAAGGAAAACAGTTATCTATAGTTGCTTCATGTTTTTTGAGATCCAAAAGTTCTATAGTAGACTCATATCATTTGAAGGATCTAACCATTTAAGGCCATTTTGAAGGCACATTAGAAAAAGGATATTGCAAGTTGCCTTATAAGTTTTGAAAATATTGTTCTGAGAAAAGGTTATGTACTCTTGCTGCCTCAAATTCAAACAAGTGCCCAATTTGGTTTTGTTTTCTCCACATGTGTATTGAAAATAAGTTGGAGAAGAAGTTGAAGAAGTCAGAGAATATGTTCCAATGTTATCAATCTAAAAGGAGCTTAATTATTATAAGCAAGAATAGATTTATAAGAAGATTTCAATTTCAAGAAATAGAGTTCACTGGTTGTTGCTTCATGCCGATTCAAGTCGAATAGATTTTTAGTAGGTTCATATTCTTCTTGGGAAAGTAGCCATTTAAGGGCATTATGTATGCACTAAGCATAAGAAAATTACATGCTACCTTTACACTTTGGATTATTTCATTTTGAAAAAATGTTTAGATGTCTTGCTACCTTAAATTCAAACCAGCCCTGAATTTGGTTTGGTTTTCACCTACTATACATTAAAAAGAAGGTGGAGATGAACTTAAAGAAGTTAGAGAACCTGTTCTTCCATTGTTTGATATTGAGATAATCTTTCACTTAAAGAGCTAGATTATGTGAATTTATTACTACTAGAGAAGAAACCAAACATAAATTTAACATATGTTATTGAATTTCAAGGAAAATGATATGTTTCCCATTTAATTTTTTCCCTCATCACTAGTGTCCTCTTGTTAGAATGAATGAATGCTTACAGACCTTATTTAGGAGATCCAAAGTTGCTTTCTTTTGAGTCAAATCTAGATGCATCCTTATTTATGAATCTGTCAATTTATGCATGATATTTTGCTTATCTTTGAACAGAAAAGTAGATTATCCATCGAGATGTGAATCATCCAACATTCTTCTAACTGAAAGCGTGTGGGCTAAAGTTGCAGATTTTGGATTTGTAAAGCTTAGCCCCACAAACTCTGATCAAACACACATTTCAACTAAAGTGAAAGGAACAGTTTGTTATTTGGATCCTGAGTACATGAAAACATATCAACCCGCTCCTAAGAGTAATGTTTACTCATTTGGAATTTTGCTCCTATAAATTGTGTCAGACAGCAAATTAGGGGATTGTAATGATTATGTGCACATTAATTGTAAATATGGTAACTTTTTTATAATGATCAAGTGCAGTCACATTGTATAGATGCGATGTTTTTGGTTATGATTATGTGCACAGTAATTGTAAATATGGTATGTTTTGTGTCATGATAAAGTGTAGTCACATTATATAAATGATATGTTTTTGGGTTTGACCAACTTTAAACTTACAAGCTCCACTGACGGCTTATGGTGTCTTCATTAACAAGTCAAGGAAGCTACTGTGTAATATGCTTCAGCCGATGTAATATGTGCTGAAGCAGATATGGTCAACACTCACTGTGTCATATGCTTCAGCACATATGACATTGGCTGAAGCCAAGAAGGAGCATAACTCACTGTGTCATATGCTTCAGCACACTGGTGTGTGCTGAAGCATACGACAGACTATGACACTTTACTTCATGAAAAGAATGTGGACGGTTTTTTAATTAAGGAATAGGTGGAAATTAGGTCGTTTTTTCATTTGCAAGTGTTCTTAAGAGCTTTGGGTGCTATGGTTTTGGCTTCTTGAAGAATATTTGCATACATGTATTAACAACTCTATCAGCGTACATTAACAACTCAAGGGGCCTGCACTGACAACTCAAGGTGCCTCCATTAACAACTCATTGGGCCTCCGTTGACAACTCTTCATAATAGCATAACTATGTTAACAACTCAAGCAGCCTACACTAACAACTCAAGGGCCCTGCACTGACAACTCAAGGGGTTTTCACTGACAACCCGTGGTGCCTCCATTAACAACTCTTCATAACAACATTACTGTGTTAACAACTCAAGGGGCCTACATTGACAACTCAAAGGGCCTTCACTGACAGCTTATTGGGCTTTTGTTAACAACTCTTCATAACAGTATAACTGTGTTAACAACTCAGTTAGCCTACATTGACAACTCAAGGGGCCTTCATTAGAACTTATGGTGCCTTCACTGACAACTCATGGTGCCTTCATTGCCAAGTAAATGAGAGTACACATATGACTATGACTACCTAATTAATGTGGAACATCAACAACATAGGAAATCTATAAGTATACGTACATAAATTCATTTTCCAATGTCATCATATCTGCATATATATGTTAACAACTCCATGGGCGTACATTGACAACCCAAAGTCCATTAATTGACAACATAATTTACATTAGATTAAACTTTTCAATACATGACAGTGGGATACACAAATGTCAACATAATTCCACAAATGTTATTCTATCACACAAAAATTTGAACTTCATAACAAGTCCGCCGCTCTCTTTTCTCACAATGGAGGATATCATTGTTTTAAACTCTTCTAAACTTATTCCTTCCTTAATGGTTCTAGATTTGAAGGTTCCACCAATATATGTTAAATCACCATCTCTATTGACTTCAAACCTTCCCCATATATGAAGGAAACATAGTAGATTTTTGCCAGACGTGGTAGCCATCACCACTGTCTACTACACAAAAAAGTTATCATTAACAATGCCAACAGCCTTATTAACAAATGCCACAACCCCTATTAACAACCCATTCTTACTACATAATTATGACCTCTAGTTGTCATTAACAAGTTAAGGAGTCTTCATTAACATGTTAAGGAGCCTTCATTAACATGTTAATGAGCTTTCATTGACAACTATTGCTGCTCCTATTAATAACTCTTTTTTCCCTACACAAATCAGGTTATGTAGCCCCAAGCCTTTGACCTTTATCTTCATTCCTTACCTTTTCTATTGCAAAAGCTAACCACCATGAACCAGAAAACATAGCATAATGACAAAAAAAAGGAGACCATACAAAACCATACCCAAACACAATGAAACCTTAGCCAAAGCATATCCATTACATTTACTTGGCCTTCCTTTATAGTTTGCGAGCATATGGAGGACAATGCCCACCAAAATCAGACACTCTTTTTCAATTTATCATGACCAAAACAAATAGCAATAAAAAAAACCTTTTGTTGTCACAAAAAACATTTACATATAACCTCTAGTTATAATTAACAAGTTAAGGAGCCTCCATTGACAACTTTCGTTTCTACCATTAACAACTATTTTTTCCCTATGCAAATCAAGTCATGTACCCCCAAACCTTTGATCCTCATCTTCATTCCTTACCTCTTCTATTGCAGAAACACACCACCATGAACCAGAAAATAGAGCATACAAAATCATACCCAAACACATTGAAACATTAGCCAAAACATATCCATTGCATTTACAAGACCTTCCTTTATAGTTTGCAAGCATATGGAGGACAATGCCTACTAAACGCATACAGTCTTTTTCAATTTATTATGACCAAAACAAATATCAATAAAAAAAACATTTAGTTGTCACAAAAACCATTTAAATATGACCTCTAGGTGTCATTAACAAGTGAAGGCGCCTCCATTGACAACTATTGTTGCTTGCATTAACAACTCTTTTTTCCCTACGCAAATCAAGTCATGTAGCCCCAAACCTTTGACCCTCATCTTCATTCCTTACCTCTTATATTATAGAAACACACCACCATGAACCAGAAAATAGAGCATAATAACACTGAAAATAGAGCATACAAAATCATACCTAAACACATTGAAACCTTAGCCAAAACATATCCATTGCATTTACAAGACCTTCCTTTATAGTTTCAAGCATATGGAGGACAATGCCCACTAAAATCAGATAGTCTTTTTCAATTTATCATGACCAAAACAAATATCAATAAAAAACCTTTAGTTGTCACAAAAAACATTTAAATATGACCTCTACTTGTCATTAACAAGTTAAGGTGCCTCTATTGACAACTATCGCTGCTTGCATTAACAACTCTTTTTTTCCTACGCAAATCAACTCATGTAGCCCCAAACCTTTGACCCTTATGTTCATTCCTTACCTCTTATATTGCAGAAACACAATACCATGAACTAGAAAACAGAGCATAATAACACCAAAAACAGAGTAGACAAATTCATACCTAAACACAATAAAAACTTTGCCAAAGCACATCCATTGCATTTAATAGGTCTTCCTTTATAGTTTGCAACCTTACAGAGGACAATACCCATCAAAAGTAGATAACTTTTTCTATTCTCATGATCAAAACGAACATGACTCAACAAAATCTAAAGCTATGTTTAGCTACTCAATAGAATTTGTGAGTCACATGGAATAATCAAAACAAGAAAGTGGATGACATCAATTCCCTACCTTAATCTTCAATCATGGCTGCTGATCTCCACTCAGTTTTTCCTGCCATCTCCAGACTTCTTCCGGACGTCATTTCTGTGTTTCACACCATTTTATCTTCCATTTCACTATTTTGTTTGATAGGGGGCAATTATGACATTTCTCATTTCTATTTTATTACAAAATGGTCCCTTGGGACTTGAGGGTAATTTCAGATTTTCGCGGGACCATTTCTTCCTATATTTGCTTCCATGGGACCACTGTGTAATTCTCCCTAATTTTTAATTTAAACGTGAATATGAGATTTTGAGGAAAAAAAGAATAAAATGAAAAATTAAAAAGCCTAAGCCTTCATGTTTCATTATCTCCTCTTACTTTTTTTCCTCCTCAGCTTCCTTTTCTTTTTTAGAAAATAATAATGCATAAAACACAATAAAAAATACACCATAACAAACCCCATTTCATAAAATAGGAGTGTCAAAAAAATAATTAATTGAAGCAGTAATATCGTCTGCCATAACATGTGAGTGAATATATAGCCAGCAAGACATACTTGCCTCACAAACTCCCAGAAATGTTCTGGGAGTTTTTAAGGCAAGTTTGTCAGTCTTGCTGCCTATATATTATTAATATGCACTTTTTTCAAATAAAAATGCTTCAATTCAAATAATTTTAGTTTGTGTTCGGCAATATCCAAAATCATGGTTTCAGAATCACTTTTCCATAAATCAAGATAAAACTCCTCTCACATTAAAATAATTTTAGTCTATATACGTTAGCATAATCATTTCTATGGATTTGTTGTTTTAAAAAATTAAAATTGCCTAGGGTTTAGTGATTTCCATTACTCCTCCCAGAGTGCCTGGCTTTCAGCTAATATGAATTTTGTATGATAAAAAGGCTCTAATTCAAATAATTCCATTAATTTTTTGTTTTTAAAAAAATTGAAATTGCCTAGGCTTTGGTGATTTCCATTACTACTCCTTAGGTGCCAGCTAATATGAAATCTATCAAGTAAAAGTCTCCAAATGAAATAATTTTAGTCTATATGTCAGCCTAATCATTTCCATTAATTTATTGTTTTAAAAAAATTAAAATTGTTTTAGGGTTTGGTGATTTCCATTATTACTCCTAAATGTGTGTTTGGATGCAACAAAAAAAAAATACTTCTAAGTTTAAACCATGGTTTTGCAAAAATTCACCCAAACACTTAAAAAATAGGGATAATCTTGTTTTGGAGAAAACCATGGTTTTATTGTGCAAAACCAAGCTTTTCGTATAAACTATTTTTTCTGGATTTTTTGACAGTTGCCTTTTCTCTCTCTCTTATCCCATCTCCCTGTCACTTTTGTTTTCCCTTTCTCTTTCCCTTTTCTCTCTCTCCTGTCCCATTTCTCTATCATTTTTGTCCCCGTCTCTTCTCTTCTTTTCCAATGAAATTGTGAGAAAACCTCTGATTACAAAAAACTAATGGTAGATTAGTTTAAATTGATTAATAGAATATTCAAATTAGTTTAAGAATAAATTATGTATTTCAACATAAAAGATATTATTTTAGATACTTATTATTTACCAATGATTTTTTATTATACAATTTATTAATATATATATATATATTTGATCTATTTTTTTATGTTACATAATTAACTAATGTTATAATTTTAAATTTTTTAGACAAATTTATTTTATTTTTGGTATTTATTAAGAAATTTAATATTAAATAATACATAAAATATAATCTTATCCTTTATATATAATTATCACAAAAGCTAATGTCCTTTTTATTAATTTGACCATTAAAAAAAAACTATTCTGATCACAATATCCAAACACTCTCATTTTATCAAAATCACTTTTTTCCCATAATCTATTCTGCTCATAATCTATTCTCTAAAAATTATTTTCCACTTTTTCTCCAGAAGCTATTCTCCAATAGCTAATCCAAACACACTCTAAAATGCTAGCTAATCTGAACCTTGTCAAATAAAAATGCTTCAATTCAAATAATTTTAATCTATATGTCATTTGATGAAGACCTTTGTCGTAACACCTTGAGGTCCACGATAAAAAAATTAACTACAGATTGCGTATAGACAAACTTAGGATCATTCACTCTTTCTCATGGAGCCTTTTATTGATTTTTAAGTGATCTAAATGTCATGTAAATGTAATGAAAATAAGGAAAAGTTGGTTTTAGGTTTTGTTGAAAATAGGAAAGTGCGAAATTAAATTAAAAAACTTGAAGCTACTATTTTTTGTGCTTTCAAATAATACATGAAATGGAACATGAATGAAGTAAATTCTCTTAAAAAATTGGTTTAATGGCCATCCTAGCTCACTAAATGATATGTGAGTTAAAATTTCATTAAATCTTAAGAAAAACCTCAAGATAACACTTGAGTTCAATATTCTCAATTAATAGTATCTCTTAAACATAGCTAACTACCACCTCTTGAGATATTAGTCAAAACCACTTAATGTGCAATTGAAATTAGAATGATGTAACATGAATCTTCTTAATATGGAAAGCTAAACAACCACTCCAAGGCACAAATCAATCATATTAACTAAATAATAACACGCTTATTAACATAATCTCATTGCTACCACAAAAAAATTCACACATGTATAATCTTCACATTACAAAATTCAAATCCAATCACAATATAAACAATCTTAACTCAACAATATGGAGTTCAAGTAACTCAAAATAAAATCCTACTGAAATTACTTTAGAACATAGCTAGGAATTACAGTAACAATAGAAAATTCATAAAGGAACTGACAAAAACTCCCTACTGAACTCAAGAACTCAAGCAAAATCATCAATCCTCAAAAATGGAAACGTAACTACTCATGAAGTTAACTATAGCAACAACAAATTCAAACCACTGCTAGCCAAAGAAGAGAAGGAATGAGACGGATTGAAAGAGAATGAGATGTTGTGATGTTGCAATGGAAGGATAATGGAAGACGATGACGATGGTGTTGTGCTGCTTGTGAAGTTAATGGTGGAGAGAAAGGAGGAGCTGGTGGTGGTTATGCACAACTCTGATGGTGGTGAACGGAAAAGACGTTGGTGGTAATGGCCAAATGGCACTATTGTTGATGGTGGTAGTGGTTCGACTTCACCTCTCCCTCCCCCTTTGCTCTCAAGCCATTGCCACCTCTAATGACGGTGATGAAAGGGAAGAGGATGATGGTGAAATCCTATACTCCTTCTCTGATTCAAGCTCGCGGTGCGTCTCTCTTCTGGTCGATTCTCATTCTCATTCCGTGGCGCTCTCTCTCTCTGGGGAAGAACGACCCCTGCCGACTGTAGTGGAGAAGGAAGCCGCAGGCAAGGAAGAAGAAGGGCCAAGGTGGCATATTGAAGGAGGTTCTCTAGTCTAGTATTGTTGCGTCGCTTCAATCCCTAAAAAGTGTCGAGCAGAAGGTCTGAAATCAGACCTAATGTCAAAATGTAGCAGCTTCATGTAGGGACCTACTTTCAAAATATAAAAGTTTGTTGATGGACTAAACTAAAAATTTTAAAACGTGTGTGGGGCTCAACTATAATTGTCAAAAACTCTGGCCCTTTTCGGTAATTTTCCTAGTCTTCAAAAAAATTTACTTCAGATCCCAATTGACATTTTCCAAATTCTCCAATTTTCTTCTAAAACCCCTATAATGCAAGATCAAGCATGAGGTAGCATTAATGGCCCATGAAATTATTTGCATGAATAATTAACAAATTATGACCATTTTACAACTAATTAGACTTAATTCAATACAAATGTCCATTTCTCAAATTAGTGCTTAATTATGTAATAAAGGTCTAAGAAATAAATTAAGTTCCACAAATTAATCATGAACAAGCATATCAAATTATGGTTCAATCAATTTCCACACTCTTAGACCTTTGTACTCCTAAACAAAGGCAATTGAGTACAATATTCCAAGTTCCAATCACCAATGCAATTAAAAGAAGCAATTTCATAGTTAGAAAGCAATGAATTAATCAAGTTCCTCAAGTCGACACTAGTCATAGTAAAGCAATGCAAAGAAATTAGCTAACTGCATAATCCAACATATTAGAATGAAGCACAAGAAAACTCTCAAGCATATTAATGTTTCAATCCTCTCACCTTATTGGGATAATTTCACTTTAGCTCACTTAATCAACACCTTACCATAGGCTACTAGCAACTCTAACATCTCCACTACTGATAACAACTAATGTAATGTATCAAGAGGACTTAAAAGGCATATAATGTTGGATGAAGGCTAAATGGAATGAATTAATTAAAGAAATGAATAATTGATATGCAAGTCAAAGTTAATGAGTAAGTTCATAACATCTAAATATATTGATAAACTCTTGCCAATTCTTTTCCAAATTCATGAACAAATGCCTTCTTTATATTTCTTTGGCTTTTCTTTTCAATCTACAAAATACTTTTATATTTTTCTATTTCCTTTTTTTTCAAACTACACAATTTTTTTTAAAAAAATGGCCTAGGTTTGGTGATTTCCATTACTAATCCTAGAGTGCCAACTAATATGAACTTTGTGAAATAAAAATGATCCAATTCAAATAATTTTAGTCGTTATGCCAGCCTTGTTAGTTCAAGCCTTTCAACCTAGAAGGGGAGTGAATTAGGTGATTTAAAAATTTTAAAACTTCAACACAAACTAAATGACGAGAAAAGAGTCAAATAGATATCACTAAAAGAAGACATAGGCTATTTATAATGGTTTGGTCCAATTCACTTGACCTATGTCCAATCCCCAGAAAGCCTTTCTGAGAGTTCCACTATTTTTCCAAGATTCACAGGGCTTTTAGTGCATCAATACAAACAATTTCTTCGTCAAAGAACATTCACTCCCCCCTTACACTTTGCAATCAATGCCTGCTCAAGGTCCTACTACCTTGAATATCTCAATTGAAGTAAATGCTTATGTATATTCTCTCACAAATGTAAATAAATTATCTCTGAATTACAAATTCTCACTAAGATTGAGCTTTAAGACTTAGCAATGAATATAATAGTAATTGCACACAGTATTGCAAGTTGCTTCGTCTTCAATGTTCTTCTATTTATAGTATAAGTATGTTTGATGACCATTGGTCTTGAATATAGTCATTGGAGTGTTAGGTCATTACTTCTATCCATTGAGAATGTCAGATTGTTCCTTTTGTTCTTTAAATTAGCCATTGGAGACAAAGAGGATTTGAGGCATTTGAAGTTCGGTGCATTTAGAGCTCTGACACATCAAGTGCTTTTTGCTAATCTTGTGTTAATCCTTGATTGAGTACCTGTAATAGGATCAAACACTAGAATAATGAAGTGTTAGAACATTTAGAAACAAACATAATAAGTTTAGGATAAATTGGAATAAGTATCAAGATTTCTTAGATGATGCTCTATTTTGTAAAATTGCATCACTCGAGTGATCTTCACTTAGTCAATTTGATACAAGATATATCACTAGTTGGCTCACTGTGGTGATATGGTAGTGAAGTATAAAAATAGGATCACTCGAGTAATCTTGTTTTATTTGAAACAAATAGCTAGATACTTCATTGTGGTGAACTAGTAGTGATGAGTGTGTTAGAGTAAGCGTTTCACCCAAGAAGGGGAGGGTGAATTGGGTGATACTAAAATTTCGTTACAAATAAAAACTTGACGGTGAATATAAAGCATAAAGAGTAAGGAGAAATATCACCGAAGTGTACACCGAGAGTTATACTGGTTCGGCCACAACCACTTTGACCTACGTTCATTCCTCAGAGCTTCTCTGAGAGTTTCACTATAACTTCCAAGATTCAGTGGGTTCTTGGCACCTCAGTACAAGCAAGTTTCTTCACCTGGACACTCGCTCCCCCTTACAAGTTGTAAACCAATCCCAACTCAAGGTTCCACAACCTTAAGTTACCTCAATAACAAATACTGAGTTTGAATGAAATATCTCTCTCACAGAGTGAATAAGAATCACTGAAGCATAGAATTACAAGTATAACGTAAAACAGAGTAATGAACTTGAAAATGCGTTCTTGTGTGTGTTCTTGCTATTTTTCTCTGTTTGGATGTTCCCATATATATAGATGCGTTGGTAATGATTATTGGAACATATTTCTTTATGCCCGTTAGAGCGTGCGCAGCCACTGTTGACTTTTCCAATATTTGAAAGACATACGTTTGCGGTAGGTGGTGTAGGTGGCATTTGAACGTTGCATTTGACTTTCCTTATTTGGTAAGAGTCCTTCATTGTTTATCTGTGGATATGCTAAGAATACTAATACAATGAAAGGTTAATCACATAGAAATCAAATCAATGAACGTTGGAATGATTTCTTAATTTCTGAACTTACATACTCGAGTATTCATTAAGTTTACTCGAGTATCATCGTGAAAGTATTGACAAACTGCAAGTTAACAAATGAACATTACATTACTCGGGTAGTGCATGGAGTAAACAAATTTACAAACCTTTGGAAATACATGTTTACTCAGGTACTTACTCGAGTATGACACACTTTACTTCACAAGTTACTCTAGTAGCAACTCGAGTAAACCCTCAAATAAACTTTAGGTTACTCGATGCTTCACTCCAGTAATGTTGGCAGGATTTCAAGGCTGAGAGCACTACAAGTTTTCTTACCTTGTTACTCGAGTACTTACTTGAGTAAACATAAATTTTCTGCATTGCTTACTCGGTTAGCAACTTGAAGTTCTGTGTAAATAACTCTGCATATTACTCGATTACTTACTCGAGTAATCCAGTTTAAATAAGTGATTAAATACCTGCATACTTGAGTAGTGCCTCGAGTGAAGTGTCATAAAAGCATATCATGTTATTCGAGAATTACCTTCAGGTTTTGCTTACCACATTGAGTTACTCGAGTAGCGCCTCGAGTAACATTGGCAGGGTTGAAAATGCCGAGAGCAACATATTTCTTGAAGTAGAGTAACTCGAGTACAGACTCGAGTAACGTTGGCAGGCCGAGAGTAACTGGAAGTTTTTTATATGGTTACACGAGTATTTACTCGAGTAACATTGGCAGGCCGAGAGCAACTCCAAGTGATTTACCTGGTTACTCGAGTATCTACTTGAGTAACGTTGGTAGGCTGAGAGCAACTAGAAATCATTTACCTTCTTACTCGAGTGCTTACTCGAGTAACGTTAGCAAGTTACTTGAAGGTTGACCTGGTTACTTCAAGTTTCTGTCTCATTACTCGAGTACTTACTCGAGTAACCCTTTAGAAAACTTGCTAGTGATGAAGTTTCTCAGCTTTTTCTCTTGGCCTTTCTTCATTACTCCAATGCTTACTTCAAGTAATGATTTGCCCTGTTATTACTTTGTTCAAACTTATTTGTTTATCAAATCTTTTTCATACCATCTTCTGTTATCATCAAAACATGAGAGATCTAACAGAGTGCAATGAATCACTGAAGTGATCACTAGAGTGATCATGCTTCTTCTTGTTTTGAGAGAAAACAAATCACTAGATAGTATCACCACTACTACAAAAAATGCCATAAGTGACGCTTATTTTTATGAATACTATGGCACTTAGGAAGTGCCACAGCTTCTAGCACCATTAAAAGAAGCTATGGCGCTTCTTGAAGTTGTGGAAGACCCATAGCTTATTATTATTCTTTTAAAAAAAACACTTTCTATGGCACTTCCTAAGGAAGGCCGTAGGAAGTGTGATACACACTTCCTTAGGAAGCGCCATAGGAAGTATCACTTCCTATGGTACTTTTCCATATAAGCATCATAGGAAGTATTTTTTTAAAACAATAATTTTATGTAATTTTTTTCTTTTTCTAATGAACCCTGTATTTTACAATATAAATTCACAGTAAATGAACAAAACCAAAGAAAAATCATACTAAACCAGAATGAAATAACTCCAAAAAAATAACTACATTGAGCAAATTAAACAAGTAACGACTAATAAAATTATATTTGTAAGCTCAAAAAAAAATTTAAAAACTTACAATGTATAGGAAGTTTAACAAGAAAGAGTTATAACTTCAAGCAATACTTGAAACGAAAAATTATAAGTACACAGAAAACTACAAGCTAAAATTCATGGTAGATTTTAAACTTCAAAAAATGGAGACAATAAGAAGGAAAAAGCTTCTGAGATTTGGGAATTTAGTATGTACCTTGAGAAGAGGGTACCATAGTTGCACTTATATTCTCTAGTACCATAAACTTTGGTGTGAGCTTTCCAATTGGATTTAACTATGTATTTCTTCGAACATGAGAGACTTAGGCGACAGAGCAATGACTTCCACGTCTAGATTTGTACGTGCAAGTCACAATATGAAATTAAAATCTAGAGAGAAATTAAAATCAGTGAAGAAGAAATTGAGTATGTTATTTTATGAACCTGGTGTTTTTGAGACATTTCTCTTCTTTTTCGAGAGGGGAGGAGGATTGAGTTTAGGGTTAAGGTCAAGAGTAAAGGCTCTGATGGAAAAGAATAAGGAAAATGGTCACTAGGGAAGGCTTTTATTTTTTATTTTTTAAATGGTTAAGAAGCAAATTTACCAACGAAGTTTTGTCCAAGGAGCATCTGGCGCAAATATGTTTTAAAAGGGTCAAAAATACCAATGAACAATTAAAAAGGGGCATCCAGCACAAAAACCGTTAAATCTATACTAACTTTAGAAGCTCAAACCATTACCCAACTCAAGGAAATCACCAACACTTTAGCTACTCATGGAAGAAGGAAATGAAGCTTGATGAATGAAGAAGAAATCGTCCATAGGAATTTGCAGCAGCCACTTCAATCTTCAGTTCTTTCTTTTGGGTCCCTTTAATATCCTTCACAGCAGCGTCCTCTATTTCCCTTCTTTATTTTCTGCGCCAAGACGTCCAGCTGCCTCCTCTCCCCCCTTTTCCATAACAGCCGCCAAACCCTCTCTATTCCATTCGGTGTTGCCTCCTTTTATCCCAGCTGTCCCACATTTCCTCTCAAATCTTGGTCCAAGTCCCTCTTCGATCAGCCTCTCATTCTCTCTTCATTTTCAGTCTAACCCATCACAATCACGCCTCCCTTTCTTCACTTAATTCAATTCAGCCCAGTTCTTTTTTTTTTTCAATCATTCCCATTCGGTCTCCCTCTAATTAATTCATTCGGTCAACTCTTCCTCTCTATTCAATCCACCTTGCTTTATTTTATCCATTCCTTCAATTCCTATTTTTACCATTTGGGTCAACAATTTCGGCTGGCTCTCTTTTCTCTCCTTCATTCTTTAATTTCAGTCCACCTCCTTCTTCTTCTATCATTTCAGCTGCCAAACCCCTTTCTTCACACAACCCCTCTTTTCTTTTTCATGTCTCCTCTCTCCCAATTCATGTGGTCCCACTTTTAATTCATTGTGGCCCTATTTCCGTTCTGCACAGTCGCCCCTCACAAATGCATTTTGGTCCATCTAGCTTCAATTCTTTCCTTTTGTTTTCATTTCATGCTCTCAATTTGCCTAAATCAGTTGCCACTTTTCTTTCTCCAATTCTCTCTAGTTAAATGAGTAAGTTGTGCCACATCATCACCTACAAAATTATATTCACAAAGGTAATATCTTTTGCTCACAATTAAAAAATAATGAGAATAACAAATATGAATTAAAAATATAACAATTAAACCACTATAAATTCCCAAATTATCCTTTCACTAAAATCTCACTTTAACACTTGATAATGCCCAAAATATTCAATTAAGTCCTACAAAAGCTTAAGATTAATTAATAAAAATATATAAATATTGAACTCTATCAATGACGCTTGCTTGGGGAAATGCCATACAAGGGGTTACTTTTTTGAAAAAACAAACTACACCACCTTGTATGGCGCTTTCTTGGGAAGTCTCCTCTTGGCTTGTTTGAAGAAGTGTCATAAGATTAGCACCACTAAATCTATATTTTGTAGTAGTGCACAATGGCGCAGTGGTAGTTATGCACTTTTTACACATCACCCGAGTGGTCACTCGAGTAATCTTCTTGTAACCCCCACCATAATTATATCCGAAATACAAGATTAAAATGAAATAGAGACCAATAATAAACAAAACTCATTTAAAATCCCATCTTTGCGATAGGGTTTTCATAAATACGTTTCAAAATCTAATACACCTGGTCTCAGATTCACATTTCAAATACAATTATTACGCGAAGATAAATTACATTTATATAAATACCAGAGTGCACAACATAATAATCCTAGCGATCCCTGGGTTCCATACATTAATTCAAGCTTTACATGGCACATTCGCCCATTACAATTCCTCAAATGGGGATCACACAATATCATCTCAAATACAAATCCAAATATACATAATCCCAACTACAATGATAACCAACTACTAAACTTAAATAATCCAAATGGAATTCCTCGTCGCCCTTAGTTGCTTGCTCCATCCTTGATCCACCTACCCTGTCTAAAATGGTTGATAGGGGAGGGTGAGATTCGAGAGAATCTCAGTAGGTAAACATTACCAATATGCATGCAAGATAGATGTTTAATGCATGACATGCTTGCATAACTCATGCTTACACACAATGACAAATCTGTAAGCTCAATGCTTCGAACAACATGCATATGGCCATAACATAAATTGAAACATAGCTTCAAATCATTCATACATATTTCACATAATCAAGCAAAGCAATAACATACATCAATACCAACACAAATATCATATACATGCAGGAGAGGTAAGTTCCCTACCCTTGTTCTTTCCACGTATGCTCCAGCATCGGCTACTCGCGATTCAAGAGAATATCTAACCCTATAACCAAATCAAGGACATAGGTCAATCTTAATTCCACAATACTTAAAGTGGGTTACTATTCACAACCTTTAGATGCCTATAATAAGCTTAATGAAAGCCTAAAGGATTGGGAAGTACTAGGTTGGAAATCACCTTTCAAAATCACAAAATAATGAAAATGGGCGTTGGTTGCAGCCAAGAATCCTCTGGCTGCGGCCAAAATGTGCATAGAAGGTTTTTGGCTGTAGCTAAGAATTTCTGGCTGTGGCCAAAACGCACACATAAACTTTTCCGCTGCAGCCAAGATTTCTAGTTGCAGCCTAGAAAACTTCAAAAATTCATAATTAATTCCAAAAAAATTGAAATGAGGTGATCCTAAAGCTAAATGAAAGATATTTAAGTCCTCCTCATAGGAAAAATATGAATCAAGGCTTTCTATAACCATAGAAATACATAATTACACAAATATCCACACTGCTCTAGAATCAAGTCCAGTTTTGACCTCAAAGTTTAGACAACCATAACTCCCAGCTCACAAAACGAAATGACACAAATTATTTGTCCATTTTGAAGCTTGGGATGTGAACTTTAATACTGGAAATTTTCAGAATTTTTAGAGATTATTTGCCCATTAAAAACGTCAACACAAGCAGACTGTCCAGAACAAAGTTTCAAAAGACAAAATTCCAGATTTTACATCTTTGCTTCCAATGGTCCCATTTTCATACCAAACATCATTCCCACACAAATTTTCACAAGGAATCCATTGGAAACACCAAATCAATCAAATTCGTATCACATTGACATGTTTCACCAATAATCACAACATGTCAACATAATGTCACAATCTAAACTCACATTGCAATTCTTTACTTTCCAAAGTTCCAAACCAATTCAAACCAATTCCAATGAACATTCAACGTAATAAAACACCAATTGCACCTCAAAACACTTGAAAATTCATGCATTTCGAAATTACCTCAAAATCAAGGCAAAATTCACAATTCACAAAACTTATCCACAAATCACAAAACTTAGATCAAAAGGCTTCAAATACTCACCTCTTCCTCTTTCCCAAACCAATTCCTTGATTCTTCATCTTTCCACTTTTGCTCAAGCTCTCAAACTCCTCCTTTCACAAATCTAAAACCATAGAGATGAAGCTCTCATCAACATGATCAAGATTAATGAAGAGGATTTAAGCATTAGAGGCCATTTACCAAGTCAAAACTCACCTTGTTTCTTTCTCTTTCCTCCCCCAAGCTTGCAAAAATGGAGATGAGAAGAGAGAGAGATGAAGATGTAGAAGAGAATTAGATTTTTGAAGAAAAGAAACCATTGGCCGACCTAAAAGGGAAGCGAGGAGAGAAAATGAGTTGAACCTTTGACTAAGATCCATGGGTCCACAAAGTACCACATGTCAACATCTTGCAGCATCCTCCATGAGCTCACAGGCACATACACACATGATTCCACCCTTTGATCTCTTGCAAAACCAATCATAACCATTGATCTTGAAGTTACTAATGAGTTTTCTCTTTGGTAACGGAATAATTGGTTGGTAAATTTATGTTTTTGCCCCTGATTATGGCAATTCCTCTTGTATCACCACCAAAAAGATCACATATTTCCATTTCATCACATTATGTGCCCTCCCTCTATTTTAAGTCAATTAGATGTTAATCCACAATTGAACTTAAATGCAGGGTTTCGGTGCTGCTCAAAACGCATACGAATCATAGTTTACATCATAATCTTCAAAAGGGTCCATTTATCACTAATCACATCCACTTTTAGAGTCCTTAACCCATAATCAAAATTTAGGATCTTGCTAAACCGGGGCTTAGCAATCCACTTATTTCAGGCTTATTCTCTAGCCTCAAATCTCAAAATTTGGGGTATTACACTTCTCTTAGAAACTTTCTCAAAAATACTGGGCACTACCAGAGCCATTATGGTGCTGTACTAGTAATACACTTTTTCAAACATCACTTAAGGGGTCACTCGAGTGATCTCTTAGAAAATTTTTAGAAGGCTGATCATGAGAACAAATCTTTATGGTGAAGTGATAGTAATGAAAATTTAGCACATCACTTGAGTGGTCACTCAAGTAATCTTTTCTTCAAGAAATTGTTGGAAACTGACACTAGGACATATTACCGTGGTGAAGTGATAGTGATGAAGATTTTGAAACATCACTTGAGTGCATCACTTAAGTGATCACTCGAGTAATCTAGTTTGAAATTATTTTTCAGAAAAATGATACTAGATGATTCACTATGGTGGACTGATAGTGATACACTTTGTATACCTTCGCTTAAGTAGTCACTTGATTGATGTTCTTAGAAAATTGGTTTCCAAAAATCATATTACTATCTTGGTCACCATGGGGAAATGGAAGTGATGTAAAATCTTTGCATCACTCAAATAGTCACGGAGTGATCATAAGAGTGAATAGTTTAGCACTTCCAATAAGCACTATAGTGATCTTCTATTTTTCAAAAACCACTTCACTCAAGTGATCAACTGAAAATGTTCATAAAATAGTTCATCACTGCCTGAGAAATAAAATGACCAAGTTTCAAGATATCATTGAGTGATCAACTTATTTTTATAGAAAATGTCACCTATGTATTTTAAAGACATTTTTAAACAATATATCTACTGCATATCACTTTTTAAATCTTTTTTATCATCAAAAAATAGAATCTAACATGTTCCCCCTTTTTGACGATGAAAAACTTAATTGATCCAATGTTTGAAAATTAGTTTTTGAAAATCAAAAGGTCTTTCAAAAATCACTGATACTAATCCAAACTAATATATATACCACATAACCAACACTAAATACTTAAAACAATAGAAGAAGGTATATATATAAATATTAAACTAGTCTGCATAAGTTCATAACATGCTATGTCAATCCAAAAACATGTATGCGTTAGTATAAAGCATTGTTAGAGTAGTACTACTATCCTGGAATATCCAAAATAGGTCAAATCATCTAAAAGCACAAAATGAACCTAAACATATATAAAATGACATCATATGGAATATAAATAGCAACTACGTGGTAGTATAATTCTCGTCATCATTCTAAGGTCCAATTCTAGAGCTCTGGTCTTTCTCCCCTATTTTGGCATCATTAGAAAGGGCAGAAGCAAATTGAGAAGGAGAGGAGGGTTTGGTTCTGAGAGGAGAATTAGGAGGTTGAATGTCTGAGTCAGGATTGACGATCTAAAGAGGAGTAGCAGTAATAGGAGAAGAAGTATCATCAATGGTGTCTCCTTCTTGATGAGCAAATGTAGGTGAATCAGAGGTAGCTAGTGGAAGAAGCTTGAAAGGTGGAACGTGAATAGGTCTTTTAGGTCATGGACATATATGAGGATATACTAAGGTTGAGACGCTGTGGGGGCTGTTTAGATGTGTTAGAGACTTTAATGTCCTCATCAAATTTAAAGTTACTATCAAGACCAAATTAATCAGAGTGATGAAAGTGTGATGGTGAATGAGCTTAAAGGATTGGATTAGACTGAGGTAGTTCACCAAGGGTTATAAGATAAGAGATAAAGGGCTCAGAGGAAGGTTGAGGATCAATTTGGTCAAGAATAACATTTATGTGAGTAGAGGACTCAAGATCATGTATAGTGAAAAGCACAGAGTCATGAGGAGTCATCTTAGGAGCAAGATCAGAAGCAAGAGGAGGTGTAGTCTGAGTAGTGGCACAATATACTAGTGTAGGTTATAGAAGTATGGATGGACCAAGGACTAAGGCATCAAACCTTTAACTGAATGATCTTAACATGCTCCCAAACTCAAGTAATATCTGTGTTTGGGCTTCCTAATGAGCAAGCATGGCCTTGTGGTTCTGATTCATCACCTCACACATTTTGTCCCATCTTGTGATAACATGTGTGATGAATCAGCATTTGTGTTTGCTATACAACATGAAACCCTTGAAGAACCTCCTTCAGGCTTCAAGTATATATGAATAGTAGACTCAAGAAAGGAAGGCATAGTAGATGCAGCTGGTGTGTAACACCATTATTTCAAAGCATTGAAAACAATTCAAAATAGGTAATGAAGTCAAACCAGAGACCAAAAACAGTTTTCAACCTATTCGGGATCCCAACTTTAATACAGGGTTCAGTGCTGTACTTAAGTGGGTTTTCAAAAACTTTTCAAAATATATTCAATATAGTCTTATTTGGACTTTTCAAATCTGTTTGACTCATTTGGTTATGTTTCCATTTGTTAATATTAGAGTACTTGCCAAAGTTCTTAGCGGATAATCGGGTTAAGTTCGTTAACTAAAGGGTTCACAGTGCACAATCACCCTATTTTTGTTCATTTACCGTAGTTACGTACTAATATCAGGATATACAACTGGTACATTTACTATTACTAAGATTACTAGTCTTACAGTGTACTTATATATACATCATATACAGTTTCTCAAAACTAGATAACTAACAAAAACTTAATCCTTTATCTGTGAGCTTTAGCCGTCCTTGTTTACCTGCTTGTCCTTTGAACCACTTGCCCTTGCTAGAGGTTAGTCATTGGAAAGAGTGAGATTCATATGAATCTCAATAGTAACAATTCACTTATATGACATACAATTTCATAGAGTATGTAGACAATCATCACACAACAATATTCATAATAGTAATACATTCTTGACAATTCGTAACATTCATAACATTTTTTACATTCTTAACATTCGTAACAATTGATGATGTAAACATACATACAAAGCATTATACGTGATATAAGAGAAAGAGTCAATACCTTGGTCTTTTCGGTCTTGCCTTGCACAGATTTCTTGTGCTCAGGGCAAATATTGAATCCTATAATTAGAATTATGAACGAAAGGTTATTACTTAATCCAATTCTTTTTTAATCTAAATACTCAAGTTGGTTATCATTGGGGACATTTAATCAAGTCAAGTAAGGCGTTAAAGTGGTCAATTAACCTAAATTAAAAGACCAATTTCTAACTTCAGAGTTCAACAATATTACATTATGCCATACATCTTCAATTTTCACATAAGTGACCAAATCTGCCAGAATTTTCATCAATTTTTAAAAATCTTATCTTTATGTACAAAAGTTTAATTGTAGTGATTCCAAAGGTTATGTGACCCTTATTTAGTCTATTTTCAAGGAAAAATATCACCCATAGCTAGTTGGATGCACAACATTCCCAGAATTGTCATTTATTGGACACTGCCAGAATTCAACCCAGTTTTCATGACCTAAATTCAAAAATTTATTGCACACTACTATTTGACCCTTATTTAGTTTATTTTCAAGGAAAAATGTCACCCATAGCCAGTTGGATGCACATCATTCCTAGAATTGTCATTTATTGCACACTGCAAGAATTCGACCCAGTTTTCATGATCTAAATTCAAAAAATCATAACTCCCAGTGTACAGGTTTAAATGACACAAATGACCAATCAAATTAAAGCTTGATATGTCTACTTTTATTCTAGAAAGTTTCACATTCATTGAACATCATTTGGTTATCCAAACCACAACACTAACTGGGTACCTCGTTGGAGTCCTATCCTGGTAGGAAATCTAGTTTTTCTTTTTGAGTTTCAATTATCCAAAATTCACAACCCAGGGCTATTCCCACACCATTTTTCATGTAGAACATAATGGTTACATCAAAATGACCAAATTTTCACTCATTCTACATGTCTTGGTTTGGGCAGAAATTCAAAAAAAATTCCAATAGTCATTTAATTTAGTCATTTACAATCCACTTAACCAAGTCGAAATAAACAACTCAACCTACTCCTAAATTGAATCATACAAAGTTCTATTAATCAACTCTTAGCTCAACCACCAAGTTTATTCACTTGGCATAGAATAATCTAGATCACAACCATATACTTAACCAAGCCATACAATTATGAACTAGAAAGAGAGCTTAAGGAATTCCATTGAAGTTTAGAAGCTCAAACCATTACCCAACTCAAGGAAATCCCCAAAGTTTAGATACTCACCGCTACTTCTCTCCCTTTTCTCACGTGGTCCCCCCTTTTCACGCTAGCCCTCTCTTAATTCTTTTACTTTCGTTGCTTCCCTTTCGGCCCACACCTTCCTTTCTTCATTTCTTCCCTCACAGTCTAGCCTCTTTCTTTTGGGTCAGCCCTCTTTTCTCTCCAGCCTTTTAATTTGATCCACCTCCTCTTCACATCAGCTTGCTTCTTTTCCTACAATTACTCCCATTGGTCCAGCCCATGCCTCACGTCAATTCTATAATGCCTCACGTCTTGCTCTTTTCTTCAATCTTTAATTATTTCCATGTTCCAACTCTACATGTCTCCTCCTTCATTTCCTTTTTGTCCCTTAATCCCAGCTGTTTAATTTAGTCAAGTCCTTTAATCTTCATTCAACTCAACTCGGTCAAATTGCTTCTTTTCATTCAACAATTATTCCTAACGACACTTCCTTCTTCAATTCACTAGATTAAATAAGTTATGCCATGTCATCACCTACAAAATTATATTCATAAAGGTAATATCTTTTACTCACAATTAAAGAATAATAGGAATAACAAATATTAATTAAAAATATAACAATTTAACCACTTTAATTCCTAAATTATTCTTTCACTAAAATCTCACATTAATACTTGATTATGCCCAAAATATTCAATTAAATCCCATAAAATCCAAAGATTAATTAATAAAAATAAATAAATATTGAGCTCTATCACCACTTTTGTTGACTAAATGGCCAAGGATAAATTAATTAAGCTCTCCTTATACCTCCTTTTGGCTTTGACCATCTTTCTTTGAGTAAAAGGTAAACATAGCAATTAATTATACTCTCTTCTCTCTCTTGGTGCCTTGGATGACATTAATAGATGGAAAGGTGGAAATTGGTTTTGACTTGTATCTTTGTATGTTGCATGTGTATGTATGTCATGTGTTTCTTGCAAAAGTAGGCGGACTTTGACCAAACTCTCTTCTCTTGCTTTTCTTTTTTCTTGGACGTCAATTTGCTTCTCAAAAGTGAGGGAGTTGTTTTGATTAAATCCTCTCTCTTCCTTGCTCTTGTCTTGGACGAAATATTGAAGAAAAAGGGAAGGGAATTTGTTGAATTTGTCTTGCTTATGTAAGCATGAGTCATGTAGTCCAATTTTAGAAAAAGAGGAGTCTTTTACTTTAATCATCTTCATCATTACCTCTACTTTGTAAGAACAAATCTTGGTCCTTCATTTTGTTTCCTAAATCTATCCTCAAGATCAAGTGGCAATTGGCTCTTTTACCCTTGATCATGACAAAATTAATTAGAGTGCTATTAATCCTTTTATTTCACTGTCTATTATATTTAGCCCTTGGATGTATTTTGGGATATTACATGGTGCAGAAGACTGAGTGTCATCTATAGTTAACTACTTCTTTATGTTCTCAGACTCTTATATCTTTCCCTTCTTTAGAGTAGAAGTAAGGGGGTTTCTCAAAGGCAGCTCAATTCTTAACTTGCCAATTTAATGGCAACAAAACTGTGGCAATCTTTCTAGAGTCTCATGTGGTTCTGGATATCAAATACCATTTTCCTTCATAAACAAAGATATCAACCATGGATGAGGCATAGGAGTGGACTTGGTAGAGGTGAATCTATGCCTCTTAATCTCTGAAAATATAATTTCACCCAATTTTTTTCTTCTTTACTTAGAATTGAGGCTATCATTCTATAGTCCTAATCTGTGAAGTGGGTGAAGTTGTTAGACTTATTCACCATTTCCTGAGAGTATATATACCAGGTGATCCAATAAAGATTACACATAATACTTGGCTTGACGTTTAGGATGCCCATAAGTTCTCCAGGTTTTAGAATTCTATACATCTGTCCTAGATTGAGCTCTACAAGTGCTTGTGTTGGAGGTTTCTTAATCCCAACCACTTGTTAATCTAAAAGGTGAAAATAAAATGTTTTCCCTCTCATAGTGGTTTCCAACTCCTTTTCAATCACAAACCTACTATTATAACAGTCCTCAACAGGTTCTAAGTAGCAATAAAAATGTCTCACGATCTTTGGATAATAAGGTACACGAATAGATAACCAAGGCATATACTGACCAAGATATGGAAGCAAATCTAACTTTAAAGTCTCTAACGACACTTGCAAATTGACATAGAACATCTTACAAATTTTCCTTGTTGCAAAGTGTGTCTTAAAATTTTTCGAATTATCAAGTTCATTAGCAAGAAATCCAAGGGGTGCTACTAAAACATCTTCTTCATCTTATTGTTCATTAGCTCCTTGTTGCTTAACTTCAACCTCAAGAGGCACCACTAGTGGATTTGGACTAGAGGAAGGTCCAACATTGTTCCTTGGATTGCCCTATCTCATTCTAGTTAGAATTCTTAAGGTTAGTGCTTCTTCAAGTATAGTAGCCATCACCTTGTTGATCCAAGCATTGTATCTAGCCTCATGTCTATCTATATTCAGTCTATAAAGGCATGTTTGAGTTAAAATTAGAGTCAGGTGGAGTAGGAGGAACTTTTGATTTTCCTTTCCCTTATGGACTTGCCAAGGTTGCTCTTGTAATTGACTTTGTTGTTCTCGGTTCCTCAATCACAATCCTTGTTGTAATACCCCAAAAAGTGATTAAGGGTTAATAACTTCAAAAGTGGATGTGATTATTGATAAATAAACACTTTTGGAGAATACGATGTGATTTAGCACTCGAACGTTATTCGTATGTGTTGTGAGCAATGCCGAAACCCTGTATTTAGTTTCAATTATGGATTAACATCTAAATTGAATGAAAATAGAGGGGAGGGCATGTGAATGGTATAGAAGAATGAGAAGAATGTGTTTAGTGGCGATCTAGTAAGTATTGTGATAATCAGGAGCAAAACGGTAAAGTTACTAACCAATTGGTTAGTTACCGAAGTGGAAGCTCCTTGGTAACTCAAAAATCAATGGTTTTGATTGATTGTTATGAGATTAAAAGGGATGAAATCCCATGTGTTTGAGTTCATGTGAGCTCATAGAAGTGAAACAAGATTGTGACAAGTGTCACAATGTGAATCATAGGATCTTGGTCAAAGTGTCAACTCTTCCCTCTCTCCTCTCCTTCATTTAGGTCGGCCATGAGGCCATTTTTGGCCCAAAAACTGATCTCTCATCTCTCTCCTTCATCTTCCATGTTCGTCCAACTCAAGGGATAAAAGAGAAAGCTATAGGTGAGTTTTTGGCTTGGTAAATGTCTTCTTTAGCTCAAATACCCTTCTATAATGTTGTTCCTAGTGATAAGAGCTTTATTGCTATGGTTTTAGATTTGTGAAAGAAGGTGTTTGAGAACTTGAAAAATTTGGAAAGTGGAGGAATCAAAGAATTGGCATTGGGAAGAGGAAGAGGTGACTATTTGAAGCATTTTGACTTAAGTTGTGTGGTCATTGGTTAAGCTTTGTGAATTTTGAACTTTTTGCTTGATTTTCATGTGATTTTTTATTGGATGAATTGAATGGTATATTGTGGTGCAATTGGTGTTTTGATGTGTGCTATAGTCATTGGAACTGATTTGGAATGTTGAATGTAAAGTAATTGCAATGTTGAGTTTGGTATTGTGACTTAGTGTGACATGTTGAGATTATTAGGAAAACATGTCAATGTGATGTGAAATTGGTTGATTTTGTGTTTCCAATGGATTCCTTTGGAGATTTGTGTGGAAATGGTTTTTAATGTGAAAATGGAACTATTGAAAGTATTGGTGAAAAATTTGGAATTCTGTCCATTGAAACTCTGTGCTGGGTAGTCTATTTGTGTTGACGTTTTGAATAGGTAAATGGTGTCTAAAAATTTTGAACCATTTCAGTCTTAAATTTTACATCCCAAGCTTCAAAATAGACACATAAATTGTGTCATTTCGTTTTGTGAGCTGGAAGTTATAGTGTTCCAAAGTTTGGGATTGAAACTGGACTCTATTTTGGAGCAGTGTTTGATTTTGTGCAATTCTGTATTTGTGTGGTGATTTCTTGTAATGATCCATATTTTTCCAGTAAAGAGGACTTAAATATCTTTCAAAAGGCTTTGGAATCACCTCATTTCTATTTTTTTTGGAATTAGTTATGATTTTTGGAAGTTCAGCCAAGAAATAGGATTTTCTTGGCCATGGACCAAAAGTTTATGACCTATTTTTGGCCGCAGCCAACCCCTAAAAATCAATATTTTTCACTTCTGAAAGGTGATTTTTCGTATAGTTATTCCCGACCCTTTAGGCATATGTTTAGGCTTCCAGTAGCCACCTAAAGGCCTCAAATGATAACCAATTGTAAGTGTTTTGAAATTGAGAACTTGGAATAGAGATAAACCCATTGTCCTTGATTATGTGTATAGGATTTGGTATTGGCCCTGTCTGAGAGCAACCTGTGCCAGAACACGCCCAGAAAGAACAAGGTAGTGACGCTTTCTCTTAAACTATATGTAATGCGTTGTATGTATGATTATCATTGATTGGTGAGGATTTTGAATGCTGAGCAGGCTTTGTGTATGCCATTGAGGCAATATGTGTTGTGATTGTATGCTGAGTAGACTTTATGTATGCCGTTGAGGCAATATATGTTGAGATAATTGCTGCGATGCTACTTGATGATTTACCTTCATGCTATGTGATTATATGTTGTATGAGAGATTTGTTACTACTAGGATTCTCTTGAATCTCATTCTTTCCTATAACTAACCTTCAAACAGGGCAAACGGCTCCAAAGGGAAGCAAATCACCGAGGGCGGCTAGGACTTTGTTTTCAGTCATTAGTTGGTTGTCATACTTTTGGTTGGGACTACTGTATATTTGTAAATATTATTTTGGATTTTGAATGTGTAATCCCTAAATGGGAAATTGTAAGGGGCGAGTATGCCCCATAAACCCTTTTAGTTATTATATGAGAACCCAAGGCTGCCGAGAATGTTGATTGTGCACTCTGATATTTTTGAATGCAACTTAACTGCACAGGTTAATTACATTCAAAATGTTAATGTGACACCAGGTTAATAGATTTTGAAAGAAATTTTGAAAACCTTGTCTTAAGGATGTGATTTTAAATAAGTTTTAAATTGATGGTGGTCTCTAATCGATCTTAATTACACATTATCGAATTATAATTACGGTTTATAAGTCAGGCGGTTACACTTGTAGCTTTAAGTTGTGGTTCTAGAGGAACTTTGCCTTGGATCATAGACCAAGTATACTTCTTCAGCTTAGGCTCGGAAGTTTTCTTTGATTTCTTTCCAGAGGAGGAGATGAAAATTGAGATGATTCTTTTGCCACAAATGTAGTAGTCTTAGTTCTTGCCATGCTTATGATTGCTCAAAATTTCAAATTTCTTCCCTTGATTCATCCAGCTGTTGAACAATAGGGCTTGGATTTTAGGGAAGTTTTTGGGTGAGTTTTGAGGTAAAATCAGAGGGATTTTGGTTTAAATGTGATATAGATTGATTTGGGAAAAGTTATGATCAGAGCGCTAGTAGTGGACCTCATGGTGATTTTGAGAAATTAAACCACCAATACATATAAAAAAGCATTGGGTCCAAACATCACTTGGGTGATCATATTCTGCCATCACTTGAGTAGTCACTTGAGTGATGCTGCCCAGAAAATTTAAAGTTTAAATTCATGATACCTCATTCGAGTAATCTCGTAATTACTTGAGAAAGTGTCATAGTGGTGGAGTCGATCATTTTCAAGAATTTCTGACTTCATTTTCTTAATTTTGGAAACATTGAAGATCTTTCCTTTTATCATGGTGATTATTACTCAAGTGGTTACTCGGTGATTCATAGCTGTTTATCTTCTTTCAAAAGACATATGACTTTTTAGTGATTCCCTTTTTGGTCTAAGTCCACTATCACTCAAGTGATGTTAGTCATCACTAGCAGGCATCACTATGGTGATGTCTAGTAATGGCCACTCTGTTTACCCCTGTTGTCAGTACCCGTTAATAGAGGACTTATCACCTACCTACAAAAACAACATTTTAGACACTCCAATGCTTAAGTTACTTTAAAAAATCATCAAAATATATACAATACACAATTAAAACATAAGATTTAAAAGAATCTTCTTACAATTCATTGGGATTTACCATTTCCAATTCTCTTCGTATATACAAGAGTTGATCTTTGGTAAGTGGTTCAGAGAAGATATTTGCCAATTAAAGATGTGTGGATATAAAAACCACTTTGTCATTCTTCTTTTGCACATGATCTCGAATGAAGTGATGCCTTATATCAATATGCTTGGTTCTTGAGTTTTGAACAGGATTCTTGGCTAAACTTATTGTGCTTATATTGTCACAATAAATTGGCATCTATGTTAGATTAATGCCAAGATCTTGAAGTTGTTGCTTCGACCATAGAACTTGAGCACAACAACTTACAGCTGCTATGTACTTGGCTTCAGTGGATGATAGTGACACTGTGTTTTGCTTTTTACTGAACCATGATACTATGAACCTACCAAGGCATTGACAATTACCACTAGTACTCTTTCTATTAGTTTTGTATTCTCCATGATTAGAATCAGAGTATGACAACAAGTATTCATTACTACCTTTGGGATACCCAATTACAAGCTTAGTTGTGTTAGCTAAGTATCTGAATATTCTCTTCACTGTTTTAGTATGTGATTTCTTTGATATTGATTGATATCTTGCACACGTGGAAACACTGAAATAAATGTCTAGTTTGCTTGCTGTCAAAAAGAGTAGTGAATCAATTATTCCTTTATATTTAGTGATGTTGAAGTCAACTCCTTTGACATCAGCATCTAATAGAGTCGTTGAACTCATTGGTGTATCAGCTCCATTTGCATGATCCATGCCATACTTCTGCAATAGTTCTTTGTGATATTTGGTCTGGGAAATGAATATCTCATTCTTCCTTTGTTTGATATGTAATCCAAGAAAGAAGTTTAATTCTCCCATCACAGACATTTCAAATTCTCCCCTCATTATCTTAGTAAATTCTTGATGGAGAGATTCATTAGTAGCACTTAAAATAATATCATCAACATAAATTTAAACAATTAAAATATCATTCTTTTTATGTTTGATAAATAGTTTTCTATCTACTTTGCCACTAACAAAGCCTTGATCAAGGAGGAACTTACTAAGACGTTCATACCAAGTTCTTGGAGCTTATTTGACACCATAAAGTGCTTTCTTAAGTCTAAACACATGATTGGGTTTGGTTACATCTTTAAAACTAGGCAGTTGTTCCACATAGACTTCTTCCATAATGTAACTATTTAGAAAAGCACTCTTAACATTCATTTGATAGAGTTTGAATCATTTAATACAAGCAAAGGCTAAGAGTGGTCGTATGGCCTCTAATCTTGCTATTACAGCATAAGTTTCCTCATAATAATTCCTTCTTATTGATTATAGCTTTTGGCCACCAATCTTGCCCTGTTTTAAACAATAATAGAAGATTCTTCAAGTTTATTCTTGAATACCTATTTGGTGCCTATGACTGGATGGTCTTTAGGCCATGGTACCAAATCTCAAACTTGATTTCTATCAAATTGATTCAATTTTTCTTGTAGTACTAACACCCAATCATTGTTTGATAGGGCTTCCTCAATGCTTGAAGGTTCTATCTCAGAAATAAAGGCAAAGAAACTGACTTCATTTAGAACTTTATTCCTAGTTTTTAGTCTTTCTCTGACATTACTAATGACTTGGTCTATAGGATGGATGATCTTTAATGTATCTCTAAGCTCCAGGTTGAGTTTGATTATGGTCATTATCAAAAAAATCTTCCTCTTTTCTAGATTGAGAGATAGGAGAATTTGAAATGGTTAGGTCTCCTAATTTAGGAACCATCTTTGGTTCTTCCTCACTAGGCTTTGGTTGAGACTCATTTTCAGCAAATACAACATGTATAGATTCTTCAATAACACATGTGCTTTTATTAAAGACTCTATGCTTTACCTCTATTTGAATAACCAAGAAATAAAGCTTCATTAGATTTAGAATCAAATTTACTAAGATTAACTTTACTATTATTGTGGATAAAGTACTTGCATCTGGACACATGTAGATGAGCCAGGTTTGATTTTTTTTACTTTGTATAGCTCATAGGGTCTCTTTCCAAGAATTATTCTGATGTAAGCTCTGTTGGAAATGTAGCAAGATGTGCTCATCACATCTGCCCAAAACACTTGTGACACTTCTTTCTTATTCAACATTGCTCTAGCCATGTTAGTGAGAACTCTATTCTTTCTTCCAACAATACCACTTTGTTGCAGAGTCCTTAGAGCTAAGATGTTGTGATCAATCTTGTTTGCATCATAATATTCTCTAAAGGCTTGATTCTTAAATCCTCCAGCATGATCAGTCCTAATAGACACAATAGGCCTACCTTTCTCATTTTGAACTTTTTTGGCAAAGATAACAAATTCATCAAAGGTTTCATCTTTTGAAGAAAGAAATATAGTCTAAGTAAATCTAGAATAGTCATCAACAATCACCAATATGTAGAGATTCCCACCAAGACATTTCACTCTTGTTGGTCCAACTAAATCCATATAGAGTAGTTGGAGTGGTTTCTCTGTTGAGACTACTTTCTTGGATTTAAAGGAAGACTTTATTTGTTTCCCTTTTGGATAAGAGTCACAGACTACATTGTTAAATTAAAGTTTTGGAAGACTAACAACCAAATCATTTTTTATTAGTTTGCCTAGTTGGTTTATATTAACATGAGCAAGTCTCTTATACCATAACCAACTTTTATCGACATTACTCAGAAAACAATTTTTCAAAAACATTAGTATTTATATCAAGAGTATAATAGTTACCATCCCTTGAGGCTTTTATCTTGCCTTTAAGATCATTTTTGTTGATTTGTAAGTCCTTCTTGCTTACAATGAGACATTCTTCTAAATCAAAGATGACCTAATTGTCTCTATCAGTGCTTTGGCTTACACTAAGTAGGTTGTGGCACAATCTTTCTACATAGTAGACATCTTGGACTTATACTCCATCTTTCTTGCCCACTTCACCAATTCTAGTAATCTTCCCGGATTGATTACCTCCAAAGCTGAATTTGCTTCCTTCTTCTGGTTTTACCAAGGTGAATTTTCTTCTGTTACCAGTCATGTGTCTCAAGCATCCACTATCAATATATCATTTATTCATCTTTGATGCCTCGAGATAAACCTCTAGAGAAAGACAATCAAGTTTTAGGTACCCACACTTTTTTGGGTCCTTTATGGTTAGTATGAATCACTCTTAGCACATGTGATCCTTTTGGGACCCATTTATAGGTGCCAATAATTCCTTCCTTCCTATGATAACAAGAAGTTATATAATGTTCTTTTCTATTGTAGAAATTATAGTGCGCAAAAATATTTGATATATACACATAATGTTGAAAATAATTGAGATAGGCTTTACTACCTTTCTTCTTTTTGTCCTTCCTTTTGTCAAGGTTTGGATCATATCCTATTCCAGACTTGTCATTTGTGCACTTTTGAGCCTTCAAGATCACTTTGAGCATTTCACTTCCCTTAGTGAATTTCTCAAGTGTCTTGGTGAGCTTAGTATTCTTTTTCTCTATTTCTTGACAAGTTTGACACTGAACATCAAATGACTTCTTGGTTTGATCCTCAAGAAGTTTGACCTCCTTTTTGGAGCTTACCAACTCCATGACTACTTTGACAAATTCATAATGTAAAGTATTGTATTCAGATTATAACTCATCATCATAAGTACATTCAGAATCCATTACGGCCTTTGTGTCTGATTCTTCTTCTTGTGCTACCAAACATATGTTAGCAACCTCTTCATCACTTTCTTCTTCTGAAGAACTATCTCCCCATATTGCAGAGACATAGGCTTTCTTCTTCCTGAACTTTCTCTTCTCCTCCTCCTTGTTCTTTAAATAAAGAGGACATTCTAATTTGATATGTCCTAGCTTATTACAGTTGAAGCAAATGATTGGATCCTTTGCTTCTCTTATAGCACTTGGACCTCCTTTCTGGAACTTCTTGAATCTTTGATCCTTGTGGTAGAATTTTTTGAATCTCTCAATAATCATTCCCATTTCTTCATCTCTAACCTCCTTTTCATCCTTTGGATTCTTTTCTTTGATAGAATTGAGAGCAAATCCTTTCTTTTTCTTCTCATCTATCTCAGTCAGTTCTTTTCTAAACTTTAGCTTTCCTTCATGTTTGGAGAGATTCCCAAATAGGGTTGATACTGATCTCATGGATTCTCCTTTGCCTTCTTCTATGGTTGTGACCTTGACTTCCCATTCACTTGTTAGGATATTGAGAATTTTCCTCACTTGAGACCTCTAATCATAAGTTTTGCTAAAATCACTATGTTGGTTGACAAGATGTGTGTATCTCAGCTTAACTCTGGGATGCTTTCTCCAACCTTCATTTGGAACAAGTCATACTCAATGGTTAGAGTATTAACTCTATTTCTTTTATTCTCAAGGTCCCTTTATGAGCTACCTCAAGAGCCTCCCACATGTCTTTGGTAGAAGGAAGAGTACAAATTATGAAGTTCTAATTCTGACTTAAGGCACTTTGAATCATCAAAATGACCTTACTGTTAAGAGTCACTAGTTTCTTGTCATTAGCATCAAACTCATCTAGTGTCTTTGGGATCATTCTTTCTCCTTCTCCTTTCATAAGAATATAGTCTCCATCTTGTATGACTTGCCAGAGACCATATTCATTTGTTGTCATGAACACATTGAATTTGGTTTTCCAGAATGAGAAGTGTTCTCTACAAAATCCTAGTGGTTTAGTGATTAAACCTCCATCATAAAGCATCCCTTCACTCATACTTGTCATAGGATCCTTCTTAGGCTATTAAACCAAAAAACAAGAAAACCAGACTTTGATACCAAATATTAGTTTAAGCCTTTTACCCAAAATGGGGTGAATTGAGTGATTTGAAAATTTTAAAACTTCAACACAAACTAAATGAAGAGAAAAGAGTTAAAGAGATATCATTGAAGGCAGAGACAAGCTATATATACTAGTTTAGTCCAATCCACTTGACTTACATCTAGTCCCCAAAAACCTTTATGAGAGTTCCACTATCTTTCCAAGATTCATAGGGTTCTTGGTGCCTCAATATAAACAAGTTCTTCTTCAAAGAACACTAGCTTTTCCTTACACTTTGCAATCAATGCATACTCAAGGTCCCACTACTTTGAGCATCTTAACCTAAGTAAATGATTAAGTATATTCTCTCACAAGAGTAAATAAATTATAACTGATGTAACCCCTACCTTGATAACAGTAATTAAGATTCAAAAATGCATAATTTAAATGAATTAGAAATTGACGGATACATTTTTCTTAAATTTATTTTCTAAATTTCGTTCAACATAGTCTCAGATTCATCTTCCAAATCTAATTACTCTACGCAGTTCAATCGCATTCATATATATTAGAGTGTACAACAAAATCCTGGCAACCCTCGGGTTTCAGATACATCTCTATATACTAAGGTTAACAGTTTCCTGTATAGGGGATTACACAAAATCATTCCATATATATACAGTAATCCCAAATCAAAATGGATAACCAAAAACCAACATCAAAGATCTCTAAGGAGTCCTAGCCGCTCTTAGTTGTCCGCTTCCCTTTAGAATCACTTGCCCTATCTGTAGGTCAGTTAATGGAAAGAATGAGATTCAAAAGAATCTCAGTAGTAACATTCCACTCATACAATATATAAGCACACAACATGTAAGTAAATCATAATAGCAATATTAGCAGCATCACAAAGATACATGGCTTTCACCACAAACGATAGCACTCATAGCTGTATACATGATGCGACAGCTTTCGCTGTGATCACAATCACTACAGCTTACGCTATAATCACAATAACGACAGCTTGCGCTATAAATGATAGCTATCACCAGCTATAACCACAACAACATTAGAAATCATCACAAAACAATGATACAACACGCATACAGTGCATTACACATAGTATAAGAGAGAGAGAGAGTCACTACCTGGTTCTTTCCGAACGTGCTCTGGCATAGGTCATTCATGATCAGGACAAATGTCGAATCCTACAATTCCAAATGCATAATTTAGACGCTTCCATAGTGTTTCTTGGGGTTATATAAGTCTATAATGAAAATTTACAAAAATACCCTCGGGGACTCAGCCCGGGCCTACCATACCTGGTCCGGTTGCACTTTTCCCGAAATTCTAACCTAGGCTATCCTAACATATTTTTGCTCAAGGAATCCATTTCTGGACTTAGAATTTTTAAATTCAATGTCAAATTACAAATTTACCCTTGCCAGCCCCACTTTAAGGGTTTTAGGAGCGTTTTCGTAATTATGCTTTTTCAACCTTTTCCGAAAAAGTGACCAACTGTAACCCCACCTAATTTTTGCTCTTGAACTCAATGGAACAATCAAATTATTGAAAATCCAACTCTAGGACCCATTTCTAGAGCTAGCCAAAATTTATGAGTTCTCCAAGGAAAATCGGGGTTTTATGATTTTGACTCCGTAAACGCATTCCTTTCTACTCCTAGCCACTTAATTAACTATTACATTAGGTTATAAATACCATTTGAACAAAAATTGGGTAGCATAACTCTTAGGAAACTCAATTCCCAAAATTTAAAACCAACGGCAATCTGCCGAAATTTCACCAATTAAATTGCCTACAACAGCCAGAATAGTTAATATATGAAGGTTTGGAAGTTACCTCAAGCTCTCATAAGCTTTTCCCAAATATGGCTTAAAAACCTAGGTGTTCTACAACAGATTTTGAGCTTCCAAACCTTAAAGAACAAAGAGGAGCAGCTTATGGTCGGAGTTATACGTGTTAGGAGCTAAATTGTCAGAGAAATCAACTTACCTTATGAGATTTCTTCTCCTTTATCTCTCTAAAAATCTGAACGTTCTCTCTCTCTCTTTCAGCTGCTTTTTGTGCGTGAAATTCTGAATGAAGAAGATGAGAATGATATATTATAATATCATATATCATGTTAATGATTTACGGAATTTTCCAACAATTCCAAAACTAATTTTTATTACATAACTTCCTACATTCATGTAACCATGCCATCATGTCCAACCAATATTTCCTTATTTATGCCACATGTAGGAGACACCTAGGGGTCCCTCCCTATGGTCTCAATTGGCTTCACAACTTATTTCGGTTACATATACACGTAAAGTCTCAATTTAGGTCAAAATTGCATTTTTGCTCAAATTATTCATAAATTCATATTAAATTGACCAAAATATTATAAATATATTTTCCCTTTTATTTTCATTAAATAATTGAAATTATCTTCAATTAATCGGAAAATAATTAATTTTCTAATAATTTGGCAAAATTACAATTTTGCCATTACCTTTCTAATCCAATTTCTTCTCTTATTTTTCTTTGGCCAATTTCTATCTATTTTTGGACCAAATATTTTCTCTAATATTTCTTCATTTTTGGACCTTAATATTGGGCTTTTTAAATCACCCAAATTAATTCCATATTCATTTTTGCCCAATTTCTCGTGAAATTGAACATTTATAAAATTCATAAATTCCAAATTCATGAATATTCACCATTTTATTGAGTTTCCCAAATAATTACAATATATTTGGTGAATATAAAATTTGGGGTGTTACAACTGAAGTACAAATTCTCTCTAAAATTGAGCTTTAAGACTTAGCAATGAATGTATCTGTAATTGTACACGATGTTGCCAGTTGCTTCATCTTCAATGATCTTCTATTTATAGTGTGAGTATGTTTGGTGACCGTTGCTCTTGAATATTACTATTGAAGTCTTAGGTCATTGCTTTTGTCCATTGAGAATGTCAGATTGTTCCTTTTGTCTTTTGAATTAGCCATTGAAGACAAAGAGGATTTGAGGCATTTGAAGTTTGGTGCATTTAGTGCTCTGACACATAAAGTGCTTTTTGTTAATCTTTGATTCAGTACCTGTAATAAGATCAAACACTAGAATAATGAACTGTTAGGCCATTTAAAAGCAAAAGAAATAAGTTTAGGATAAATTGGAATAAATATCAAGATTTCCAAGATGCTGCTTTATTTTCTGAAATTACATTACTCAAGTGGTCCCTCAAGTAATCTTTACTTAGTCAATTTGAAACAAGATAGATCATTGGTTGGCTCACTGTGGTGATATGGTAGTGATGTGCAAAAATAGGATCACTCAAGTGGTCACTCAAGTGATCTTGTTTCATTTAAAAATAGATAACTAGATACTTCACATTGGTGAATTGATAGTGATGAGTACAACTAGATCACTTGAGTGATTATGCTTCTTCTTGTTTTAAGAGAAAACAAATCACCAGATAATATAACCATAGTGCAGTGGTAGTGATGCACTTTTTACACATCACTCAAGTGATATTCTCTTACAAACCTTTTCAAAAATACTAGGCACTACCAGAGTCACTGTGGTACTATGCTAGTGATACACTTTTTCACACATCACTCGAGTAGTCACTTGAGTGATCTTATCTTAGAATTTTTTTAAAAGGCTGATCACTAGAATAGATCACTATGGTGAAGTGATAATGATAAAAATTTAGCACATTACTCAAGTGGTTACTTGAGTGATCTTTTCTTAAAGAAATTGTTGGAAATTGATCACTAGGATAGATCACCATGGTCAAGTGATAGTGATGAAGAAGAAAGAGGCAAGCTTCACCCAAGAGGGGGGTGAATTGGGTGATGTTATAAATTTTTCGCTTGAAGAGGTGATATGAAAAATATAGTAGACAGAGTGGAGTTGAGAAGATTTGGACACAGAGAGTTATACTGGTTCGGCCTAACAACCAGGCCTACGTCCAGTCCTCAGAGATCAAGACCTACTGAGATTTTCACTATACTTCCAAGATTCAATGGGCTCTCAGAACGCCACAAAACATTAGTTGTCCTTGAAAGGACTACGAGCAGAAATATTCTTTCACTAAGAAATTTCTCTCCCCCTTACGACAAGTCTTACGTGCAGAAAAACAACCTATGACCTTTCTCACTTGCTTATGTATACAAGGCTTATGAGCAGCAATATTCTCTCCTGCTTACACCACTGTAAGTCTTACGAGCAGCAACGTTCTCTTCTGCTTGTATCTTATAAGACTTATGAATGGAAGGTTCAACAAGGAATTCTCTCAACTGCTTCTTGTTAGAACAAGCGTTTCACCCAAGAGGGGGGGGTGAATTGGGTGATACTAAAATTTCGTCGGAAATATAAAACTTTATCAGAGGAATTAAAAACAGTAACGAGTAAGGAGAAATATCATCGAAGTGTACACCGGGAGTTATACTGGTTCGGTCACAACCACTTTGACCTACATCCAGTCCTCAGATCTTCTCTGAGAGTTTTACTATAACTTCCAAGATTCAGTGGGTTCTTGGCACCTCAGTACAAGCAAGTTCCTATACCTGGACACTCACTCCCCCTTACAGGTTGTAATTCAATCCCAACTCAAGGTTCCACAACCTTAAGTTACCTCAATAACAAATATTGAGTTTGAATGAAATATCTCTCTTACAGAGTGAATAAGAATTACTGAAGCATAGAAATATAATTTCAACGTGAAAAACAGAGCAATAAACTTGATAATACGTTTGTGTGTGTGCTTGTTGTTATCTCTCTGTTTGGATTGTTCCCATATATATAGATATGTTGGTGATGACCGTTGGAACATTTTCTTTCGTCCGTTGGAGAGTGCGCAGCCACTGTTGACTTTTCAAGTTTTTGAAAAATATCCGTTGGCGGTGGTTGGCATTTGAACGTTTCTTTTGACTTCAATCTCTTGAAGTGTTTTCTTCATTGTTTATCTGTAAATAGACTAAGAATACTAATACAATTAAAGATTAATCATATAGGAAACAAATCTATGAACGTTTGAATGATTTCAAAATTTCTGGGTAAGCTTACTCGAGTACCTCCTCGAGTATTGCTTGAATGTTACTCGAGTACCTACTCAAGTAACCTCGGGAAATCTTTGATCAATTGCAGGTTAATGAATAAACATAAGATTACTCGGGTAGTGCCTGGAATAACCAATTTTCAAACCTTTGGAAATACATGTTTACTCGGGTACCTACTCGAGTAATGCACTCACAACTTTATGAGTTACTCGGGTACCAACTCGAGTAAAACTTGAAATAAACTTTTGGTTACTCGATGCTCTACTCGGGTAATGTTGCAGGATTTCAATGCCGAGAGCACTTACCTCATTACTCGAGTACGTACTCGAGTAATGCACTCATTGTTCCATAGGTTACTCGGGTACCACCTCGAGTAACTGTGCTTTTTGTCAATGACTTACCCGGGTAAAGACTTGAAGTTGTCTTTGAAAATATTCTGCATACTCGGGTACGTACTCGAGGAATCTACTTAAACATATGCATACTGGAGTAAGGACTCGAGGAACATGAAATAAAGAGAGATCAAGTTAATCGGGTACCACCTTCAAGTTTTTGCTTACCTTTGTGCGTTACTCGAGTACCTACTCGAGTAATGTTGCAGTGGTACAAAGTGCCGAGAGCTCCATCTTTTCAGAAACAGAGTTACTCGAGTAGCGCCTCGGGTATCGTTGGCAACCTGAAGGCAACTGGAAGTTTTTCACATGGTTACTCGAGTAGCTCCTCGAGTAATGTTGCAGTAGTACTAAATGCCGAGAGCTGCACATTTTTAGAAACAGGGTTACTCGAGTAGCTCCTCGAGTATCGTTGGCAACCTGAAAACTTTTACACTGTTACTCGAGTAGCTCCTCGAGTAACGTTGCCTGGTTACTGGAAGTTGTCTTTGATTACTTCAAGTTTTGTCTCATTACTCGAGTACCGCCTCGAGTAATGCCTTAGAAAACTTGCTTCTGATCAGGTTTCTCCGCTTAATCTCTTGGCCTCTCTTCATTACTTCCATGCTTACCTCAAGTAAAGCTTATTCCTGTCATTACTTAGTTCAAGCTTGATTATTAAACATTTCCTTTTCAAACCATTCTTTTGTTATCATCAAAACATGAGATCTAACACTTCTCTCGTAAGGAAAAGCTACCCTCTCAAGGTCCCAATACCTTGAGATCACATAAACATATAATTTGAATTGTATGAAGACTCTCTTACAGAGCAAATGAATAAACACTAAAGATCAATGTGTATACAGAGAAAATGATGAAGAGTAGAGACTCGAGTATAAGCTTGTGAATTCTTGTGCTTCGTTGTTTTTGATGATCTCTGAATCTCTGTATTTATAGGTGTTCAGAATTTCCCCATTTGAGTAATCATCATTAGAGGAGCGGGGTTTTGCAACTGTAGAATGGCATGCGTACGTTTGAAAATTTCTTCTGTAGTAGGTGTGTGTTTGTCGTAACGTTGTCTGCCGTTGTTTGACTTTCCTTTATGTTTGTTTATTTCAACGTTCATCCTCCTGTATCATACTTATAAAATAGTCAAAATAATGTTAGACAATGATAATAAGTAATGATGATATGAATAATTAACAATAAACCATATTCGGATTGAACATTGTGAGACTTGGTATTTTTGATGATCTGGCAGAGCATTACTCGAGCATGAAAGGCTCACTTTGAGTGATCTCCTTATTTTCCTTCATATGCGTCAGTTCACGGGTTGTGCTTGCGTGGGATTTCAGAGAGTCAGAATTCTCACTCGCGAGTGATCTGGCGTCTCACTCGAGCACAACTCCTCCTGCTCGAGTGATGTTGCATTTTCCACTGTGAGTGTCTTCTCGGGTCATCACTCGCATACCATTTTAACAAGAGTGAGATTTTGTACTCGCGGGTGATATGGTCCCTCACTGAGCACACATACTACTGCTCGAGTGAGACGCATATTCTCCAGGAATATGCTCTCAGTACCAACACTCGCATCAGGATTTCAGAGGGATGAAATTATCACTCGCAGGTGATGTGGGCCTTCACTCGAGCACACAGACTCCTGCTCGAGTGAGGAGAATATTCCCAAGTAATATACCTTTTAACCAAGCACTCGCATCAGATTGGGAGAGGGATAGAATTTTCACTTGCAAGTATTGATGTGTCACTCGAGCATATAAGGTTGTGCTCGAGCACACTTGCACTTCTCTGAAGTTTATGACTCTCGGCCAAACACTCGCAGTACCTTGCTCGAGTACAGGATGCTCATGCTCGAGCATTGATGTCTCTGCTCGAGTGAATCAAGGAAGCATGATAATACTTGCTCTCGGCCAAGCATTCGCGGACCTTCACTCGCATGTGCTCGAGTGAGAATGGCTTCTCTGCTCGAGTACAAACTCCAGTGCTCGAGTGAATCAGAGAATATAACAGTGGAATGCCTCTCGGGTGAACACTTTCTGGCTTTCACTTGCACCTGCTCGAGCACAGAAGGGATCTATGCTCGAGTGCAAAATCCATGCTCGAGCACTCCAGTGTAATTTGACAACAGACACCAGAAAACATTCCTATATGCATTTGGTAACTTTGTAAACTTTTCTTAATCTTCTAAAGATATGATTTGCACATAATTGTCTTTTTGTTATCATCAAAACTTGGGATCTAACATTCTCCCCCTTTTTGATGATGACAAAACCTTTGTGATGAAAGTTTAAGAAAAATTGATTAGATTGAAAATTTTTGAAATTCTTCAATGTTTCCAAATGCATATCAAGTTTTGGTTTGAAGTTCAAGTTTTCCTGCAATGTTTCCTCTGGACACTTAACAACCAAGATAAGCATAGTATGAGGTATATAACTTAATAACAACTTAATAACTTGAAACATCATTTAAACCTGATAATCAAACTTATGAATAACTTGAAACACAAGTATTCATTAAACTTGAATTCAAATGGCTAACAACATAATAACTAACTCATAATTCAAAATAACAACAAATAACATCAAATCCTACCCCATACAGAAAATCTACCCAAACACCTAATACATCCCACAACCGAAGCTCAGCTCAGAATCATCACACATCCTTATTCTCCCCTGTTTTGTCAACATCAGAAGGGGGCTTAGGAGAAGTGATATCAGGAGGTGGAACATAGGAAACCATGGTAGTTAGAGGATCAATTGGAGATGTTGGCTGTGGTACAGAGGATGAGGGAGGTAGTGAAGGCGACCGATCAAAAGTAACATCAACATTAGAATCTGGATCGGTGAAGAGTACATGAGTCTGTGGTACAGAGGTATGAGTAGTCTCTGGAGGCACCTCGGAAGATGAAGAGGGGAAATGTGAATGCAAGAAGATCTCCATACTTGTTATCCGTTGAGACATCTCATCCTGAGTCTTGAACATCAACTCAAAATTGGTATTGGCTTTGTCTACCAATTTGATGACCTGTGACTCCATCTTTTCCACAAGCTTCTCATACTCAGTCACTAACTCCTTCTTCAAATTTGATACGGCTTGATTGATTGCCTCAGTAACATGGTTTGAAAAAGAGGCATTAATGAAAGAAGGTGGAGGAATAGGACTCTGAGCAGATGATTGTGCCTTATCACCTCTGGATGGAGTGGCTTCCCTCTTGGATGTGGCTTTGGTTCGACTCACCGGAAGATTGATACCTATGTGAGTTAACTGAGTCTTACCAAACCTTGAGATGAGTACCCTTTCAGTTCCTTCCAAATACCAAATTTTGTTTTTCATCAGAATAAAGGAAACAAGCTGAGGGTATGGTATGGTTGTGGATCTTGTTGAAGAAAATCGAAATCTTCTCATCTCATTAAAAATAATCTCCCCCACATTCCTTTGTTGCCCGGCAATTAAGGAGGCCAACACATAATAATCCTTTTGAGCAAAATGAGTAAAATTTTTGGACTTATTGACTATGCTCCGGGAATATATATAATGAAGGACTCTGTGAATATCAGGCATATCAATAGGTTTGAAAATGAGAGGTCCTATAGGGTCTTTTGGTCTCAAGATTTTAAAAGCTTCATTGGCAGAGAAAGAGGGTGGATCAGTAGGTGGTGCAACATACCCAAGCAAATCATTTATGATCTTAGCAGATATCATAATAAACTTTCCTCTAACTGTAGTAGACACTGCTTCCTCAATCAAATCACCAGCTCTAGACTTAATATTATGAGACTTCATATTGCTATAAAAAGTCTTCATAACAGTGGGAGAATATGGCAAATGGATATCTAGCCAAGGAGCATAGTATTGAAGATAAGGGTATAAATCCAAATGACAATTCTTCTTTAAGTAATCCAAATCCACATATACCACAGGACAGAAATGTCTATGTCTAAATTCATCATCATAAACCTTCTGAGACAATGCCTTAAGTTCTTCAACATTGAATCCCTCAGGTGGACTTGTGATGTGATCATCTACTGGTGCTTGTGATGCAGAAGGTGCTCCTGAAGCAGAGGCACTTGCTTGCTTAACTTGATGCGAACTTGAAACACCGACTTGAGAAGCAATCTTCCCAACTATCTTGTCAAGTTTGGATTTCTCTATTGCTTCCCGGAGTTGTCTACTTAAGGTATCATCAGAAGAAGAAGATGATTGGGGTTGCTCTGACTCCTTTTTCTTCCCTTTTCCTTGAACCTCTTTGGATTGAGACCGGGTGATTATAGGTTCCTTGAACACCACACCCTTTGGTTTCTTTTGAGGAGGTTGGTCTTTCTTTGAGATTTGAGGCTTAGGGTGTGGTTTCTTAGCCGGAGTCCCCTTTTTGGTCTTGGGTTTAGGAGGAGGTGATGGTGAGGAAGAGTTTTTGGGAGAGGGAGGTGTTGGTTGTGGGGTACCAGATTCACTGGCAGCAGACTGAGTAGGAGATGGAGAATGAGATCTTTGAGGGATAGAGGGTACTTTGGTTCTTGCCATTGTAGAGAAAGTGAAAGAGAAGCAAGAACTCACAATTTTTTGAGAGAATAGCAAAATGAAATTTAGGGCACGAATGAGAAATGCAGAGGGTAAGAATCACCTTTTATAGAAGATTGAAGAGTTGTAACGGTGATTTGAGGCAAATGGACGCGATTGATTGAAGAGAAAACGGTTGAAGGTGAAGAGTTACGCCTTTCGAGTGAGAGAACACTTCGAGTGAGAGCAGGAAGTGCGACGTTCTGAGCTCCCCCGTAACTGATATAAGTAACAGTGCTCGAGCATGAACCCTAGTGCTCGAGTGATGTTCATACTGTGCTCGAGTGTGTTCTATCAGTGCTCGAGTGATGTTCTGGAAAATTAATAAAATGTGTAAAACATACCTGGATTGTGAATTTCTTGACATATCTTGTGTCTTTGTACTCAAATCCTCCAAAATCATTTGAGTAACCATGATTTGGATAGCTTTTGAAAGGAAATTCTTTTTCTTCACTCGAGCAGGTACTCCTCACCTCAAGCATGTTCATATCATGCTCGAGTGAGAGTTCCTCACTCGCGAGTGAGTTTGATTCTCACTGTTGCTTTTGATACAGTCTCTTGGTATTCTTATTTCCTCTGTTAACCTCTATTTTACATGTCAAGAAGCAGAGCATTTTTAATAATGCTGTGCTCGAGCAGAGCTATTTGTGCTCGAGTGAACCAGCTTATCACTCGAGCAGCACTCCTAGTGCTCGAGTGACAGACCTGCAAAAAGATTTTTAACACTCCGATGCCAAAGTCAGTATGGTTATCATCAAAATAAACATTTAATTAAAATATTTAACAAGAAAACTTACAACTCATTGGGATTAACCATTCCCAATTCTCTTCGAATATATAAAAACTGATCTTTTGCAATTGGCTTTGTAAAAATATCCGCAAGTTGAAGATGAGTTGGTATGAATTCCACTTTGACATCCTTCTTTTGAACATGATCTTGAATGAAATGATGAGGAATGTCTATGTGCTTGGTCCTTGAGTGTTGTACAGGATTCTTGGCCAAGCTTATCGTGCTAGTGTTATCACAATATATTGGAATTTCATTTAAATAAATTCCCAAATCTTGAAGTTGTTGTTTCAACCATAACACTTGAGAGCAACAACTTGCTACAGCTATATACTCAGCTTCAGTTGAGGATAATGAAACCGTGTTCTGTTTCTTGCTGAACCATGATACCATAGATCCTCTGAGAAATTAACATTGACCACTGGTACTCTTTCTATTAGTTTTATATCCTCCATGATTTGAGTCTGAATATGCCGTTAAATACTCGTTCCCTTTTTTCGGATACCAAAGACTAAGCTCTGGAGTATCTCCTAGATATTTGAATATTCTTTTTACTGTCTCTGCATGAGATACCTTAAGAGCGGATTGATACCTTGCACACATTCCTACGCTGAATTGAATATCTGGCCTGCTTGCTGTGAGATAGAGTAATGAGCCAATCATTCCTCTATACTTAGTGATATTGAAACTAGGGCCTTTTATATCAGCATCCAACAATGTTGTAGAACTCATTGGAGTATCAGCACCATTAGCATTATCAAATCCATATTTCTTTAACAATTCTTTCAAATAGTTTGATTGAGATACAAATATACCATTCTTCTTTTGTTTGATTTGAAGTCCAAGAAAGAAGTTCAACTCTCCCATCATGAACATTTCAAACTCTCCCTGCATAATCTTAGAAAATTCTTGACACATAGATTCATTAGTAGCACCGAAAATAATATCATCAACATAAATTTGAATAATTAAAATATCATTTTTGTTATGTTTGATGAATAGATTTGTATCAACTTTTCCTCTGACAAAACCTTGATCAAGAAGAAATTTGCTTAGTCTTTCATACCAAGCTCTTGGTGCTTGCTTCAAACCATATAATGCTTTCTTAAGTTTGAAAACATGATCAGGTTTTGTTTCATCTTCAAAACCAGGAAGTTGTTCTACATATACTTCCTCCATAATATATCCATTTAGAAAAGCACTTTTCACATCCATTTGATAAAGTTTAAAACCTTTAATACAAGCAAAAGCCAAGAGTACTCGTATTGCTTCCAATCTTGCCATTGGAGCATATGTTTCCTCATAATCAATACCTTCTTCTTGATTATAGCCTGTGGCAACCAATCTAGCTTTATTTCTCACAATGATTGCTGATTCATCAAGTTTGTTTTTGAAAACCCATTTGGTCCCTATAACCGTATGGTCTTTAGGTCGAGGCACCAAATCCCAAACTTGATTTCTTTGAAACTGATTTAGTTCTTCTTGCATTGCAATCACCCAATCATTATCGGATAAAGCTTCTTCAATATTAGAAGGTTCAATTTCAAAAATAAATGCAGAGAAGGTTACCTCATTGAGAATTTTGTTTCTGATTTTGACACCTTCATGAATGTCTCCTATAACTTGATCAATTGGATGATCCTTCACATGTCTCCATGCTTTTGGTTGAGCATGATCATCGACATCCTCTAAATTTTGAAAATCATTTGTTTCAAGATCATCTTGTTTTGAAATAGATTTTTTTTTCTTGATTGAATCCATTTCTTCTTCATCAATAAGTTTTGTCTGAGTTTCAATTTCATCAAACACAACATGAATAGACTCTTCAACAGTACATGTTCTTTTATTGAAAACTCTATAAGCCTTACTTCTATTAGAATATCCTAGAAATATACCTTCATCAGACTTTGAATCAAATTTACCTAAGTTTTCTTTACCATTGTTGTGAATGAAACACTTACACCCGAATATATATAGATGAGCAAGATTTGGCTTTCTTCCTTTGTAAAGTTCATATGGCGTCTTTCCAAGTGATTTGCGAATGTATGCTCGGTTTGAGATGTAACATGCAGTACTCATTGCATCTGCCCAGAACACTTGTGACATTTCTTTTTCATTAAGTAATGCTCTTGCCATTTCAGTAAGAACTCTGTTCTTTCTTTCTACTACTCCATTTTGTTGAGGAGTTCTAAGAGCAGAGAAGTTATGATCTATTCCTTCGTTGTTGCAGTAGTTTTCAAATAGTTGATTGTCAAATTCTCCTCCATGGTCTGTCCTAATAGAAACAATAGAAATACCTTTCTCATTTTGAACCTTTTTGGCAAACATAATAAATTCAGCAAAAGTTTCATCTTTTGAAGCAATAAATATAGTCCATGCAAATCTTGTAAAATCATCAATGATTACTAACGTATATAAATTTCCTCCAAAACTTTTTACTCTTGCAGGACCTACCAAATCCATATGAAGTAATTGTAAAGGTTTTGAAGTATAAATCTCATACTTTGTTTTAAAAGAAGATTTAGTTTGTTTTCCTTTCTGACATGCGTCACAAATCATATTATCTTTGAATTTGAGTTTGAGAAGACCAATAACTAAATCTTTTCTAATCAATTTATCAAGTTGATTCATATTGACATGAGCCAGACGCTTATGCCATAACCAACTTTCCTCTGATCGACTAAGAAAACAATTTTCAAGAGAATTTGAATTTAAATCAATAGTATAACAATTACCGTCCCTTTGAGCTAGGATCTTTGCTTTGATAGATTCTTTGTTTAGTGGCAGATCTTTCTTGTTTACTATCAAGCATTCTTCTGAGTCAAAAATCACCCAGTTATCTTTGTCAGTGCTTTGACTTACACTTAGGAGATTATGGCATAATCCCTCAACATAATATACTCCACTGATTTGAACACCATCGGATTTTCCCACTTCACCAATTCCAGCAATACGTCCGGATTGATTTCCTCCAAATGTTACCTTTCCTCCTTCTCTAGTTTCTAGCATGGTGAACTTATTTTTGTCACCAGTCATGTGTCTCGAACATCCACTATCAATATACCACTTGTTCGCTCGAGATGCTTCGAGACATACCTAGAATAAAATGATCAATTTTTAGGTACCCACACTTTCTTGGGTCCTTTGTGGTTAGTATGTGATGTATGTGTTCCTTTCGGAACCCATTTATATGTTCCAACAACTTGTCCCTTTTTGAAATAGCATGAAGAAGTATAATGTCCTTTTCTGTTACAATAATTACATGATACGAAAGGATTTGATGTATGCACAGAATTCCTGAAATATTTAAGATATGCTCTACTATTCCTGTTATATCCTTTATTCTTATCATGAACAGGATTATATCCAATTCCAGATTTATCAAATGAAACTTTCTGAGAATTTAAAATAACCTTAAGAGTTTCACTTCCTTTAGTAAACTTTTCAATAATTTTTGTTAAATCATCTATTTTCTTATCTTTCTCTTTACACATTTCATATGATGATATGACAGTACTTTCTAATTCTTTTACTTTCTTCTTATAACTAACCATTCCTTTAGCTACTTTGATATACTCTGTATGCAATGCAATATATTCAAATAACAATTCATCATAGGAAGGTTCAGAATCACTTACCTCAGAGTCTGATTCTTCTTCCTTGGCTACCAAGCATAGATTTGCTACTTCGTCGTTGTCACTTTCTTCTTCTGACGAACTATCACCCCATATAGATGATATATATGCTTTCTTTTTCAGCTTCTTTTTATCTTTGTTTCTGAAGTATTCAGATTTGATGTGTCCAGGTTTCCCACATTCATAGCATATTATCTGTTGTTCTTTATTTTCTTTCTTGCTTGCTCCACCTTGATAGTTCTTGAAATTCCTTTGACCTCTTCTGTAGAATTTCTTGAATTTTCTCACAATCATTCCCATTTCATCATCATTAGGGACATCTTCATTCTCAGAAGATTCTTCTTCTTCTTTGATAACTTTGAGTGCAACTCCCTTTTTCTTTTTATCATCGAATTCTTCAAGTTCCTTTTTGAATCTCAACTTACCTTCATATTCAGAAAGACTTCCAAAGAGAGCAGCTACGAATCTCATAGATTCTCCTTTAGCTTCTTCAATAGCTGTCACTTTTGCTTCCCATTCTTTCATTAGAATATTAAGAATCTTTCTTACCTGGGAATTTTGATCAAACGACTTTCCAAGAGCAGATAATTGATTAATAAGATGAGTGTATCTGAGTTCGAATTCTGATATACTTTCTCCGGATTTCATAAGAAATAAATCATATTCTGTAATTAGAGTATTGATTCTATTTTCTTTGATTCCAGATGTTCCTTCAAGAGCAATTTCAAGAGCATCCCACATATCTTTGGCAGTTGGTAGAGTACATATACGAAAATATTCTTTTTGACTAAGAGCACTCTGTATCATTAGAATAGCTTTACTGTTTAATGTTACTAACCTCTTGTCATTCTTTGTCAAACTCATCTGAGCTCTTTTTAACTGCTCTATCTTCGATTTTCTTCATTGGAACATAGTCACCATCTTGTATAACATTCCATAATCCATACTCATTGGCCATCACGAACACTCTGAATTTAGCTTTCCAGAACGAAAAATGTTCTCCAGCAAGTCTTAAGTGCAGAAAAACAACCTATGACCTTTCTCACTTGCTTATGTATACAAGGCTTATGAGCAGCAATGTTCTCTCCTGCTTACACCACTGTAAGTCTTACGAGCAGCAACGTTCTCTTCTGCTTGTATCTTATAAGACTTATGAATGGAAGGTTCAACAAGGAATTCTCTCAACTGCTTCTCTCGTAAGGAAAAGCTACCCTCTCAAGGTCCCAATACCTTGAGATCACATAAACATATAATTTGAATTGTATGAAGACTTTCTTACAGAGCAAATGAATAAACACTAAAAGATCAATGTGTATACAGAGAAAATGATGAAGAGTAGAGACTCGAGTATAAGCTTGTGAATTCTTGTGCTTCGTTGTTTTTGATGATCTCTGAATCTCTGTATTTATAGGTGTTCAGAATTTTCCCATTTGAGTAATCATCATTAGAGGAGCGGGGTTTTGCAACTGTAGAATGGCATGCGTACGTTTGAAAATTTCTTCTGTAGTAGGTGTGTGTTTGTCGTAACGTTGTCTGCCGTTGTTTGACTTTCCTTCATGTTTGTTTATTTCAACGTTCATCCTCCTGTATCATACTTATAAAATAGTCAAAATAATGTTAGACAATGATAATAAGTAATGATGATATGAATAATTAACAATAAACCATATTCAGATTGAACATTGTGAGACTTGGTATTTTTGATGATCTGGCAGAGCATTACTCGAGCATGAAAGGCTCACTTCGAGTGATCTCCTTATTTTCCTTCATATGCGTCAGTTCACGGGTTGTGCTTGCGTGGGATTTCAGAGAGTCAGAATTCTCACTCGCGAGTGATCTGGGGTCTCACTCGAGCACAACTCCTCCTGCTCGAGTGATGTTGCATTTTCCACTGTGAGTGCCTTCTCGGGTCATCACTCGCATACCATTTTAACAAGAGTGAGATTTTGTACTCGCGGGTGATATGGTCCCTCACTCGAGCACACACACTACTGCTCGAGTGAGACGCATATTCTCCAGGAATATGCTCTTAGTACCAACACTCGCATCAGGATTTCAGAGGGATGAAATTATCACTCGCAGGTGATGTGGGCCTTCACTCGAGCACACAGACTCCTGCTCGAGTGAGGAGAATATTCCCAAGTAATATACCTTTTAACCAAGCACTCGCATCAGATTGGGAGAGGGATAGAATTTTCACTTGCAAGTATTGATGTGTCACTCGAGCATATAAGGTTGTGCTCGAGCACACTTGCACTTCTCTGAAGTTCATGACTCTCGGCCAAACACTCGCAGTACCTTGCTCGAGTACAGGATGCTCATGCTCGAGCATTGATGTCTCTGCTCGAGTGAATCAAGGAAGCATGATAATACTTGCTCTTGGCCAAGCACTCGCGGACCTTCACTTGCATGTGCTCGAGTAAGAATGGCTTCTCTGCTCGAGTACAAACTCCAGTGCTCGAGTGAATCAGAGAATATAACAGTGGAATGCCTCTCGGGTGAACACTTTCTGGCTTTCACTTGCACCTGCTCGAGCACAGAAGGGATCTATGCTCGAGTGCAAAATCCATGCTCGAGCACTCCAGTGTAATTTGACAGCAGACACCAGAAAACATTCCTATATGCATTTGGTAACTTTGTAAACTTTTCTTAATCTTCTAAAGATATGATTTGCACATAATTGTCTTTTTGTTATCATCAAAACTTGGGATCTAACAGAAGATTTTGAAACATCACTTGAGTGATTGAAATTATTTTTCAAAAAACTGATTACCAGATGATTCACTATGGTGGACTGATAGTGATGCACTTTGTATCTCATCACTCGAATGATCTTCTTTGTAAAATGTTTTCTAGAAATCATATTACTATCTTGGTCACCATGGTGAAGTAGAAGTGATAGCAAATCTTTGCATCACTCAAGTGGTTACTTGAGTGATCATAAGAGTGAACAGTTTAGCACTTCCAGTAAGCACTATGGTGTTCTTCTATTTTTCAAAAACCACATCACTTGAGTGGTAAATCAATTGATTAATTGAAAATGTTCATAAAATATTTCTTTATTGCCTGAGAAATAAAATGACCAAGTTTCAACATATTACTTGAGTGGTCACTTAAGTGATCCAATTATTTTCACAGAAAATGTCCACTATGTATTTCAAAGACATTTTTAAACAATATATCTCCTGCAAATCAATTTCTTAAGCTTTGTTATCATCAAAACATAGAATCTAACAAGCCTAATCATTTCCATTAATTTGTTGTTTTAAAAAATTGAAATTGCCTAGCTTTAGTGATTTCCATTTCTACTCCTATGGTGCCAACTAATATGAACTCTATCAAATAAAAATGCTTCAATTCAAATTATTTTAATCTATATATTAGCCAAATCATTTCAATTAATTTGTTGTTTTAAAAATTAAAATTGCCTTGGGTTTGGTGATTTCCATTGCTACTCCTAGAGAGCCATCTAATATGAACTTTGTCAAATAAAAATGATCCAATTCAAATAATTTTAATCCATATGTCAACCTAATCATTTCCATTAATTTGTCATTTTAAAAAAATTAAAATTTTCTACGATTCGGTGATTTCCATTATTACTCCTAAGATGCCAGCTAATATGAACCTTGTCAAATAAAAAGAGAAATACTTACATACTCTATGTGTGTTGTGTCATCTGAACTCTGCCAAATGAAAATGCAGCAAATCAAATCATTTTAATCTTAGTTGGTTAATGACTCATATGAAAAAGGGAAAATCTCATATAAAGACGGTTGAATTACCCAAATTCTAATTTAGGTTACTAAGCTCAACAAATTATATATCAAGTTATGTGTCATAATTAAGGATTTAAAATTTAAGTCAAATTCACTCCATATCCCTTAGTTATTAAAACAAAAAAATTGAAAACATAACTCTATTATTTGCTCTATCAATTAATTCATTCGATATATAATCTATCTTCGATTGATCTATCAATTAATTGAAATAAATAATAAATAAATTGTGAATTACCTCCATTCCGATAGCTACCGTGTTAAACTATATATCTAGAAACTTTCTTTAAAAAAAACTTAGTAGTAGTAAACTTACAAGTTATTAGTCGATCTTGACCAAGCTATTGGATAGGATTATTCGTGAAACATTGTAGTACATAAGAATTCACCTCTTTTAATTATATATAGGAAAAAACTTAGGTCAAGTTAATTTTGTTCTTTAGGTCTAGGTAGCCTATTATATTCTGCCACATGTGTTAGTTTAACCTGTCAGCATTTAACCAACGTTAAACTATCATTAGGGCAAGAGGGAAGGGACGGTCAAATTGGGTTTTTCTCTTTTACTGCTAAACAAATTCTGATGATTGACTTGTGACCAAGGACACAAGTTCTACCCAAATGATTGGAGGTTCTTATGGTATGGTGTGCGTTTGCCCTTTTTTTATTGATATAGTTATTTATTCTAACAACTGGAGAAGGATGTGGAAAAAAATTGAAGTTTCATTTTAGATTGAACAGAATAAATGAAGTTGCCTAGGGAATCCATGGCATACTGGAGGACAGAAAAAGAAGTTTATGTAATCTCTCCATGTAATTCTTACTTTTGAGCCTTTTGGTTTCTCTGAGGATTAAGTTCAAAGAGATCAAAATCTTTTCACTCGAAAAGGAGTGGAAATTATGGATTTTTTTTGGCAAAAAAAAAACAATAATACTCACACGACACAGACAATGGAATTTACATAGACAATGGACTTTGCTTATACTATATATCCCTCTTGTTCAATGTCCAACGGTAGTAGTCTGATCGGAAAACCCCAATTTCCCACATCGTTCGCTCAAAGAAGAAAAAATGAATATTATGCATAATTAATGTTTGAAAGAAAGTCGGAGAACAAATGGTACTCTTTCATACAATACTTTATAAGGAATCAATTGATAGAGTAAATAATAGGGTTGTGTTTTTAATTTTAATTTGCTGTATTAATAACTAAGGGATATAAAAGTAATTTGAACTAATCTTAAATCCCTAATTATGATGCCTAACTTGATATAATCTTTTGAGCCTTTTGGTTTCCCTGGGGATTATGTTTAAAGAGATCAAATATTTTCACTTGAAAAGGAGTGGAAATTATGGGTTTTTTTTCCAGCTGAAAATCAAAGAAACACCGCTGATAATAGAAAAAAAGAGTTATGCATAAGTAATAGCACTCACACGACACAGACTATAGACTTTGCTTATACTATATATCCCTCTTGTTCAATGTCTATGGGCACTAGCCTGATCAAAAAACCCCAATTTCCTATGTCGTTCACTCAGAGAAGAAAAAAAAGAATATTGTACATAATTAATATTTGAAAGAAAGTTAGAGAACAAACAGGTACTCTTTTGTACAATACTTTCTAAGGAATTAATTGATAGAGCAAATAATAGGGTTATATTTTCAATTTTGCTGTATTAATAACTAAGGGATATGGAAGTAATTTAACCCAAATTTTAAATCTCTAATTATAATGCATAACTTGATATATAATTTATTAAATTCAGTAACCAAAATTAGAATTTGAATAATTCAACCGTCTTTACATGAGATTTTTCCTAATGAAAAAATTCTCATTTTAATTTGTTGTTAAAAAAAGAAAAACATCTTAACTTGAAAAATACTAGAATAAAATGATTAACCAATATTTTTCTTAAAACAAAGATATAATTTGAATTTTTTTTAGATGAGTCAACAATCAACTAGGATTAAAATGAAATGAGTTATTGTGTTTTTATTGAACATAGTTAAGACGATGTGACATTCCTAGAGTATATAAGTATTTCTCAAATAAAAATGCTCCAATTCAAATAATTGTAATCTATATGTCAGCCAAATCATTTTCATTAATTTGTTATTTTGAAAAATTAAATTTGGCTAGGGTTTAATGATTTCCATTACTATCCTCTCCTCTCAACTCCCCCCCTCAATTCCTCTCCCATTGTATTTTCACCCTCTCCCTTCATCCCATGACCCCATCTACTCATTTCCTTCCCTTTTTATTTTGGCTAAGCATAGGTATCCTCTCATTCGAGGTAATTCTGTTTGAGACACTAGCACTAAATGTGGACAACTCTCTTTGTAAGGATTCAAATATTGGTTTTCTACATTGTAAGAGGCTAATCCCTTTTACTAGACCCCACCCACGTTGGTTATTTCCTACCTTGTTTATTTTTCAACAAAAGCGACACACATCAGAAATTGAAAAAAGACCCCATATTTAAATTTTAATAAACAGTAATTCTAATAATTGGACCAAAATTGTTTCGCGTTTAAAGGACTGAAAATCCTGATGCCCAAACCTGCCTTTCTCATCTTTGAATTATTGTTCACCTTGCTAGCCTTCTAAGTCTGTCATTTCTGGAAATCTCTCTCCCTCCCTCCGTTTCGATTCTTAATATATCACTATATCATACCCTTTTAAGTTCAACTACTCTTACTTACATGAATAGGGATGGGTGGATGCCGCCATAAGTAGAACCAGGAAAACAGGCTGAACCCGTTGGGCCGACCGTTTTAGGCCCTGGCCCTTCAAGGGCTGGGCTTGCAAATTGTAGCCTTTAAAGGAAGTTGGGTCTAAAAGGGCAGGCCCTATAGGGCTGAGGGCTTAAAAAGGTTGGCCTGAGGCCCCCATTTATATATATATATATATATTTCTTGGAAAGGAAAACTGTGTTACCTTTTTGAATTGCCTTATTGAATCTATATGTCACTCTATCATCATATTGTATAAAGTATGATTTTTGAGTATACTGTTTTGCCTAATTGAATCATATTGTGATTTTTGAGTATATTGTTTTGCCTATTTCAAATAAAATCATATTGTATATTGTTTTACGTAATGGAGTATGATTTTTTATGGAGGTTTTGATTATTTGACTACTTGATCCTACTACTCAAAGTGAAGCACAATCAAATGTCCTTGAAATTGATGACAGTGGCGAAGAAAATGAAAATGATAGTTGTCATACTCATGTTGCTTAGATGTTAGAGTGTTTAGCTTCTTGCCTTTTTATGCTTTGGCCTTTGTGTGAGCTATTTATGGACATGATTCTACCTTTGGTTATACATAAATAACTTTGTTTGTTTGTTGTATGAGACGTGTTGTTTAAACATTAATATTAACAACATTTATGTGTTAAATTAGAACTTTAATCGTTGCTATTTACTAATTATATCTCTCTAAAAAAAAGAAGGAAAAATAGTTAAATATTGTGAAAATAACTTCTTGGTCCTGCGGGCCGACCTTGGCCTACATGCTCTCGGGCCGGGCCTTGAAAAACTACAAATTTTCTGATCCCGGGCCTAAAAGGGCTTTAGGGCCAGCCCTTTTAGGCCCTGACCAGTCAAGGGCTGCCCCTAATTCCCAGCTCTAGCCATAAGGCGATGAATAAAGATGATAGGGGGAAGTGAGAGAGCGACGGTGTAACCCCATCCATAATTATATCCGAAATACGTGACTAAAATGAAATAGATACCAATAATAATCAAATAACATTTACTAACCCATCATATGACGGGGTTTTTACAAATACCTTTCGAAATCATTTATAAACTTGGTCTCATATTCATATTTTGAATACAATTACTACATGAAGATAAATGACATTCATATAAATATCAGAGTGCACAACATAATCATCCCGGCAATCTCGGGTACATACCTTCGCTAAAGATACACAGGGCACAATTTTTACAATTCTTCAAATGGGGATTACACAATCTCATCTCAAATTCATAACCCTATATTCAATCGAATCATATTCAGTCTTTACAACTCATTGATAACCAACTACCAACTCTCATCTCAAAGGAGTCTTAGCCACTCCCTCTATGAGCCACTTGGCCTGTCTAAATTGTTGGTAGGGGAGGGTGAGATTCGAGAGAATCTCGGTAGGGAAACATTATCAATATGCAGGCAAGATAAGTGTTTAATGCATAACATGCTTGCATCACATAACTCATGCACATATACAATGACAAATCTATAAGCTCAATACTTCGAACGATACACATATGGCCATAGCATATATTGAAACATAGCTTCAAATCATTCATACTTGTTCCACATAATCAAGCAAAGCAATAACATGCATCAACATATTAATACAGTTATCAGAGCATGCAGGAGAGATAAGTTCCCTACCTTAACCCTTTTATGCCTTGAAATGTGTGCCTCAATCTACGTTCAAACAGCTCGGGGCTTCATATTCGATCCTACAATGTCAAATGTACTATTTAGACACTTCCATAGTGTTTCTGGGGGATTATATGAGGCTATATTAAAAATTTACTAAAATGCCCCCGGGGACCCAGCCTGGCCCCACCATACCTGGTCCAGCTGTACTTTTCCCGAATTTTTGACATAGGCTATTCTAACATATTTCCGCCTAAGCAATCCATTTCCGAAATTGAAATTATCAAATTCAATGTCAATTACAAAATTACCTTTAGCAGCCCCACTTTAAGGGTTTCAGGGGCATTTTCGTAATTATGCTTTTTCGGCCTTTTGCGAAAAAGTGCCCAACTGTAACCCCACCTAATTTTCGCTCCTGAACTCAATAGAATCATCAAATCATTAAAAATCCAACTCTAAGACCCATTTCTAGAGAGGGCCAAAATTCTCAAGTATTCCGGGGAAAATTGGGGTTTTTCGGTTTCGGCTCCGTAAACGCGTTCCTTTCTACTCCTAACCACTTTATTGACTATTCTATTAGGTTACAACCACCATTTAGTACCAATTTGGGCAGCATAACAGCCCCACACACCCATTTTCCATTTTTGAAACCAATGACAATCCAGCGAAATTTCACCTATTAAATTGTCCACAGTAGCCAGAATAGTCAATATACAAGAGTTTAGAAGTTACCTCAAGCTCCCACTAGCTTTTCTCAAGAGTGGCGGAAACCCTAGCCCTTCTTAACCATGAAAATTAAGCTTCCAACACCTTAAAGAACATGAAAGAGAAGCTTAGGAGCAAGGTTATACGCGTTAAGAGCTAGATCGTCAGAGAAATCGGCTTACCTTGTGAGATTTCTCCTCTCTCTCTCTCTCTCTAATAGCTCTCAACTTTCTCTCACTAGTTTCAGCTGGTTCAGCACGTCAGAAATGAGAGCTGAAGATGATGAGAAAATATTTAATTCCATGCTGATGTCATAATTCCTATTTTCTAATTTTCTGGCAGATTTTCTGCCCAAAATTTGAAAAAGCATAACTAATTCTAGAAAAATAGATATGAGGTGATTACAAAGCCAAATGAAAGGTATTTAAGTCCTCTTTATAGGAAAAATATGGGCCATCACCCAAAATTACCACAAAATTCCAGAATTACATAAAACTCATCGCTGCCTCAAAACAGAGTTCAGTTTCCATCCCAAACTTTGGACAGTCATATCTCCTAGCTCACAAAACGAAATGGCACAAATTATATGTCCATTTTGAAGTTTGGGATGTGAACTTTAAGATTGGAACATTTTAGAATCTTTAGACACCATTAACGGATTGCCCAGAATAGAGTTTCACTGGACAAAATTTCAGATTTTGCATCTTTGCTTCCAATGGTCCCATTTTCGTACCAAACATCATTCCCACATAAATTTTCACAAGGAATCCATTGGAAACACCAAATTAATCAAATTCACATCACATTGATATGTTTTCACAACAATCTCAACATGTCAACACAATTCACATTTCAAAACCTAACATTGCAACTTTTCCTTTCCAAAGTTCCAAACCAATTTCAATGACATCAAAACACACTATTACACCATTTCCAACACAATACCCCATTTAATTCTTCCCTTTATTCTAAGTCAATTTGGATGTTAATCCACAATTGAACTCAAATACAGGATTTCGGTGCTGCTCACAACACACACGAATCACATTCGAGTGTCAAATCACATCATATTCTCCAAAAGGGTTATTTATCACTAACCACATCCACTTTTGGAGTCATTAACCCTTAATCATAATTTGGGATCTTGCTAAACCGGGGCTTAGTAATCCACTAATCTTAGGCTTATTCTCTAAGCTCAAGTCTCAAAAGTCGGGGTATTACAGACAGGACAGTTATGGAAATCACCAAACCTTAGGCACTTCTATTTTTTAAAAAAAGCAACAAATTAACGGCAATGATTAGACTATCATATTAGCTGCCACTTGCATTGTAGCTTAGTGATATGAGAGCTCCTTTATAAATGGGAGGTCGCAAATTCGATTGCACTTATAACCTAGGCAATTAGTGCTTGCCTCTATAATTTTAAAAAAAAAAAAAAGTTTAGATTAGCTAGCTCTCTAGAAGTTAAGAAAACCAATATAAATTACAATAGAGAGACCAAGAAGTTAAAATATCTTGACGATTGAAAAACATTATAGAACTTGGTAGAATCCGACACCTTGCAATGAACATTTAATCTATGATGAAATGTATAGTAACTCATGTATTTATGACGAAAATAATGTTTTAAAATAGTAAAGCACACTTTTAGAGTTTAGAAAATTGTAAATTTAACTTATTTTTAGTAATTCTATAACTTCATATTTATGTCATGAAATATTATAAGATCACGCCTTTAGAAAGTAATTTGAATTAGTATAATATAAAAAACTGTGTATGTGGCGTATTGTCCTAGTGGCAAAGTAATTCTCTTGTTTAGGGATGGTGGTGGTTTTGCTTTCCCTCAGGTCTAGTTTAAAAATATATATATAGAAGGGAAAATTGTGAAAAAATCCTTCATTGGCAACTTATTTGCTAAATGGGACCTTCGCATGCAGAATATCTTCCCTGGTGTGCAGATGATCTTCCCTATGTGCAAAATTCTTCCCTATATGTGTGCAGAAATCTTCCCTATGTGTGCAAAAATCTTCCCTCCGTGTGCAGATTTCTTCCCTCCATGTGCAAGATACCTTCCCAGGTCCCATTTAGCAAATAAGTTTTCAATGAGGTATTTTTTAGCAATTCTCCCTATATAGAAACCGATTGAAATGAACTTGTAACCTTTAAAATGAATGTGTTTCAAATGCTTTATTTTCTTTAGATGATTATGCTTTATTTTCTTTCATTTCAATTATTGGAAGAAAATATTTGATTACCTTCCTATATGTTATTTTTATAATGATGGAATTTTGATGTCACAATTTATTTGGGAAAAGATAAATTTAATTAAAAGACACTATTATGAATTTTCCCTTATATATTTGGAGAACAGGTCATGTTGGATGATACAACTTATGGTTTATTGGATAAAAAATCTCCGAATAAACAACTGTAGTCATATTTGTTGGCTTATTTTCTGAATCAAGTATTCAAATTTGGGAGAAAGACAAATAAATACTACTTGAACTTCAAAATCCCAAATAAATTATTTTTCAAAAATCTGAGTTGTCAATTGCTATACTTTTTTTTGTCAATCTCATTACTCTTATTGTCAATAAAACTAATTTGAGATTTGAAGTTTAAATGGTATTTAAATGTCTTTTTCCCTTCAAATTTTGAAACCAGTTTAATTTTTGATAGACCCATGATGAAAGGGAATTATCAGGATAGCTGCAAAAACAAATAAGGACAATTTATATTGGAAAACAGATAGAAAAATAATTTTGAAATTTCAAAATTCCAAATCAGGTATTTTCCCAAAAAAAAAAAAAAAGAGTTATGAACTACTTATCAAGTTTCGTCATTTCTCTTATTATCAACTTTTGATAACAAGCCTGATTTGAGATTTTATAATTTTAAAGTTCTTTTTCCATCTTTTTCCTATTTATATTCAATCCCCAGGAAATATAATTTTGAAAATAAATAGGACACCGGTCAAACATTTTCATCATATTACAGATTCGCTAGGTACGTAGGATTGAATATATTCAATGCCCAATGAAGATATTTTCTTTTTCATGGTCAGCCCCTTGGTAATGCGCACATAATTACCTAAAACATAGTAATTAAGCCATATACATCAATTAGCAGATGAATTGGCTCCTATAATCGATATTATAATCTTTTGATGCTATGGTAAAAACATACATAGGTGGCACTTTATTAAGTATTTCATGGACCATCAATCAAACGTCCTCGCTCATTCCTTTTTTTTATTGCTTCTGCCCATTGCGTTGTGCACTGAACAATAAAATATCAAGAATAAAAATGCTGGAGTAATGTTTTTTTTTTTATTACAACGTAAATGGACAGAATGTAGTGTTGAGGATTTGGCAATTGTGGCATACAAAAATAAGCAACTGAATAGCATGTTAGGCAACTGAACAGCTTGTTTTGTCGTTTTGAGACACTTAAATTTTCCTCTCCAAGTAGAAAACCATATATCAAGATCATCGCATTTTATGCATGGCCCTTCTCCAACATTAATAATGGATTAGCGTCCAACTAACAATAGGGTCTAGCTGGTACAGCCAATGATGCAATATTTTTGCCATTTTGTCACCCTATTTTTCAGGGATTTGTTAAGGGGAATGCCACATCTTTATTTTTAGAAAAGTTACATAATAACTCTTAACGACTGTGGTGCAACTCAAATAATACATTTTATTGTTTTGCATGTATTCTCATCTCCAAAACCAAATGTAGATGGGTGTTACATGACTCTCTAAATTATTCCACGCTCGTCATTTTTCAAGGTAGGTTTCTTTTTTCAAAGACGACATTTGGACTCCAAGAATAAATGTATTTTTTTATTTTTAAATTCAATAATAAATATTAAATAATAATGAGTAGCAAAGGCTAGTAAAGAAATCGAATATTTAATTAAAAAAAAAGGAGCTATTACAACCTTAGTAGTCAAGTATGTTAAAATAAACAGAACCAGTAACGGAATCCATTTAAAAAAACTGCAGTTACTGCAATTTTTCAAGATATGCTATAGACTTTAAATTTATAATCAAATATTTAATAAGGGTGCCTTATGTTTTCTAAGTAGGCCATAAGTATGAGGAAATATAAATACATTATATTTTTACAAAGTAAAATACTTATGTCAAGTTTCTTATATTTATTTCGTTAAATTCTCCAATCATATGTGACCATGTGTTCCATTTTTGAATTATTATCATTCAACTATAAACCCATATAAGAAAAATAAGACACATGGTCACAAGTGATTGGAGAACTTAACATAATGGATACGAAATCTATGGTTGTATGCTTACCATTGAAGAGCCACTTGGATCATCACCATTACTTCCACCTTGTCAAAAGTTTAAGCCCAACCTTTGATCAACTAGTTCTAAGTAATTCTCCTTCTTCTGTCAGAAGAGACGTGCCTGGAGAATACAGCATTATATTTCTACCTCAAGATCCTTGATCAATCCATTATTATTATGGTTGCTCGTCTATATAACAATCCAAAGCCACACTGACACATATTGACCCAAAGTTGCAATGAATAAACAAAACAAACCAGACATCCGCTAAGACAAGTTCATCTACAGCTATGCGATCCATGCCAAGATTAGCGCACAACCATAGTTAGAATGAGAGTCACAATCAGAAACCATAAAACAAGGGGGAAATTTTCAGTTTAATTTCTGCAAGACTTGGTTAGTAAGATGCAAAGAAATTTATGATACAGGCACCATTTTGATACTACTTTATTCTGATGGAAGCAAGTGTTGTGTTTTGTCAAGATTGATGGGTTCAAGTATATAGAGCGAGATAGCATCAACAAAACTATTCCAAGCACATAAGACATAACCTAATCTTAACAAATGTCACCGTAAAGATTATTCTATCATATGAAGAAGAGTATGAAAGCTAAATAAGGGTTGTAATGCAGAAACAACAGGACAAAACAAACTTTTGCTCTTTGCAAATAGCAGAATCATGGGGGAAAAATTCAATTTTGATGTGCATATCGCAAAGCGATAGAGGTGATCAAACTAATATCATAAATAGGTCAAATAAAGCAAGAAACATCTGATATTGGATATTTAAATTATCATTGTACACAACATATCTAAAGGGCATCAAACCTCATCATTACATAATGATCCAAACTAACACGGATTAACTTCCACCAAAATATTTAAACATTGCAAATTTGCATTGTAACAATTAACCTTTAGGATCAAAAGGTTCTTCATAGCGGATGTTGCCATGTGGTACCAAGCTTTCCATATAACTAAAAACATCATGATAATCGCCATATGTGGGGATAACAAGCATCTTCAATTCATTAGTAGAGATATTGATCAAATATAGACCAACTTTTTATTCATCATTTTCCATTTCATGCCTACTCTCATTTGTAACTCCAAGCATTCCAATATCAATATCAATACAGACAATTTCATTCCTCCAAATGGTCTCAACGTGTAACATGGATGGACATGGATTGCTACTCCATTTCTTAGTCCAGCTCCATCTCTCTGTAGATGAACCTATATCCTCCTCTAACACCCACAAATCAATCAAAGAATATAGACAGTTTGGAAAGTCACCAATCCTAGTGGGAGAAAGCATAGCCAACTTGTCCTTGAACACAATTAACTGAGACAATGAATTATCAGATAGAGGAGGCGTGTTATTAATGATAACACTTCCATGGCTATGTCAAATGAAACTATCAAATCAATACCATCTTCACCCTCTTCCTCCACACCTCGCTTTTCACTATACCAAAAGATAGATCCATTGGCAGTCACAGAATCACCAAAAAGCCTTACACCTTCTAAGCTACCGAATTCCATTTCCTTCCATGAACTTGTGCTTAATGAATACACTTCAATTCCGCTAATCACTACACCACTCTGAGCATAAGTTCTCACTATCTTATGATCAATAACGATTGCACTAACCCAAACCCTACCATGCAATCCCACTCATCAAATCAAATAGTTCTGATTCCAGGGATCTGTCTGACCTCTCTAATAGCAGGATTCTATAACAAGAGGGATTTGCATAAAAGAGGGACAGAATTAGACATATCAAGATCATCGATTGCAATACAGAGCAAGCCATTGTAGGAACCGATAATCCTAACCTCCAGCGAGGAATCGAGCAAAGCTGAGTTCTAAACTTCATGTACAAGCAAGTCGCTATCAATCAAATGTAAGTGCAGAGGTTCACATATACTACTATGTTTGAGAAGAAGAAAATCGTTTTGAAGATAGTTGTGGTGGAGGTGGTCAGCGACGAAAGATGAAGTTTTGAAGAGATTTTTCCAATGTTTGCACACACATTGGAATCGAATTAGGGATTTCACAGGGCATTTGAGAATGTTTCTCATAATTTCTTCGGGAAGAAATGGCGCGTCGCCTTGTGCCGCCATCTGACTCATTGTGCTAGAGAGAGAAAAGAATAGATCGATGAGGGGAAAATAGAAGAAATTTGGGCAAAGAATCAAAACAAGGTACCTGAGCTTTACTTGTCGACCAAGAGGAAGGAATCTTATCTTATAGGGCAAAGGCCTCACATCCAATTAGGATCATTTCTAGGGATAGGGATCACAGAACAAAATGGGAAGATGATGGTTAGCCGCCAAAATTATATTGCCGCTTTATTTTTATTAGGGAAAATTACCATAAAATACCTCATTAGCATAATATTTGTTGAAAGGGACCTAAGGTACAGAAGACATGAACTGTCATTATTTTCTTAATAGTAAAATACTTAAATACCCTTATTTGATTAATGAAGAAAGAAGGGAAAGAAGGTCTGAAATTTTGATTTTGATGGCTCGCGAAGTTGAAGAGTAAAGGGCGGACGCGATGGAGAGAAGCGGACAAGGTTGAGAGAAGCGAATGAGGGTGTGGGAGTTAACGATGGAGGTGGAGTGTGGGTCTTAGTGGCAACGGTGTAGGCTTGGTCTCTGGGGTAGCGGCGTGGTCTCTGGATCCGTGTGGTGGCGGGGAGCTATGTTGGTCTTTGCGGTGTCGAGGAGGTGTTGGGTACGGCGCGGAAGCCTCTCCATGTAGTAGCACGGACATAGGAGGACGACAATGCTTTTAATGTAGGTACATTCTTGGTCCCTTAATTGCCCTATTTCTTCTCAATCTCCCCAATGCGTAGTAATTTTAATTTTTCTGATTATGCGATTAATCAATAGGGCATCTTTTCCCCAATAATTATGTTTTTGGATTTAAAAAGTAGCATATAGTGTTATGTATTTGTGATTATGCTATAATTTTGTTTGAAAGTGGCTTGCTTGAGTTTTTGTTAAATGACTATTTTAATTTTTGAAATGATTCTGATGTCTACAAAGGAATTCACTATAAGAAGGTGGAACATTATGGAGTTGAGACAAGCTTCTAATGGCATTTCCATTTTGATGTATAAGGGGCCTAAATTGAAGCATGTCTTATTTAATTTCCCTTTGTTGTAATCATTTGGCATCTTTAAGATGCTCTACCGTCAAGGTTTTCAAGGAAATCACACAGCAGATATGGCAGGGATTTACTTATTGTGTGCTTTAGTTATGATATTTGTGGCTTGTGCCTTTTTCTCCATGTTATTTTTAATAAAATATCACCCCCAGGGCTGGGATCTATATCTTTCCTATTTGTTTTGATGGTTTCTTCTTTTTTTCATACACAAAATAATAGTGGAGTGAATTGTGTAGGCACTAGTACTTATGGTTTGTAAGTTGTAGCATTTACACAATAGATTCCTGTTTATAAAGTCTTTAAGATGCATTTTCATTAGTGACTATTTCTTTATTTTCTTTTCAGGAATAAGGAAGGAATGACCAGCTCTTAGAGCTATATTATTCTTACTGGCATTTCTGTATGCCTTTTAGAGCATGGGCATTCACTTTCCAATGCCATCACCTAATAGAGGTACTGATTTACTCTATCAGGATTATGTCTTTGCATTGTCTCTCACTTTCTTATTAAGCAGCCATGTTTTTTATGAGCTTACTCTAGGTGCCATTCTCATACTCGTTTTATGTTGAAAGTAGCAAGAAACTTTTAATAGGAAGAACTTGAAGGTGTGAAATATTTCTTTGTATCCATTACTAGGTTTTTTTTAGCTAACTTGGCCACTTGAACTGGCATCCTAGAATACAAAATTAAAAAGATATGCTTATAGGTTTTGGTATTTAACCACAATTTGCCTAACATATCATGCTAATATATTTCACTTTTACATTTATAATGACAAGAGAAAATAATGCAATTGTAACCCAATTACAACACAAAATACATCTTCCAGAGTCTTCACACAATGTATTAACCACTGTATTTCACCCCTAATTCTAAAAAACATGAGGGACTAAAAAGGCAATATACAAAATGTCAGTCACTAGCTAACTAACTAGCCAATGATGCATTATATTAGTGTACTTGAAGAAGGTGAGGTCAATAAGGATTTGGGTACTTGCACCTTTGTCTAGTGTGCCCTTCCTAATGGCATCTTGAACATTTATACACATTCTTGCCTTAAAATTGAGATTCCCATCTACTTGTACATGGTCTCCCAGGCCGATGGCTTGTGTTAGGGGGCCACAAGAAGATCTCATTCTGATAATTATTGAATTGCAAGTCATTTAATTTTGGCATGTCATATATATTAATTGGCATTATTGTTCTATTATATATCTTCTCTTGTGTTGGACTTAAGTAACGTTCTTCCACATATCAGTAAACATTACCATTCACATGTTTAATGCATGCACATGTATATGGGCATGGTATACCACACATTTGCCAACCCTTGCAAGCACATTCTTTCAATGCAATATTTACAACAACACGAACTTCTCCAATTTGAACTTCAAATGTGTGTGAAGAATATTGCAACACTAGCATCCCTTCACTACACAACACATTTTCCTTTAACTTTGCTTCTATGTTAGGTCCCACTCCATTTTTCCATAAGATAATTGCATTTTTGCTAGTAAATAGTTTCTTTGCTAGCTTCTCTTTATGCTTATTTATCAATGTCAATACTTGATGTTTTCTCTCTTTCACAAGCCATGCATTATATGACTTAGCCAAATTAGTGGTTATATTCTCCAACCTTCTGAATGGTAACCGTGAGAATGCCCAATGGTCAATATCACCAGGCTCTTCAAGTCAGGTTAATAATTCACGGTTAAAATATCGCATATTGGCTAAAGCTCTTTTAAAGTCACAATCAACTCTAGCATATGCAATCCCATCCAGCATCTTCAAAGCATTATCCTTTTTGGTTTGTGTATTTCTCCTCGAGCCTCTATAAAACTTTGAATACTCTAAGCTGAAGTTCTCTTTAACATGCTTATAACAATAGGCATACCTCTCACTCACTAAAACATTTCGAACAACATGTATTATTGTATTGTATTTTTCTGATACAATCACCACTTCAAGAGAGTTTAAAATGTCTTCCACATTTTGCATAAACCATGTCCAATCATCATTAGTCTCCCTACCTATAATGGCACAAGCAACAAGTTCAGTTGATTATCAGCATCAAGCGCAGGTACATATAACATTGTCCCACGATACGGCCCACTAAGGTGAGTTCTATCAACATAAAGAATTAGTCTGCATCCTCCTAAGAATCCTTTGATGAAACATCTATTTGCGATGAACAATCTATTAAACGTATGGTCAGCACATGCTTCTCATTTTGCCACTGTCTTTGGGTTTATTTCTATTAGTCTCCTATAATACCAAGGAATCAACATGTATGATTTCTCAGCTAATTCCTGTATCTCAACTAGTGCTTTCTCCTTACCTTTTCATGCTTGATCATAAGACATTGATAAACCATATTCCCTATAAACCTCACGTCTTATCTCATGAGCTGGTTTATCTAAACAACCCCTTAGGCTATGTTTGGTTGGAGGTTTTGCTAGGTTATTTTAGGTTGGGGGAGGGTTGGAGATTTAAAATGGGTGTTTAGTTGGAAGGAGGGGAGGTTAGGGGTGTAGGGGTTTTTTATCTTTTAATGGTCACCTTCCCTCTTTTATAAAACCTCTAAATTTGGGGGTTTTGCTAGGTAAGAGAATATTTGTGTCCAATGTGAATAAATTGCCCATGGCAATTTTTTGATTTTCCACCACTGCCTTATCCTGTGAAACACATATTTCCCTCTACTATTTCCTTATTTTCATTCCTTCTCCTGCTCGAAATCCCTTTTTCCCTGTCTGCTTCATGTGCTCGGTTGTTGATCATCATTTCTAGCCGCTCTTCCAGGCGTCGTCATCACCTCCTGCCTCTGCAGCCACCATTAGTTGTTGTTGAAGATCGTTACTAGTCCGTTTGGTTGTAGATTGCGTTGACTTATTCAAGATCTTGCTCCTCGAACATTGTATCAGGCTCCTCTTCTAAACACCACTGATATTGTTGCCTGATCTGTTGATTGCACCTTCATCCAGGTAAGTTTATTTTCTGTCATGCTTTCTTTCTATCAATTTTGTACTGAATGCTGCCACCGTCACTGCCTACCTTATAATACCCGAAATTTTGAGATTTTAGGCTAGAGAATAAGCATGAAATAAGTAGACTGCTAAGCCCCAATTTAGCAGGATTCCAAATTGTGATTAAGGGTTAATGACTCCAAAAGTGGATATGGTTAGTAATAAATAACCCTTTTGGAGAATCTCATGTGATTTGAGATCCGAATGTGATTTGTATGTGTTGTGATTCATACCCAAATCCTGTATTTGAGTTCAATTATAGATTAACATCTAAATTGTATGAAAATAAAGGGAAGGGCGTATGTATGGTGTAAATGAATGAGAAAATTTATTTGGTGGTGATTCAAGAGGAATTGCAATAATCAGGGGCAAAATGGTAAAGTTACCTATCAATTGGTCAATTACCAAAGAGGAAACTCATTGGTAACTTCAAGATCAATGGTTGAGATTGATTTGTGCAATAGATCAAGGGGTGGAATCATGTGTGTGTATGTGCCTATGTGAACTCATAAAAGATGTGCTAAAGGTATGACACATGGCACTTTTTGAACCCTTGGATCTTAGTCAATTTGTCAAAGATTTCCCTCTCTCCTCTCCTCTCTATGTGGTCATCCAAGAGGCCTTTATGCCTCCAAAAATCTGATATCTTCTTCATCTCATCCCTCTCTCTCCAAAACCTCCATTTTCGCCAAGCTTGGGGAAGGAAAGAGAAAGAGAAAGGTGATGTTCTAGCCTTGTTCTTGTCCTCTAATGCTCAAATACCCTTCTATAATGTTGTTCATAGTGATGAGAGCTTCATCTCTATGGTTTTAGATTCTTGATTGGTGGTGTTTGATAGCTTAAGGAAAAGTGTAAAGATGAAGAATCAAGGAATTGGTTTAGGAAAGAAGAAGAGGTAAGTATTTGAAGCCTTTTGATATAAGTTTTGTGATTTGTGGATGAGCTTTGTGAATTTTGAATTTTGTCCTGATTTTCTTGTGATTTTGGATTCAATGAATTGGGTTGTGTTTTATATTGAAAATGGTTTCATGTTGTGGTAGTTAGTCATTGGAATTGGTTTGGATTAGATTGGACACATGGGTTGCAAAATTGGAAATGTTGTCCATTGGAAGTCTGTCATGGGAAGTCTGTTTTTGTTGCCTTTTTGAATCAGAAAATGATGTCAGAAAATTATGAAACTTTCAAGTCTTAAATATCACATCCCAAGCTTCAAAATAGACATATAATTGGTGTCATTTCGTTTTGTGAGTTGGGCATTATGGTTGTCTAAAGTTTAAGGTCGAAACTGGAATATGTTTTGGAGCAATGTTGGATTTTGTGTAATTCTGGAATTGTGTGGTGATTTTTGGTAATGTGTTATATGTTTTCTATGAAGAGGACTTAAAGAGCTTTCAATAGGCTTTGGTATCACCTCATTTTGATTTTTCTGGAATTAATTATGAATTTTCAAAGTTGACTTGGCTGCAGCAAAAAATATTGGCTGCAGCGCAAAAGTTTCTGTGTGTGTTTTGGCCGCAGCCAAAAATTCTTGGCTACAGCCAAAAACCTTCTGTGCATGTTTTAACTGCAGCCAGAGGATTCTTGGCTGCAGCCAACCCCCATTTTTAGTATTTTATGATTTTGAAAAATGATTTCCAACCTAATACTTCCCAATCTTTTAGGCTTTCATTAAGCTTATTATAGCCACATAAAGGTTGTGAATGGTAACCAATTTTAAGTGATATGAAAGTAAGGATTTGGAATCAAGATTGATCCTATGTCCTTACTTTGGTTTTAGGATTTGATATTTCCTTGATCATGAGTAGCCGATACTGGAGCATACGTGGAAAGAACAAGTGTAGGAACTTACCTCTTCTGCATGTATTTGATATTTGTGTTGGTGTATTGATGCATGTATTGCTTTGCATGATTATGTGGAACATATATGAATTATTGTAGCTCTTTTCTATTTATGCTATGGCCATGAGTATGTTGTTGAAACATTGAGCACATAGATATGTCATTATGTGAACATGAGTTATGTATTGCAAGCATGTCATGCATTAAACATTTATCTTGCATGCATACTGGTATTTGTTTCCTACTTAGATTCTCTAGAATCTCACCCTCCCTACCAACATTTTAGATAGGACAAGTGACTCGAGGAGGGAGCAAGCAATCAAGGGTGGCAAGGATTCCTTTGGGATGTAGAATTGGTAGTTGGTTATCATAGTTGGGAAGTATTCTATATTTGGTATTTGTATTTGGATTTGAATATGGGAATGTATATTCGGATATGTATTTGAAAGGATATTGTGTAATTCCCGTATGAGAATTTGTGAAAGGGCGTTTGTGCCCTGTAAGGTTATGATTTATGTATGGAACTTGGGGTTTGCCAGGATTATTATTATGCACTCTGATGTTTATAATAAATGTGATTTATCTTCGCAAAGTAATTGTATTCGAAATGTGAATAAGAGACCAGGTGTATTAGATTTTGAAACATATTTGAGAAAACCCTATATCAAGGATGGAATTGTAAATAATTTTTTATTATTATTGGTCTCTATTTCATTTTAATTTCGTATTTCGGATATAATTATGGAGGGGGTTACATGCCTTATTTCCATCTAGCATTTATTGTAACTATTGTGGCTTTTACTGTGTTTTGAAGTTATTGGGCATGATTTGGGTTCTGCTGTGACTTGTAAATTTGCTATGAATCTGCTTGAAGTTATTGTGTTTCCGGATTCTGGTGTGACTTGTAAATCTGATTTGGGTTGCATTCATGCTTATTGCTACATATACAACTCTCAGATGATACCTAGGCATGCATCTGGTACTACTTGATAAGGACCAGAGTGGAATTCGGCACTTGTGCTATGTTCAAATAAATTTGCTGTGAATTTGCTTGATAAGGATTGCAAGTTGCTTTTTAACCATAGTCTAGCTCATATGGAAAAAGGAAGGGAGAAAATAGGGGAAGCGATAAAAAAAAATATTTCTTTAGTTGATCGGTCATGTAGTTGATAATGATATTGCTAATTGATTTCATGGGAATCTTATCTTCTAGCTTCTACTTATATCTATCAAACCAAGTTGACTATTTCATTAGTTGATTTGGTTACTGGCCTTTGCTTATGAATGCATGCTTCCTATTGAGTAAATTTTATGTCTTTAATTACTTGACAATTGATGTTAAGAAAACTTGTTTTGGGTTTCTACCTGTGCCTAGAACTCCAAGTTTAAGGCAATCTTCCCTATATACCCTGAAAACACGCTTGATTATACCTGATGATCAAAACCTTTTTCTAATGCCTTCCCTTCATTGAAAATATACTCTCCCTTTTTTGGCTTTCCTTTCCATCCACTTGCATGTCATCTTTCACAATAGTGAAGATACTATCTTCACACTATAATTCTGAGAATTGATCTTACTTTTTACATAAGCTTACTCTTTCTTTTTAATTATGAGGGAGGTCAAAGGACCTAATAAGGGTTAGCTTAAGGGGGTAGGACTAAGCAAAGAAAATCTTCTAAGCATCACACTGGGAGACTTTTTATCCATCCTTGTTATAGATGCGACCCTGTTACCTTTTAGACTATGTTACTGTGAATACGCCAAAAAAGCTATTTTATATATTAAAAAAAGTGATGTTTTCGTAATTATACTTTTCAAGTTTTTCTGGAAAAGTGACTATCTGTAACCCCACCTAATTTTCCCTCATGAACTCAATGAAACTATCGAATCATTGAAAATCTAACTCTAAGGCCTATTTCTAGAGCTAGCTAAAACTTGTAGGAACTCCAGGAAAAATTGGGGTTTTTGAAATCCGACTCTATAGATGTGTTTCTTTCTACTCTTAACCACTTTATTAACTATTACATTAGGTTACAACTACCATTTGGACCTAAATTCGGCAGCATAACCCTTAGGCCAATTCAATTTCCAAATTTCAAATCAACGACAATCCGATGAAATTTCACCGAATAAATTGCTTACGGCAGCCAGAATAATTAATATACGAAGGTTTGGAAGTTACCTCAAAACTCCTTCTGGATATCCTTGATGTGGCTGAAACCCTAGCTTTTGTAACACCAAAACTTTTGCTTCAAACACCTCAAGCAACATAGAAGAGAAGCTTAGGAGAAGGATTATACACGTTAGGTACGAATTCACTAAAGAAATTGGCTTACCATGTGACTTTTCTTCTCCTTTCTCTCTCTATAATTCCACACATTCTCTATCTATATTTAGCTGAACTTCACAGTTGAAATGAGAGGAAGATGAAGATAGGAAATGTTTAATAGTCCATGTTGATGTCATCTTTTAATGAGTTGATGTTATAATTCCGTATTTTCCTATTTTTAGATTTTCTGGTAGATTTTCTGCCCAATCTTTGAAAAATCATAACTAATTCTACAAAAATCGAATTAAAGTGATCCCAAATCCAATGGAAAGCTATTTAAGTCCTATTCACTAGAAAAATATGGGTCAATGTTGTTAATAACTATAAAAATACATAATTACATGAAACCCCATACTGCTCTAGAATAGCTTCCAGTTTTAACCCCAAAATTTGGAAAATCATAACTCCTAGCTCACAAATCGAAATGACACAAATTATATGCTCATTCAAAATATCCATGCAAACCCACTACCTTGTACAAAGTTTTAATGGATAGAATTTCCAACTTTTGCACAATTGTTCCCAATGGTTCCAATTTCACAACAAACACTTTCCTCACACAAATTTTCATAAGAAAGCCATTGGAATCACTAAAACAATCAAATTCTCATCACATCCACTTTTGAAGCCATTAACCCTTAATCACTTTTTGGGATATTACACAGGCAAAGAGAAGAAGGCTTCACTAATTTCATGTAAGTCGCTTGCTCTGTTCTTTATCAATTCTCTGGTTCTATTCTCTATCTTCTGTAGTCCCTTTTCTCATTATGGGTATTTACGTCTTTTACTCTTACGAAAATAATGGTAGTTTAGGACCTCTATACCTTAGGTCCGTTTTAGCAAATATTATGCTAATAAGGTATTTTATGACAATTTTCCCTTTTTATTATTATTATTATACCTGAATATTTTATTGAAAACGTATCAGGATGAATAATAAGTTTTTTGGGTAATCAAGAAAAGTCTATAAATAGTTAAGCGTTAAGGTGCAAATTTACCAATGAAGTTTTGTCCGTGAAGCATCTGGCACAAACATGTTTTAGAATGGGCAAAAATATCATTGAACAATTAAAAAAGGTGCATCCATCACAAAACTATTAAATTTGACCTAATGTTGTTAGAGGTTTTCTTCTCTTATAATTTAACGCTGTTAGGTCAAATTTAATGGTTTTGTATTAGATGCACCCTTTTTTAATTGTTCATTGGTATTTTTGCCCCTTCTAAAACATATTTGTGCTAGACGCTCTTCAGACAAAACTTCGTTGGTAAATTTGCACCTTAACCCAATAGTTAAATATGAAAAGAATTTACCTTTTCAATATTCTATATCTGATTAAATATTTTAAATACATAATGTTGTCATTATAAAGTTAAAGCATATATTTAGCCTTTTATATTTGCATCAAATTCAATTTTAGTCCTTTAAATTTATAAAGTACGTATTTAACCCTTCAATCTTAATACTGTTTGTTTGGTCTAACGAAAGATACTAACTCATTGAAATCACATTATTTTAATTCTTATTGGCTTCCACATCAACTTAATTTTTTTAACAACTTTATATTTTAATTAAAATAATTGGCAAAAGTTCTAAATCTCTTTTTCTTCTTTTTTTCATCTCCTTTCCTTCACCATAGAAAGACTTTGCTGCCAAATGTCCTTCTTCCTCCCTAAGACCATAACACCAACTTTATCTGTCTCCTCCTTTGTGAGGCTCTTCTATTCTAGAAAATAACGCATGTACATGATGATGGGGAACTTGTTCCTCCCTCACTGGTTGAGATTTTACAAAGACCGATATTGTTGAACTTAATTTTACAGGCTTTATGGCATTTTCTCTACTTGAGAAATTCTTAGGTGCACCACATCATTTAAACAGTGCCTAATAAAAATGCACCAACTCAATAAAATGTAGGCCTACATGTCATCTTATATGGCTCTCTCTCAATTTAAATTATTTTATGGAAAAAAATGTGACATTGCCAGCCTCTTACTCTCTCCCCCATTTTTCAATAGATAGCAAAACTATTCCAAGCACATAAGACATAACTTAATTTTAACTACTGTCACCGTACAGATTATTCTATGATCTAAAGAATATGCAAGCTAAATAAGGGTTGTAATGCAAATAGAACAGGACCGAACAAACTTTCACTTTCACTATCACATGAGTAATCTTTTCTAAGAATATACATTGTGAAGTGAGCTGCTATTGGTAGATGGTCTAAAAATTATGGACTATAATTTTTTGGTTACCAGAAACCCAAATTAAATAAAAGGTAGAGAGAACTGAACAAACAACATAGATTGTAAAGGATTTTAGAGTCTGACAAGAAGAGAGTAAAGTGTGAAGAATGGAGAGAAATATTATTGTATATTTGACATTATACCTGTTGTACACCATATATAGAAATCTGACCTAACACATCGTCTCTTAGGGTCTATTTGGTGTGAGGGATTTGGAGGGGAATGGAGGGGAGGAAAAATTTTTATGAGTTGAATTTTAAAAGATTGAAGAAGTGGGGTAATAAAATTTTAATAAAGAGAATATATAAGATAAAAGAGTGAGAAAAATTAATTAAAAATTTTTAACAACACTTCTCTAATTTTTTTAAATTCAACTCAAAAAAATTTTCCCTCCGCCCACTTTCCCTCCCCTCCCCTCAGACTAAACAAGCCCTTACTCAACTAATTGGCTACAAATAATTAGCTAGATTCTGTTACACTCTAACCAATGTGTAACTATTTAATTACATCATCATTCCCCTTCAATTTGACATACTCTCTTATATGAAGATATTGATCTCCCAAAATCTACAAACTTTGAACTAGAGAGTGGTTTGGTGAGGCCATCAGAAATCTGACTAGTAGATGGTATATGAGAGACTTGAATTTCCTTCCAAATAGCCCTATTACAAACAAAGTGAAGATCTAATTCCAGATGTTTGGTCCGAGTATGTAGAACTGGATTTGCTGCGATTAGCACAGTGCTATGATTATCACATAACACCTGAGGTATGACGAGCATATTAACTTGGAGTTTAGACAACAAAGACCATAGCCATAGAACCTTAGACACAGTAGAGGCCACACTCCTGTATTTGGCTCTAGTACTAGAGTAGGCCACGAGTTGTTGTTTCTTTAAAGAGTAGGTGATTAAATTTTTGGCAAAATAAATACAAAAAGCACTTGTACTACACCTATCATTTTAATCAGCAACCCAATCGGCATCACAATAGGCTATAAACTGCCTATTATTGGAAGGAAACAAACACAAACCTTGATTTATAGAGCCAGCAAGATATCGTAGAATACATTTAACTACTACCCATTGTTCTTTTAATGAGGACAACATGAACTGGTAGACTTTATTGACTGAGAAACTGATTTCAGGCCTAGTTATGGTAGCATATTGTAAGGCACCCACAATTGACCTATATAACTTCGGATTGGCAAATAAATGTTGCCCTTCCTTGAAAAGTTTGATATTTGAAGTTATAGGGGTAGGAACACCTTTAGCACCGGACATTCCTGTTTTACGAAGAATATCTTTAACATATTTGGCTTGAGAAAGAAGGGAACCATCTCTCAATTTATGAACCTCAATACCAAGAAAATAGCTTAGAACATGCAAGTCCTTGAGGGAAAATTCATTGTTCAATGCAAATACTACTTCCGAAATCTTAGAGGAGGTACCAGTGATACTAATGTCATCAACATAAGCTACAATATAAAATATCAGAACCATCAGTTCTAATGAAAAGAGATTGATCACACTTACTACTAACAAAACCAAGTTTATGAAAAGCAGTGGATAGTTTCTCAAACCAAGCACGAGGTGCTTGTTTGAGACTATACAATGCCTTGTCAAGCTTACACACCAAAGATTTATCATTGCGCTCATAGCCAGGAGGTTGCTGCATATAAACCTCCTTGTGAAGAGATCCATTGAGAAAGGCAATATTAACATCAACTTGCCTAATTGACTAGCTATGAGAGATAGCAATGGACAAGACAACACAGATAGTAACTGGCTTTACCACTGGACTAAAGGTTTCGTTAAAGTCAAAACCTTCTTTCTGATGAAATCATTTAGCTACAAGTATGGCTTTGAACTTTGCAGTTGAGCCATCAGGATTGGTCTTGCACTCTTGCATTTCCATACCCATTTACAACCAATGGCTTGCTAGTTAGGAGGTAAATGAACTAGGTGCCAAGTTTTATTCTTTAGTAAAGCTTCATATTCAGCATCCATAGCTAATTTCTACACAGAAGAAGTAAGAGCTTCTTGAACACTAGACAGTTCATGTTCAATAGAAAATACTTTTTGTTTAAAAATACCATTCATCAATTTTGTTACAATGTATCACTCATGTGCTAGTACTAGTATAGGAGACTGAGCAATATCCCATGCAGCTTGTGAGGACGAATAAAAAGAACTCATAGAGGAAGATTAAACTTCTCTAGAACTAGAGATAAACATATCAGGAGTAGTAGGAGTATAATTAATAGTAACATTGTATTGGTGTGACACAGGACAGACAACAAAAGGAGAAGGAATGACAAGACAAGACATAGATGAGGAAGAATAAGGACTAGAAGGAGGATTAGACACAAGGATAGAGTAAGGAAACTCCGTCTCAATAAACCTAACATCCCTTGAAATGTACATACGCCCTTAAGGATCCCAACACTTAAATCCTTTATCAAAGGTGCTATATGTAATATCCCAATTTTTTATTAAGGGTTAAGGACTTCAAAAATGGATTTGATTATTGATAAATGAACTCTTTTGGAGAATGTGATGTGAAATGTGATTCTTATGTGTTATGACCTGTACTGAAACCCTGTATTTAAGTTTAATTGTGGATTAACATCTAAATTGACTTAAAATAGAGGGAGGGCACATTTTGTGGAGAAATGGAAATATATGATGTTTTTGGTGGTGATTTAGAAGAATACAACAATCAGGGGCAAAATGGTAAAGTTATCGACCAATTGATCAGTTACTAAAGAGGGAACTTATTGGTAACTTCAAGATCAATGGTTAGGATTGATTTGTACAAGAGGTGAAAGGGAGCAATCATGTATGTGTGTGCCTACTTGAACTCATGAGAGATATGATAAGGGTGTGACACTTGACACAATGTGAGCCCTTGGATTGTGGTCAATGTTTCAACTCTTTCCTCTCTCCTCTCTCCCTTTAGGTCGGCCAAGAGGGGGGCTTGAGAGCTCAAAAAATTGATCTCATTCTCTACCTCCAAAGCTCCCATGGTCATCCAAATTCAAGGAAGAAAGAGAAATCAAGAGGCGAGATTTTGGTTGATTTATTATCCTCTAATGCTCAAATATCCTTCTCTAATGTTGTTCATAGTGATGAGAGCTTCATCTCTATAGTTTTAGATTTTTGAAAGAAGGTAGGTGTTTGAGAGCTTGAGGAAACTTGAAGGTTGTTGAATCAAGAAATAAGCTTGAGGAAGAGGAAGAGGTGAGTATTTGATACATTTTGACCTAAGTTTTGTGGTTATTGGTTGAGTTTTGTGAATTTTGAATTTTTCCCTGATTTTCATGAGATTTTGAAATGGATGAATTGGATTGTGTATTGTGGTTAAAATGGTGTCTTATTGTGTTTTGGTGCCATTAGAATTAGCTTGGAACTTTGGAATGGAAAGGATTTCAATGTTGAGTTTGTCTTGTGGCATTGTGTGATATGTTGTGATTATTGTGAAAACATGTCAATGTGATGTGAATTTGATTGATTTGGTGTTTTTAATGGATTCCTTGTGAAATTTTGAGTGGGAATGGTGTTTGATGTGAAAATGGGAACCCTTGGAAGCAATTGTGTAAAACTGAAATTCTGTCTATTAAAACTCTGTGCTAGGCAGTCTGATTGTGTGGAAGTTTTGAATTAGCAAATAATGTCTAAAAATTATGAAACTTTCCAGTCTTAAAGTTCACATTCCAAGCTTCAAAATTGACTTATAATTTGTGTCATTTCGGTTTGTGAGTTGGGAGTTATGGTTGTCTAAATTTTGATGTTAAAACTGGAATTTGTTTTTGGAGCAGTGTTGAGTTCTGTGTGATTTTGTATTTTTGTGGTTATGGAAATCATTGATTCATATTTTTCTATGAAGAGGAATTAAATAGCTTTCCATTGGCTTTGGAATCACCTCATTTCAATTTTTTTGGAATTAGTTATGATTTTTGGAAGTTCAGCTAAGAAATAAGATTTTCTTGGCCATGGCTAGAGGTTCTGAGCTGCGACCCAAATGTTTCTAGCCTATTTTTGGCCGCGGCCAACCCCCAAAAATCAGTATTTTGCACTTCTGAGAGGTGGCTTTCGGGATAGTCTTTCCCAACCCTTTAAGTATATGTTTGGGCTTCTAGTAGCCACCTAAAGGTTGTGAATGATAACCAACTTTAAGTATTACAAAAGTAAGAATTTGGAGTAGAAATTAACCCTATGTCTTTGATTTGGTTATAGGGTTTGATATTTGCACTGATCATGAGTAGTCGATGCTGAAGCACATATGGAAAGAATAAGGGTAGGGAACTTACCTCTCCTGCATGTATTTGATATTTGTGTTAGTGTATTGATACATGTTGTTGCTTTGCATGATTATGTGTAACATATGTGAATGTTTGAAGCTACGTTTCTATTTATGTTATAGCCATAAGTATGTTGTTTGAAATATTGAGCACGCAAATTTGTCATTGTGTATGTGAGCATGAGTTATGTAATGCAAACATTTCATGCATTAAACATTTATCTTACATGCATATTGGTACTGTTTTTCTACTGAGATTCTCTCGAATCTCATCCTCCCCTACCAACATTTTAGACAGGACAGGTGGCTCGAGGAGGGAGCAAACAACCAAGGGCGGCAAAGACTCATTAGGACGTTTGAGTTTTGGTAGTTGGTTATCACTGGAGCTGGGATAACTGTACATGTTTGGATGTATATATGGTTGGATAGGTTGAAATGTGTATTCGGATATGTATTTGGAAATGACTTTATGTAATCCCCATTTGAGAAATTGTAAAGGGCGAATGTGCCATGTAAACTCTATAGTAAAGGTATGATCCCGGGGTTTACCGGGAATTATGTTGTGCCCTCTGATATTTATATGAATGTGATTTATCTTTGAGAGGTAATTGTATTCCAAATATGAATATGAAACCAGGTGTATTAGATTTCAAAAGGTACTTATGAAAACCCTATCTTAAGGATGGGGAATTGAAATGATTTTTTATTATTATTGGTTTATATTTCATTTTAATCGTGTATTTCAGATATAACTAGTGTTAACCCCCGTGCGTTGCACGAGAACATGAATTCTAATTAATGGTATATTGCAGGATTATTTTTTTATGACTGTAATGCATTTATTTGTATATCTATAAAACTAAATTTTCAGCTCAAAAATGCATAAAGGGTGTTTATAATCATGCTTATATATCACATTTTGAGGGAACATATTTTTGGAGAATTTATTACGCCTTGGTGTGCCAACAGAGTGTCAATAAATTAATAAATAGAAAGCTATGTGGGGGATAAAATTTGATAAAGCAGAGGTAAAATGACTACAATTTTGATTTTTTACTAAATATATCATTGAAAGAAACTTTCAACAAAAAATGAATCTTACATAATATTTTGAAAAATTTCTCTATAAATCACATTGGTTGTCTTCTTGGTGGGTTTATTGTCTAAATCAAGTATTAACATCTTGATGCCGTCCATATGATTATGTGTGATACATGTAATACTTTTGTTTTTTTTTTTTGTAATCCTAACAAATCGTAAGACAACTAAGGTGGGCACATCCAGATATTCCATTTTGTCCTCAAAGGCTTTGACTGCAACCTCTCCAAATAGTGATAGTTGACACGTACTTCACTGCACATGTTATCATATGATTATGATGAACTAACATGAAAGTAGATATTAATAGCATGAATTGATTAATGTTAAATCTAGAGAGTATGTTACTTATGATTTGCAATTGTGAAACCAATTTCTTCATCGTGCCGAAGTCTCTCCTTAGATCAACTAAGTTCCCAAATGCTTGGAGGTAGCCCTTCACATCTGGATGAATTTGTCGTCTAGGTTAGAATAAAGCATTTTGAATAAAAAAAAACATGGTAGAAATATACACTAATCAATTAGCTCTTCATGTGTGGCTTCACCGCTAGTGATGTTATCGATTGAGACCAAGTTGAATCATGAAGAGGGATTTGGAACTCATGTTTTAAAAAAAAATGTGTTAGAGTGAAACGTAATCTTCCAACGGTGTGAGAATGTTTTGTAGTCAATATTGTTGGCCAATACTTCAAAGTTCTCAAATCGGTACATCTCACCCTTTTTTAAATCCTCAATGTACCTACGGATTTGTTCCCTCTAGACAATTGAACTCTCAATTCGATCACCCTGTTTGCAAATAGTTAGATGAAATATAAGCAATACATAATTTTCACTTAGTGAATTGGTGGATGTGAAGACTACATTAGATACTTACTTGTTTGTCGACTAAGATCATACTGACTTTCCAGACATTAAATGGTGAGGCCTTCTTTGCCATTGTCCACTTCCTAAGTACCCTAACAATAATGCTCCAGGTTTCCTTACTATCATCAACGTCCTTGAGCAAAGCATGAGCAATGACTGCCATTGCTTGAGTTGATGTATATGAGGATGAGAGGTTTTTGATGAGATATATAATCGTATGTGTGCTGTATATGATGAATTTTCGACCGTTTTTATAATGAATTGTCCAACATCATAATTTTAATTCTCAATTAAAGTGATCCGTCCCATTTTTTTAAGCGATTTAATACCCTTTGCTTATTAAAATAGTTAGGTAATTTGGGTGATTTTAGCCGTAATTTCCTTTCCTTCCAAATTATTCATATTAGAGAAATTATTATTTGTTGTATACTGAAAAATTATTATTTGTTTGAAATTTGAATGGTGTGATCGTCTACCCCATACTCTATATCTATCAATGAGAAAAGGATATTAGATGCAAGCAGTAGCAGAAAATAGTGCCATTAAAAAAAATCACCCATTGCCATTAAAATAGTTAATTGGACGTATCCCTCATATTTAATACTTTTTTTTCTTTTCTTATTTCATCAGCGTATTGTTATTTAGGTAATTTGGGTAGAATATTAGATGCAAGCAGAAAACATTGCCATTAAAAAAATTACCCATTGCCATTAAAATAGTTAATTGGACGTATCCCTCGTATTTAATACTTTTTTTCTTTTCTTATTTCATCAACGTATTATTATTTAGGTAATTTCGGTGATTTTAGCCGTAATATCCTTTCCTCAATTTATGTTATGACCTCTTCCTTCCAAATTATTCCTTTTAGAGCAATTATTATTTGCGACACTAAGAAATTATTATTTGTTTAAAATTTGAAAGGATATGCCCAATTATTATTTGCCAATCATCATAAATATGTTTCAATGTAATTAGGTTATTTGAGATTTGAAATGCTACTCCCAATTATTATTTGTCAATCATCATAAATGTGTTTCAATATAATTAGGTTATTTGAAATTTGAAATGCTACTCCCAATTATTATTTGCCAATCATCATAAATGCATTTCAATGTAATTAGGTTATTTAAAATTTGAAATGTTACGCCCAATTATGATTTGCCATCATCATAAATGTGTTTTAATGTAATTAGAATTGTGATTATTCGACCCGGGTTAAACATAATTGGGTTATGGAGCGGGTCACACGAGATTTATAGTGTAAAGTTGATTACAAAGGGGGTTACACTATAGCCCAAAAATATGCAAGCAACAGACCTGAATTCCATCTTATGTTGATTATAAGGTCTGGTGAGTAGAAAACACCCACAACCAAAAGTTTTAAGATGTTGATATTTTGGTGCTTTACTAAGACACTTCTCAAATGGAGAAATATCACATAGTTGTTTATTTGGAAGACGATTAAACAAGTAAACAGCAATAGAGAAGGCTTCAACCCATAGCTTAAATGGTAAAGATGCATTAGCAAGTAAAGCAAGACCAGTTTTAGTAATAGACCAATGCTTCCATTCAGCCAAGTCATTTTGTTCATGAGTGTATGGACAACATAAGGGTTGAATAATCCCATTAGCTTTTGGAAACTTCCTCATTTTCAAATACTCATCACTAGAGTCAGAGTGAAAAGCTTTGATACTAAAACCAAGTTGAAGTTCTACCATCTTCTTAAACTTAATAAACACATCATAGACCTCTGATTTAGAATGCAACGAATAAAATGAAGTATAACGAGTGTAAGTATATGTAAGGTGAACATAGTATTTGTAGCCATCAAGAGATGTATAGGGAGTAGGACCCTATATATTAGAATGAATCAGCTTAAAGGGATGTTTATACTTTGTTTGAGACAAAGAGGAAGGGAGTTTGTGAGCCATGCCCATACAACAAGCATTGCAAAAATGAAAGTGAGACATTTTATTATGCTTGAATGGTAGATTACAAAGTTTAAGTATATGAGAGACGACTGAGGCAGTAGGATGCCCTAAGTAATTGTGCCATAATCGAAAAACAAAAACAGACTTGGACACAGGACTAGTAGTATTTGAAATAGACAAAGACTCTGAATTGCAAGTGGACATATAAGCAAAATTTTTGGATGCTTGAACTCTAGAACTTGACGAAGAAGGTTGGACTCACAAAGAGACACCATGAAGACTAAAATGATGCTTCTTGAGACGACCACGATAGAGGACCTAATTAGTTTGTAAATTCTTAATCACATAGATATTGGAAAAGAATGCAATTAGTACATCATTATCAAGACACAATTTAGGAATACTAATAAGATTTTTGGAGATTTCAGACACATGAATAACATTTTTGAGTTTAAGAGTATAATGAGAATGAGGAAGAGCACAAGTAGAAGAACTAGTGCAATGCACTAATAGACCCTTGCCATCACCAATAAAAATTTTATCAAAAGACTTACCAATAGCCTTACTAGTGATGTTTTGCTCAGAAGAGGTAATATGATAGGAGGATCTTGAATCTAGATACCAATAAGGATCGGTAAGACAATCAAATGTGGCAACATAGGCACTTGAATCCTTCTTAGACTGCTTATCACCTAATGAGAGGCCTTGGAAAGATTTATCAAAACGATGCGGTAGAAGAAGAATTACCACCTAAATACCATCAGCCATGGCCACAATGAAACTTACCACCACCAGTGCGTCCTCCTCTACTTGAGAAAGAACAAGTACAAGGAAGATTAGCTTTAGGAGTAACAAGTGTCTTTTAATTCTTCTCAATACAAGCCTCTTGAGCCACAAGAATCGATTCAACAATTAGCTAGATTCTATTATACTCTAACTAATGTGTAACTATAGAATTACATCATCAGATTGTTGTATCAAAAAACAAATAACATAGCTTAATTTTCAGTTCCTCATTCTTCAAATCATTAATACAGAAAGAGAGAAAACAGTCTTAAATGGAAGGAAAAATATCTTATATTTAAAACAAAAAAAGTATTTGCGTTTCCTTTATCTTAATACCATTTTTGAAAATTTTGATCAAACTGCAATTAATGTCAATAGTTGTTTGATCCCTTCTTTCTTGATTGTGTTGTTCTTTAGTTCTCAATCACAACTAACAAGTTTAGTTTGATTTTGACAGTTAAAAAATGAATCTATAGTAGAATGCTAAAGGAGTACAAATCCTAGAATCACTAAGAACAACAGTTACAACTCTATCTATCACTGATGAAAGTCAAGCAATTAATACTGGTTGCAAATAGCAGAATCATGGAAACAAATTTCAATTTTGATATTGCATACTGCATGATTATAGAGGTAAGCAAACTAATATTATAGATAGGTCAAATAAAGCAAGACACATCTCATATTAAATATTTACATATCATTCTACATAACATATCTAAAGTGGCATCAAACCTCATCATTACATAATGATCTAAACTGATATGTATTAATTTCCACCAAAATCTTTCAACATAACAAATTTTCATTGTAACAATTAACCTTTAGGATTAAGGTTCTTCACAGCAGATGTTGCCAACTAGTATGAGGCCTTCCATATGACTGAAAACATTAGGAAGATGGTCACATCTAGGGATAACAAACTTCTTCAATTCATTAGTAGACATATTGATAAGATAGAGACAAACTTTTTGTTCACCATTCTCTTTTTCATGTCTACTCTCATTTATAACTCCAAGCATTCCAAGATCACTACAAACAATTTCATTCCTCTAAATGGTCCCAAGATTTGACTTAGATGGACATGGATTGCTACTATATTTCTTAGTCCAACTCCATCTCTTGGTAGATGAACCTATATCCTCCTCCAACACCCACAAATCAAAAAAAAAAAAAAAAAAGAATATAAAAAGTTTGGAAACTCACCAATTGGGATTATTGTTATCAATCTCTCGAGTTGACTCTCATTTTATCGATTTTTACTTTTCTATTTTATAAAAATATGTTGAGTCACTCTTAACCTCATGATAATTGCAAACTCGGTCAAACTCACGAGTTCATACACACAAAATTTAATGTTTCTAGTTTACAAAATATTGTCAATTCGATCTTAAACTCGTGCTAATTTTTTCAATTTGGTCATACTCAGTAGCTTTATATATGATTTTTATTTAAAAAAACTTTTTTGAGTTAGATAAATTATGAATGTTGAAGGATTTAATTTCAATATTTGGATTTTAAATATATTTAAATCAAATTATTGTTATTTTTTATATTTTTTAAATTTATTTATACGCTATTAGTACCTACTTATTGATAAAAATAAACTCTTGCAAGCTTCCAATTCAAGTCTATGATATGATTTTACATCATTGTCACGAGTTTGCTTAAACTCGTGATTTTGACAACCTTAATTGAGACCATTCTAGGGATCAGAGAAGAAAATGGGAAGATGACAGTCACACCCCAGGTATATATTTCTGTTTATTGTTGTTGTTGTTGTTATACCTGAATATTTTATTGAAAATGTATCAGGATGAATAAATAAGTATTTTTTGAGTAATCAGGAAAAGTATACAAATCTATAAATAGTTAAATATGAAAAGAATTTACTTTTTCAATGTTATATGCCTGATTAAATATTTTAAATACATAATGTTGCCATTATAAAAATAAGTTAGGATTAAATTTTTTTTTATCTGATTTCCTACAGCTAATTAAATTAATTAATGAAATTTTAACACTGAAGGCCTTTTTTATTTCATAATAAGATAAATATCCATTAATACTCGCTCTGGTCACTGAATTACACAATTTAAAAAAATAATTAAAATTTAAAATAATAAATATGTAAGAAATGAAATCTTTTAGCCGAGTGTAAAATGAAAAAAAACGAAAGATGAAAATTAAAGAACCCAAACTCGGCCCACAATAACAACACATAAAATATTTCCAAAAGAGATGGCTCCGACAATCAATCTTATCATCTTCTGATACTATGGCAGAAGCATCCCGAGATGGCACTTTATTAAATAATATTATTATGATTTTTAATATAAAGTATATTTATTTAATTTAATTATATTAAATAAGTTAATTAAATTAGTTAATATGATGTGCATTTCTAAAACACAATAGTCACATTTCTTAATTCTGTCGTTCTCTCACCTCCTGAATTATTGTTGAGAGAGAATCAATAAAAATAAATAAGAAAAAGATTGACAAATTTAAAATTTTTATCTTATATTTAAAATTAAGATTAATTTTCTAAATATATTTGATATTAGGTAGCAGAGGGAGTAGGAAGCATCAATCAAACGCCTCCCTTCCGTTTTTTCATTACTTCAGTAACTTTCAAAACTTCTAGCATTGGCTAAAGACAACTCTCCTGCAATTTCATAAAGATATGAATTTTGAGGTTTTATATTGGATGAGTCTTGGAAAAATGACATCAAAATCTCAATTAAGAAAAATAATATCAGAAAAATCTTATAAGTTGTCAATAGTAGTTCTTTTACTCTTTTACTTATTAATTTTTACTTTTTCACTTGTTATTGACAAGTTGTAACACTTTTCTGATAATTTTTTTTTTTAACTGGAACTTTCGTGCCATTTTTCCATGATTATTTTTCACGATATGATCTGACGGAAAAGGAATGCTGCATTGCCTTCCTTTCAAGACATCAACTCTCTTTTGAAGTTTTTTGTCTTCTTTTCTGTTCATGTGGCCCCCTTCCCCCATTGGCGAACCTTTTTCCTTTTCTTAGCAATTGTCCTTGTTTCTTTTCTATTTTGTAACTAATGTATAACTCAGTTATTTTGCTAATATCATTTTCATTATTCATAAAAGACAATAAAATATCGAGAATAGGAATGTGGGTTAATGTCTCTTTTCTATTGCAATGTAAGTGGACATAATGTAGAGTTGAGGATTAGACAACACTTATATCCTCTCTCCGGTGTTAGTCATAAACAACTTTCTTTCTATTTAGACTAACCCTTAATATAAACATTTTTTTTTTGTCTCAAAATTTAAATTACTTTTTCCTTTTCTACCACTATTAAATACATATCTTTATATTAATGAACCACTAATTATCTTTCATTCATCATTTATTATCCATTCTCTCACATATTTTGTACGTATTCTCTCTCCTATGCTCTTTTCATAAATAAGGGTATATTTGGAAAAGACATAACATTTTTTATACATTTATTATTTTTAATTAATCTTAACTTCTAGTTCATTTTGTGCAATCAGAAGACAAGATTGCTTATAAAAGGACCGGAAGGGAGAGTGTGTGTGTGTGTGTGTGAAAAGTATCATCAATTACCCAATGAAGATTCTTTCTTTTTCAAGGTCCACATAATTCGCTAAAACATAATTTACCGGAATACTGGATATGAAAAGAAGAAAAATGAGAGATCCAGACAGATTGTTGCAAGTGGGGTCATGTTTCGTGTAGTGACAAGCTATATTATATACATCAAGTATAGGACTATAATCATAACGACATCGTGAATACAACATTTCCCCCTCAAGATCAAATGATCAATCCTTCATTATCATGGTTGCTCGTCTATATAACAATCCAAAGCCACACAGCCACACATTGACACAAAGTTGAAATGAATAAACAGAACAAACCAAACAACAATTAAGACAAGTTCATCTGTAGCCATGCGATCCATGCCAAGAACAGTGCATTACCATAATCAGAATCAAAATCAAAATCAGAATTAGAAAGCATAAAACAAGGGAGAAATTCCCAGTTTAATTTCAGCAAGACTTAGTTTATAAGAAAGTTCTGATGCAGCCACCATTTTGACTCTACCTTATTCTGATGGAAGCAAGTGTTGTGTTTAGTTCAAGGATGATGGGTTAAGTATGTATAGTGAGACAGCAAAACTATTCCAAAAACATAAGACTTTACTTAATCTTAACAAATGTCACCGTACAGATTATTCTGTGATCTGAAGAAGCGTCTGAAAGCTAAATAAGGGTTGTAATGCAGAAACAACAGGACAGATCAAGCTTTTGCTAGTTGCAAATAGCAGAATCATGGGGAAAACCTCAATTTTGATGTGCATAGAGGTGAGCAAACTGATATTATAGATAGGTCAAATAAAGCAAGAAACAACTGACATTGAATAGTTACATTATCATTCTACATAACATAACTAAAGGGCATCAAACATCATCATTACATAATGATATAGACTAACTTCCACCAAAATATTTAAACAGAGCAAAATTTGCATTGTAACAATTAACCTTTAGGATCAAGGTTCTTCATAGCGGCCGTTGCCAACTGGTGCAAGGCTTTCCACATGACTGAAAACATGAGGAAGATGGCCACATCTAGGGATAACAAACATCTTCAATTCATTATTAGAGATATTGATCAAATATAGACCAACATTTTGTTCATCATTTTCCATTTCATGTGCACACTCATTTGTAACTCCAAGCATACCAACATCAATGCGTAATTTCATTCCTCCAAGTGGTCCCAAAACGTAACATGGATGTTACTCCATTTCTCTAAAGATGAACCTATATCCTCCACTAATACCCACAAATCAATCAAAGAATATAAACAGTGTGGAAATTCACCAATCCTAGTGTGTTTAAGCATAGGAAACTTGTCCCCATGCGCAGTAAACTGAGACAATGAATCGTTTGATTTCATTTTTATATTACTGGCTAATTAGAAATGACCTGAATCTCTCTCTCTCTCTCTCTCTCTCTCTCTCTCTCTCTCTCTCTCTCTCTCTCTCTCTCTCTCTCTCGCTCGCTAAACAGAATTTCTTATTTAGTGTAGTTTCTATTTTATTTATGTGTATTCCGTTATACTCTATTCATTGTTTTAAGAGAACTAATTTAATCAACATTAGATGTCGGCTTGTTATAGCTGCATATATTGATATTGTTTGTTGGCATCTTAAAGTCAGGTTATTGCAAGTTGTAACTATTTTATACTTATTCGGATTTTAAGTATAAGGGCTAGATAAGGAATTTTTTATTTTAAATATAAAACCTCAATAGACTCTGTCTTCTAAATTTATAATCCGTTTTTCAAAGTATTTGATTGCATATATTATTAAGGTGATTTCCATAAAAAGTAATTCTATCTTGTACATATGAATATATGATTGAATAGGGTATATGATTGAATAGGGTGTTGAATAGGGTATATGATTGAATAGGGTGTTTTAGGAAAGTCAACACACATTTATTATAAATAATTAACTTAACTAGTTTTTTTAATTTCAGTAAATTAGCTATCAAACTCTTACTATATTAAATACTGAATGTAGTAGTATTAATTTTGTATTTATTAAAGTTTTTCACACGGCATAGTTTTGTATTTATTCTCTTGCTCTTCTTTGTTCCACCGATTTTACCTCTAACCCCTTCAACTTTTGATTGTTCATTCCTCCAGAAGCTACAGAATTGAAGATGTTTCTCTATGTTTGAGGTTCCCCTACTTGTCGAAAACTTTGTACGGTTTCTTACAAATTCTTTTTTTTTGGACAAAGTTTCTTACAAATTCAAACTCACGTCAGCGTTGAAGAGTTTTTGTTTATTATTTTAAGAAAAAAATAATTGACTATCTGTGCCAATGACGCTTTAAAATCAGATTTCAACGAAATATTAGTGGGTCATGATAAAAAACACAAAAAAGCTGTACTCATAATATTTCAGATAAAAACAAAAAGTAATTTTCATAATTAAAGTTGATTTTCTGTTCAGCGTGAAATACATCAATTATATATATTACGGAGTACTTCTAATTCAGGCAAGGTACTTTTCACCTTCATAAAGCCTGCATTTAACAAGATTTAAGGCTAAAAGAAGTTTTAGTAATTTAGAGCCCGGAAATCAAGACTAGGCCTGAGCTCTTCAAGGGTTAAGCTTATGATTTAGAGGTTAAAATAAAAAACAGGTCTAAAAGAGCCGGCCTTGTAGGGCTGCAGGCCCTGAAGGGGCGGCCTTTTTAAACCCATTTAATATTTTTAAAAATAAATTAATATATATAATATCATTATATTAAATTATCAATATAAGAGACACCTAAGTATTTAATAAAGTATTAGTAACAGGCAAACACTTATTAAATGGTTTGATATATTTTATTTTCTACAATAGTTTATTCATTTAAACTTTAAAAAAGAGGTTAATTTGGACATTAGATGATTATTTAAACTAAAAACTTATGAGTTTTAAAAATAACGTATCTCAATTTAAAGCAAAATAATAAATAAATTGTAAAACTTGAAAAAGATTTTTTTTTTTAATTAAAATGAGTTCATACCCATTTAGGGTCGAGCTCGTGAAAGGCCAGCCTTATAGAGCCGCAGGCTTTAAAAATTGAGGGTTTTTTAGGAAGCGGGCCTAAACATGCCGGCCCATTTGGGCCTGAGCCCGTGAAGAGTCGGCCCATATTCGCGGCTCTACATAGTATGCATGATGTCATTATACTCTTTTTTTAATATATATTATCAACCATATCCAGTTCAAAGTTTGTAGCTTCCTCTCTTAACCCAAATGTCTCATCTAGAATTCAAGCTCGAAACCCAAATGGATCTAATATAATCTTACACCACTGGACTAACTCTATGTTGATTGATGTCATTGTACTTTATTAAATCTAAATCTTTAGATATATTGTTAAATTGGTCATGTTCAATAACTTTATTAACTGTTCAAAAAAGAAATTTCTTAATATTCTTATATTATAACTTAGGAAACTTCTTGGGTCACAGGAAGAAAATTAAAGGAAGGAAAGTTACTCAAAACTCAATTATTGATGTTGATGCCCAGACTTGCATGAACCGCAGAAAGGAAAGAATACACCATACTCTCAAGAATTATTCCCTTCATGATCAAAAATTAATTACTAATAAATATAGGATGATGATTGTCTCATTGCAAGAGAAACTTCCTGTTTGAATTGGTACCCACTGCCTGTATTTGACTTTAAAAGTTCCTTAGGTAAATAATTCACCTTTATGTTACATATGACAATATTCTTTAAAGTTTAAGCTTTTGATTACAATAGTACTCCCTCATGTTCTTAACATAAGAGTTAGATAACTAAATTATATAGATTTAAAAAATTAGTTAAGATGATTATTTGTAAAAAATGTGTGATGATTTTCCTAAACTACCCTATTTAATCACCTTTTGCATTGAAAGTCCTTGATGAAATAAATTTGAAAGACAATAAATTAAAGTATTATTTTCAGGACTAAAGTAAACCACCAACTAGATCCTATAATTAGGACAGGAAAGAATACCTTTGAGTGCCGTGATTCAATGCTAAATTGCTAATTGCTAGTTTTTGAGTTGAACACCACAGATTTTAGAAGCTCCAACTTCAAAAGATTCAAATTCTTGAAAAACTAATGCACATGTAGCGAGACATGTGACAAGTTTCTAGTTATGCAAAGCTAACTTTGCTGCAAATAATTATGAAAGATTCGAAGTAAGAACATAAGTTATATCACAAACTGATTCAGATTGTCCATGCTAAGCAGAAACATGACTCATCTGGCTATTGAGCAGATCTTGATGCACCGAAACCCGGCCTGCTCTTCCTGGTGCGAGCATTTGTATGTGTCCGTTGTCCTCGGCAAGGTAACCCGTCCACATGTCTAAAACCCCTGTAGCACTGAATACTGACCAACCTTTCTATATCTTTCTCAACACACCTTTTCTGATAAGACCAAAAGCAATTGTGTTATACACATTATGGAACTAACACACGAGTTTCACTGAGGTAGAGAAATTTTTGTTAGAAGATATAGTCACAGAGATGGTACCAAGTCGTTTCCGAGCATGTACTTGGAAAGTAGTTCTCGAAGGGAATATAACTCTCTCTTACTTAGGTCCTTGACAAATTTGTTCTCAACCCCAAGCTCACAGACAATATGGTGAGCTTTGGAACGGCCAATTCCATGTATGTGCTGCAAGGCATACTGGAGGCGCTTGTTGTCCGGGATCTCCCCTCCAACACCACCTCCGATGTTTATATATTGCACTCGTACACCACGAAGCTGCATTAGTTAAGAGAATAGAAAAGGATGAGATTAATCCCCTGTTTGTTTGCTGAGAATTGAAGACAACTAATTCACACAATAGTAGACAACGGATAGGCTCCTCGAGAAACTGGATTCATCTAGGTCTGAGTGAACAATCTTGCTAGATAAAACAGGTTGAACAACAGAAGGGTAGATCCTAGGTTTGGCGTCTAAAGAACAGCAAGAATTATATGTGCAAAATTAGCAATGGTCTTATTGATGCCTATTACACCCTAAATACAATGCTTGACAAATGAAAGCAAACAAATGTGACTTTGGGAGCACAGTGCTCAACTGGGCTAACTTGGAGATGTGAGACAGCGATGATTACACATGCGCACCCCAATAATAAGCCGCTAAGAGAAATCAAGCATTAAAATAAATCTTCAAGAAAAACAAACCCCTGGCAAAGTCATAGAGCATGCAATTTTTCTACTTCAGATCATCTCTTGGTGATGGAATTAAAACAAAATAGAACTACAAAACTCAATCAAAGTTAAAAGTTGCGTTGGATTTCAACAAATCAAAATAGGAAGGTAGACACTCACTGATAAAGTTTGGCGAAGCTGGTAAATAACATCAGAAACAATTCCAGAAGAACCACGCACACCGAACATTTTGCAGAATTTGTTTTACAAGGTCCAACACTCACAATGGAAGAGGTTCGTCCAACAAGCGATGACACCACCACTACTTCCCTCTAGTCTGTTTACAGTGACGAAACTGAGAGGCAAAGCAGGTTTCAGAGAAATGTCTGTTTTTTGCAACCTTTTATTGTGACAGGAATAAGACAAAGAAATTTGCATAGAAGGCAGGAAAAAAAAAAAAAGGAAGAAAGCTATCAAAACCATTTATCTCTATTAGATATGTCACCAAGCATGCAAGTGCCCATAATTGTTTACAAAAGAATGACAATAATAAACTGTGGCAATTAGTGATCTTTCAATTTCATCTTGCAGTTTATGCTCACGAAAAGTGTTGCCTAGAGTGCGTAAAGTGCGCAATTAATTGTTTCTTTCAGTAGCTTCTAAATTCACAGATCAATAAGCAGCAGGAAATAATTTAAGCGCAAGCTTCTAAATTGCCAGACACAAATCGAGCCAAGTCATTTACCAGATCATGCATCACAAAATGATGATAATATAAAGAGGTTAATAAACAAAATGCCAATACTCAAAAGATCCAACGCCGCACAACAACACAATCCAAAGAATACGAGTCGCCAGTAATCAAAATGATGGGGGCAGTAGTATAATAGCCAATTACACACCGTTCAAGCAAAAACCAGTAATCAAAGTTTTTGTTTTAAAAAAAAAAAATCCCAGATTCAGAGCATCAAATTCAAACCTTTACACGACCAGATTAAAAGCCAAATTAAAATGAAAACTTTAAAACAAAGCAAGAAACAGTGCGACGGCGTCCAATACAGGGTTGAAAACCACGCAGGGAACAGACGATGCCGTGAACAATTAATCTCACCGAATTTTGGGAGAAGACAAAGCCTTAGGGTTCGAAACTTCTTCAATACTTGCTGGGGAACAACCACACAAGGCTAACAAGTAACAACGGTGGACGATGTCCGGCAGCGATTTCGACCAAGTGTGGAAAATGGAATAAGGTAGTGTTTGGATGTATTTTGAAATTAAAAAGTACATAGCCTGAAATTGGAGTGTGCCTGTGTGCGTATGTATTATTCATTTATTTTTCTGTGTTTGGAAAATAACATGATGTACTCTTGGAAAATTCGGCCCAAATCTAAGGGCGTGTTTGGTTTGAGGGGATTGTAGGAAAGGGAGGGGATGGGAGGGGAGTGGCAAGTGGAGAAATTATAATTTTAGACAAAAGAAATATAAAATTTATCCTCTCATTTTTTTAAATTTTGGGTTCCCACCCAAAATTTACTTTCTCATTCTTTTTAAATTTTGGATTTCAGCTTAAAATTTAAATTCCTTCAACCCAAAAAGATAATTTACCACCCTCCCATTTCCTCCCACCCCTCCCCTCCCCTCCCCCAAACCAAACACACCGTAAAGGTAATAGGATCAAAATACAAATAATAGAAAAGTTTGAACTGATAACTATGATATTCCTTAATTATTATAATTTGTATTATTAAACCCATACATATTAGTGGATTGATATCTTTAAGTTTACATCAACAAAAAGTGCTAACTTAGAGCCCGTTTGTTTCAACCTCATTGCATGCCTGCAATGATAATCATGATTGCATTACTAAGAGAAGAGTGTTTGGTTGCTCTTTAACATGGTAATATGGTTTACCATGGTAATGATGATTACCAAAAAATTGGTAATCCTCATTCATACCTCTCCCTATGAAATACTAATAAAATTTGCTGGAATGGTAATTATTTAATATAATCAATTTATATTTTAAAATTTATGTATGATTTACAGAAGGAAAATTCATTAACTACTCACGGTTTTCTCTCTTCCCTTCTCACTATTAGAAAAAACACTTTTAATACCAATTGAAATTAGCTTTTTAAATTTGGTTTAGGTCCGATCACCGGTTTAAGAAATCTATCACTATTAAGATTGGACCTACGACAGGTGTTAAAAGTTACCCTTCAAACCGGGTGGTTAGATAACCGATATTAAAAAGTTTCAATCTATATTTTAAAAAAAAATCACCTTTTAGACCAGGTAATTTCATACTCCATCTAAAAGGTGGGCATTTTTTTAAAAAAAAAAATGTACGCTTTATTTTGTTTCATAGAAGTTGTATTGGATATTATTATTATATCTAAAAACTATATTACACAATATAAATTCTACAAACAAAGACAGCCTAAAAACAAGAATGCAATCGACATAAAAAATAAATATAACCAATAACCATGAATCTAAAGCATTATATTATTAGATAATTAGTGAATCTTAATTTTGGTATTTCTTTTTTCAAGTTTTACATTTTTTGCTTGCATTTTCCCCACATCCAAAGAAATTAGATAATTTTTTAGTGTTGGATTTAGTGGATGCAATTTTAGGCCAGCATCTCCATGGTGTTGCATGATTTATATTGTGAGCATCCCTATAGTTGAATGTGGCTACTAATGGATTAGCTGCTAGGTTGCCATATTTATGTATTTTTATCCTTTTGCACCTCAAATATGAAATTGCTCTGCCTTACCCCAATCTCAGGTAATAAAGGAGAAGATTCTTGTTCAATGAACCTAAGTATAATAGAGTTAATATACAAGTATGAGAATTGAATTTTATATGTGTGAATATAATCTCGTGGGGAGGTTTTGATTAAGAAGGAAACCAAACTGAAGGCCAATAATAAGGAAGTAAAAATCGACTAGGTGGAAATACTAGTGATAGGGTGATGATTAATAACTCTAAATTGGATGATGAAAAACATAAGGCTAGTGATCTAAACTTGAAAGGACATATTTGTTGACCTAAATGACGTACCATTGATTGTAACAATTCACTCATTTAAAAGTTGATTTGCCCAATCATCACTAGGTTATCTAGCTCGATGAAGTTTTCCTTCCAAGACTATAGTATTGGCACCATCTTTTCTATCATTTAATTTAGACATCTTAATCATCAACTTATCAATAGTAACTCCACCTAGACGTATAGTGTAATACCCCGAATTCTGCGACTGGAGGCTAGAGAATAAGCTTGAGATTAGTGGACTGCTAAGCCCCAGTTTAGCAAGATCCTAAATGGTGATTAAGAGATAATGACTCCAAAAGTGGATGTGGTTAGTGATAAATAAACCCTTTTGGAGATTATGGTGTGATTTGGCACCCGATGTGATTCGTATGTGTTCTGAGCAGTGCCGAAACCCTATATTTGAGTTCAATTATGGATTAACCTCTAAATTGACTTAAAATAAAGGGGAGGGTGCATTGTTAAAGAAAATGAATGAGAAAATGTATTTGGTGGTGATCCAGGAGAGATTACCATAATCAGGGACAAAACGGTAAAGTTACCGACCAATTGATCAGTTACCGAAGAGAAAACTCATTGGTAACTTCAAGATCAATGGTTAGGATTGATTTTTGCAAGAGATCAAAGGGTGGAATCCCATGTGCATGTTCCTATGTGAACTCATGAAGATGGATCAAGATCATGACAAGTGGCAAGATGTGAACCCTTGGATCTTGGTCAACATTTCAAACACTCATATCTCTCTTCTCCCTCTCTTTAGGTCGGCCATAAGGGTCTTTGGCATCCAAAAACTGATCCCTTTCTCTCTCATTTAGCAGTCATGGATGTCCAAGAGGAGGGAGGAAAGAGAAATCAAAAGGTGAGATTTTGGTTGGCTTCTTGTCCTCTAATGCTCAATTCATCTTCTATAAAGTTGTTCATAGTGATGAGAGTTTCATTGCTATGGTTTTAGATATTTGAAAGAAGGTGTTTGAGAGCTTGAAGAATTTGAAAAGTGGAGGAATCAAGGAATTGGTTTAGGAAAGAGGAAGAGGTGAGCATTTGCTTCCTTTTGATCTAAGTTTTGTAAGTTTTGGTTGAGTTTAGTGAATTTTGAATTTTGCCCTGATTTTATGGTATTTTCGTGTGGAATGTGAATGGTGGAATTGGATGTTGTTTGGTGTTGAAAATGGTGTCATGTTGTGGTATTTAATCATTGGAATTGGTTTGAATTGGATTGGACACAATGGTTGCAAAACTGGAAATTCTGTCCAGCGTGAATTCTGTCTGGGCAGTCTGGTTGTGTGGACGTTTTGACTGGGCAAATGATATCAGAAAATTTTGAAACTTTCCAGTCTTAAATTTCACATCCCAAGCTTTAAAATAGACATATAATTTGTGCCATTTCGTTTTGGGAACTAGGAGTTATAGCTGTCCAAAGTTTGAGGTCGAAAATGGATTCTGTTTTGGGACAGTCTTGAATTTTTGGGAATTCTGTATTTGTATGGTGATTTCCAGTAATGGCCAATATTTTTTCTGTGTAGAGGACTTGAATAGCTTTCATTTGGTTTTTGGATCACCTCATTTTGATTTTTGTGGAATTATTTATGAGTTTTGGAAGTTCAGCCAAGAAACTGGATTTTCTTGGCCACGGCCAGTGGAATTGTGGGCCGCGGCCAACCCCTAAAAATCAGCATTTTGGACTTTTAAAAGGTGATCTTTGGTCAAGTGTTTCCCAAGCCTTTAGGCATGTGTTTAGGCTTTGATTAGCCACCTAAAGGTCATGAATGGTAACCAAATTTAAGTGATATGAAAATAAGAGTTTGGAGTAGAGAATAACCCTATGTCCTTGCTTTGATTATAGGGTTGATGTTCACCCTGAACGTGGTTCGATATTCGCCTGGTCGTGAGTAAGCGGTGCTGGAGCTTACGTGGAAAGAGTGTAAGGAACATATCTCTTCTGCTTGTATTTGATATATGTGTTAGTGTGCTGGTACATGTCTTAGCTTTGCATGATTATGTGTAATTTGAAGCTATGTTTCAATTAATGCTATGGCCATTAGTATGTTGTTTGAAGCATTAAGCTTACAAATTGTCATTGTGTTAGCATGAGTTATGTGATGCAAGCATGTCATGCATTAAACATATATTATACATGCATATTGATATTGTTTACCTACTGAGATTCTCTAGAATCTCACCCTCCCCTACTAACCTTTCAGATAGGGTAGTGGATCGAGGATGGAGCAAGCATTCAAGGACGGTGAAGACTCCTTAGCGTATTTGAGTTTGGTAGTTGGTTATCATAGATGTTGGGATAATTATATATGATATGGATGTATATTTGAGTATATATTTGGATATGTATTTGAGATGTGTATTTGAGAAGACTTTGTGTAATCCCCATATGAGGGCTTGTATGGGCGAATGTGCCCTATAAAGCTTGAGTTAATATATGGAAACCGGGATTGCCGGGATTATTACATTGCCTACTCTGATATATTAAATGTGATATTCCGCGTGATGTAATTGTATTCGAAATTGAATATGAGACCAGGTAAATTAGATTTCAAAAGTTATATGTGAAAATCCTATCGTGAAGATGGGATTTTAAATAAGTTTTGTTTCTTATTGGTCTCTATTTCATTTTAATCGCGTATTTTGGATATAATTATGGCAGGGGGTTACATATAGCTCCTTATTGTTGATCTTCACTTTGATTTCCATCTCAACCAAGATCTCATCACACGACTAAATTCAACCATAAAAAATATAATTCTCAAATTTGTATATCAACCATGTTAAACTCGGCTTCCTTAAACAAAATATTCCACCTTTATCACCTAAAACTAAGACAGGCCAGGCCATATTCTATCTCAAATCTCAAAAAACTAAAATGCCTAAGATTAGTAAACTTAGCACCTAATCTAAGGGTTACCGCAATCGACTCTATGGATGACGCATGATACAAATCATGCATCTACAGCTCCTATATATCAAGGTTAAAATTACAATCGACACTCCCACCCAAACACTTCATAATCATCTAAGCCCTTTCAAGGAGGGGGCCTCCAAACAAAAAAAAAAAGAAACTTGAAAAGAATAAAGGCATGGCAAACCAGATTCAATGAACATACATGTACGCAAACTTTTACTGCATACAATAACTACAACAACTACAAAGAATATACAATCAGAAGAAAAAATCTAAACCAAGAAATTCACAATTAACATACCAATGGAAGGAAGGATTTTTTTTTTTTGTTTTCTAAGTCTTACAGGAATGGCTTGTGATATATGTTATAAACAATAACTTTTTGCCTAAAGGTTGAAACTTTTTCATCAAAAATGGATTAATAACACAAGATAGATAATTATCATCAACAAGAAATATCAAAAGACATGAATTTTTCAATAATCATCACCTAAAGGCGACAGTATACATGTATGAAATCAAAATTACATCAAAATATTATATATGATGATGATCGTCCACAAAATAACAATTACATTAAAATATTATATCAATAGTGGGGGTTCTTGAAACCCAGGCTGCAACCCCCTATCTTGAAAGCCATGAATATGGTTCGAAAATGTGTTATAAAATAAATGGGAAACCAACAGATAATTTAAAACTCATTAGAGGTCCCAACTTCAGGACATGATTTGGTCATGTGATAAAGTGAGTGTTCAAAATCTTTTCAAAACATGATTATCGTGGTCTTGTTTCTACTTTATCAAATATGTTTGGCTTGCTCGGTTTGGTCCATTCAGTAATATCAGAATGCTCAACAAAATTTCCCGACTAGTGCAAACCCACAAGGGAAGATCACATGAACCCACAATCAATCTGAAATATACACACCCTAAGAAAGCTAAACACAGATTGACAATCCACTTGAGCCCTTGAACACGAAAGACCAAGGACCTGAAGTGTTGGAAGATACCACAAGGTTGATCAAGCCTTGATAAGTTTATTAGTTCTAAAAAGAACCCTAGAGAGAATCCACTCTCAAGAAACAAAGTGCATAAGTACAACTTTCATTTATCATTCAAATCTAAAGTGTGTTTTACAAATGAAGAAGCACCAAGTATTCATAGGAAAATATGACCTAATTGCAATAATTGCAACTGTGAACATAGCAAATACAAAGTTTAAAACCATGTGCTAGGAAACCTAAAAGTCTAATACAATGAACCCAAAAATCTAATACAATCTTCTAGAAAATGTAAAAGTCTAATTCAGCATGCCAGAGAACCCAAAATTCAAATCTGCCAACTAACTAATGATTTTCACACAAATAAATTCAAGAAAATGTAGTCAACAATTAAGGCTCAAAATGTGCTTATTTAGGTCCAAATGAGTGCTCCCATGTGTAGTACTAGGTCCAAGCTCTTCAGTTTCAAGTCTGCAAGCCCAAAACTTAATCAATATCTCCATTTGCAGCCTATATGAAATTAGTGACGTTTTCATCATTTTTGTCCACTTTGACCCAATTGCTACTTGCTTTGTCCAAGTATCTTGCACTAGCCCATTTAATGCTTCTTTAATTTGTTTGGCTCTTGCTCTTATGATTGGTCCACTTGGAATTTGCAAAGGATCACTTGAATTTGAAGGCACAACTTGCTGGATCGTATCATTCCCTCTCTCCTCTAAAGGATTCATCCTTGAATCTTCACCTACATCAAAAGGAGATAAATAAGCTACATTAAAAGTAGCACTAATAAAATACTCACCAGGAAAATCAATCTTGTAAGCATTATCATTTATTCTTTCAAGCACTTGAAATGGGCCATCTTCTCTTGGAGCTAATTTTGATTTCTTTAAGCTGGAAATCTTTCTTTTCTCACATGCACCCAGACCCAATCTCCAGGTTAAGAAAGAACACACATTCTTCCTTTGTTGGCCTTGGATGCATAATGTTTATTTTTCTTTTCAATTTGCTGTTTCACACGCTAATGAAGTTGTTGCACTATTTCATCTTTCTTTTTCCTATCAAGACCTGCTCTCTCATCAATAGGCAATGGTAATAAATCTAAAGGAGTTAGTGGATTAAAACCATATACTATTTTAAAAGGAGAATAATCAGTAGATGAATGCACACTTCTATTATATGCAAATTCAATGAATATAATGGCAAGCAATCTTCCTAATTTTCAAGTTCTTTTGAATCACAGTTCTGAGAAATTGGGATAAGGTTATGTTAACAACTTCAACTTGTCTATTAGTTTGTGGATGACAAGCAATAGAAAATAACAATTTAGTACCAAGCTTTCCCCACAAAACTCTCCAAAATTGAATCCAGAATTTGGTATCCCTATCAGAAACAATACTTTTAGGGACGCTATGAAGCCTCACAATTTCTTTAAGAAACATATCAGCAATGTATGTGGCATCATCAGTTTTATAGCATGCAATGAAATGTGCCATTTTAGAAAATCTATCAACAACCATAAATTCAAAGGGTACATCTCTATTTTGACCGATTTGTTTGCTCTGCATCTATTAAGGAATACTTTATCCATCTTTTTGTTGGTGGCTATAGGTGTTTTTGCTTCTATGATGTCTTCCTATAGAAGTTCTTCATTAACCAAACTGGTTGTATTCTTGCCAAAAAGAGGGTAGCCCCTTTGGGGATGGCTCTTCAAACCCCCTCCCCTTACAATGGCATTGATGTCATTGACAACACTTCCTTCCATGCAGCTTTTGGTAAAGGGATGATGTGAATTATAGTCCTTAGTAGCGATGACTTTTCTCAAATCTCTTATTAGGATTAGGTTTTGCCTAGGGTTTTTGTAAGTTATTATATGTCTATTTTTTTTTTCATTGTAAACTTGTTATGTTGGGCTTTGTATTTTTTTTTTGTTCATTTGTAATGAAATTACTACTTTAAAAAAAGTATGATTTATTAGCATTTGCAGTTAAATAATACTAACAGAGTTAAGATTTAAGGGTTAAAAATGCAATTTTTAAGCTTAATACACCAAACTAAATCTTGATGTAAACTTAGATGATATAATCAAACGTATACTTTACCCATTAAAATAATTTTTAAGGGTTTGTCACCAAATAAGAATTAATTTATTCACAGAGTTGGTTTAACGGTGTAAGGCTTGCTAGATCTCGCTGGGTATTAAATTTGGATCCCAAAGGAAATACCTATGCTAAAAGGGATAACCAAGAATCTTGAACTAAATTTGTCAATTGCTCAAATATCTAGTAATATAATTCAGAAAAAATGTCAAATATCGGATAATTGAGAAGAAGAAGAAGACGACGATGGCGACAACTATTTGAGGAGCATTGATTTCTATCTAGTAATTGTTAAAAATGTAATTTTATGAGATAAAGTTAAAAATATTTGATGAATAAAAATAGGAGGATTTACAAGACTTTTGGGTAAGGGGATGCAAATAACAAATGTTGGGTACCTGGGGCATCATATTCACATGTAAAGGATGGTCACTATTTACGGAGGGACAAATGGAGGTGATATGGGCAGAGGTGGGACAACAGACCAGCTAAACTTGATCCTTGATGGGTTTGGTCCTCAACAAACATGGCATGACAAAGCCATTTCTCTAAAATGATGTGTTTTGTAAAGCCCATCCCTTATATTGGTGGGCTTCGATTGGCCAACACTTTTTAGGTCATTCTACAAAATTTTAATCTTTTTATATATTTTGATATGGATATAAGTAAAATAATAAACCTTATAATATTCATATTTTAACTATAAATATTAGTAAAGCAAAATTTCAAATTATTGTTCAAATTTTTGAAACTAAATCAAATCACTTCTACATAATTGTAAATATATAACACTTATTACTTGATGGTTAAAGAGAATGTCGTTAAGTATGGCGAGGAGGAATTATAATAAATCATTAATTGATGACTATTTATAAGAATTATCAAGTAAGTTAAAAAAATACTTGACAGTTAAATATAGTAACAATGAAATGTTTATTATATAAAACTTAGTACATACTGCACACATTGAGTGTATGGTAGTGTATGGATGTTGTAAGTATCCCGGTCCTTGTTGTCCTGGTCATTCCTACCTAGTTCTAAACATTTTGATCCCAAGAATTTCCTGTCTCGGTCGGGTCGAGATCAGTACTAGGGTGGGAACTAGGATCCCTTTAAGATCTCGATCTCAGGTTTTTTTTATTAATTTTTATTTTTTTAACTTATAAATTAAGTTATTCTTTTGTTTTTGTATTTTTTACCCTATAAATTAAGTTATCGTATGATAAGATTTATATCACATCTTTAGTTAGATTTAAACCATATACATCTGATACTAATCCTAACTACTAGTAGTAATAGTAGTAGTGGTAGTGGTAGTGGTAGCAGCAGTCATAGTAGTCTAGTAGTGGTAGTTGGTGTAGTGGTGGTCATAGTGGTGGTAGTTATAGCGGTGGTGGCGACAGTGGTAGTGGTGGTGTTGGTGGTACTCGAAGTCGTGGTGGTGGTGGTAGTACTTAGTAGTGGTAGTGGTAGTGGTAGTAGTGGTAGTAGTCATGTAGTAGTGGTGGTAGTAGTGGTGGTGGTAGTAGAGGTAGTTGTAGTAGTTGTATAGTAGTGGTAGTAGTTAGTAATGGTAATAGTGGTAGTAGTGGCAGTGGCGATAGCAGTGGTAGTAGCAACAATAGTAGTGGTATTGTAACCCCCTGCCTTGTAAACAGTTATTATGATTCGAACATACGTGATTAAGATGAATCAGAGACCAACGGATGATAAAATTTCCATTTTAATCCCATCCTTGAGATAAGGTTTTTACAAATTGCCTTTGAAATTGGTTTAACCTGGTCTCCTATTCAAATTTCGAAAATAGCCACCCTGTGCAGTTTAATCACATTTATACAAATCATAGTGTACCACAAAAGTCCCAGCAAACCTTGGGTTTCATATACATACTAAGGGTTTACAGTTTTCCATATAGGGGATTACACAAAAGCATTCTAAAATGTCATCCCAAATATATACAGTAATCCCAATCCAAAATTGATAACTAACAACTAACATCCCTAAGGATTCCTAGCCGCCCTTGGTCGCTCCTTCCCCTTGGAGCCACTTGCCCTGTCTAAAGGTTAGTCAATGGAAAGAATGAGATTCAAAAGAATCCCAGTAGTAACAGATCACTTATACCATACATAATCACAAAGCATGCAATGGCATCATCAAGCAGTATAGCAGCACGAAACACAACATACAAGCTGTCACATATACACATAATCACATAGTCATATCCCCTGTATCTCTACCTCCCCACAGGCACGATCTTCCCACCGGAACAACCGATGGGTCACAGGTGAAGGATTCAGAAATAGCCTTTCGGCTTTCACATATAGCCTTACGGCTTCTACATAGTTACATCCCCTGTATCTCTACCACTCCGTAGGTATAGTCCTTCCACTGGAACCACCGATAGGCCGCAGGTGATGACTCACAAATAATGATAAATCAAACATACAATGTATCACATATAGTATAAGAGAAAGCGTCACTACCTTATTTTTTTCGAGCGTTCTTCGACACATATGACTCACGAGCAAGGCAAATATCAAGCCCTATAAACCAAAATAAAGGACAACGAATTAATCTTTATCCCAAATTTTCACTTTCATAACACTTAAAGTTGGTTATCATTTAAACTCTTTAGGTGGCTACTAGAAGCCTAGACACATGCCTAAAGGGTTAGGAAGACTTGACTAAAGACCCTCCTTCCGAAAGTGAAATTACTGATTTTAACTGATTCACTTGAGTTATGGAAGACGCACTCGAGTGATGAGACAACTTGTACTCGAGTAAGGCTGGCTCACTTGTTCGAGTGTTTGATAGAGAGCAACAACAGAACAGAAAATGATCACTGCACTCGAGTCCTAAACTCAACACTCGAGTGATAGCTTTCTGCTTACCTGAGTCCTACCAAGTGAGGCACAGAAAGTGACTACCTGAGAGTAATGGGGACCTCAAAATTGGGAGTGCACTCGAGCGATGACATAATACTTGTGAGTACTAACACACACTCTTGCAAAATAAACTGCAAGTGACAACCCGAGACGCTGTCTCATGGTGCAAAATACATGAACACTTGAGTGAGGACACATATCACTCACACGTGAGACAATACACTTCTGCTTTCTTTGTGTGGGAGTGCAACTAAAACTTAAAGGAAAAGGGAAAACATGATACTACACTCGAGTAAGACCCCAGATCACTCGAATAAGGCTTACTAGAAGCAAAACGTAGTAGATGATAGAATTTTCCAAACCTTAACCAATATGCTTCCAATGATCCCAAAATTCTTATCGAATACTACTCCCACACAATTTTGCACAAGGAACCTAATAGAAGTCCCAAAACATCCAAAATCACATTCTATAACAAATTTTTGCTTTGGACACCACATCCCATACATTACCCAATTGTACTAATTTTCCTTCTAAGGTTCCAAATAAATTCTATTGTTCCAATAACCTAACATGACACCAATTCCATTACAATACACTAGGCAATTCATTCATTCCAAAATCACATAAAAATAATGGCAAAATTCTCAATTCTCAAAAATCAACCAATGATCACAATAGTTAGGTCAAAATGCATCAAATACTAACCTTTTCCTCTTCCCAAGGTTGGTTTCTTGATTCCTCAACTTTCAAATTTCTTCAAGTACTCAAACACCACCTTTCAAAGAATCTAAAACCATAGCAATAAAGCTCTCATCACCATGATCAACATTAATGAAGAATGTTTGAGCATTAAAGGTCATATGGAGCACTAACCTTAAGCTTTCTTCTTTATCTTTCCTCTTGAGCTTGGGCGACAATGGAGGAGGAGAGAGAAGATGAGGATAATGAAGATGAGTAGATTTTTCCCTTGCCTATGCTCACTAGCCGACTTTGTGGGAGAGAGGAGAGAGGGAAAGAGTTTTGAAATGTTGACTTGATCCATGGCTCACCTTTTGACACTTGTCATGATCTTATTTCCTCTTCCATGACACACATGAACACACATAGATAGGATTCCACCCTTTTGGTCTCTTGAAAGTTAATCCTAAACATTTATCTTTAAGTTACTAATAGTTTCTTCGTCGGTAACTAACCAATCAGTAGGTAACTTACCTTTTTCCCATTTTGCCCCTGATTATGGCAATTCTTACCGAATCACCACTAAAAACCTTTATATCATTCCATTCTTTATTCATGTGAGGGTTCATTTTAAGCTTTATCACCCAATTGAGGTTAAATACAGGGTTTAAGCACTAATTATAACACATTCCGATTGAATTTCACATCATATTCTTCAAAGATGTTTATCCAACAATAATTACATTCACTTTTGAAGTCATTAGCCCTTAATCCCATTTTTGGGTTATTACAATTCTCCCCTCATAAAATAAATTTCGTCCTCAAAATTTGTCACACAACTTGAGCCATAAAACTCCGAATAACATCTACATATATCTGCTTCCACTTCCCAAGTTGCTTCTCTCTGAGTCATTCCCTTCCAGACCACCTTTAAAAATGGAATGTTTTGGTGTTTGAGCCATCAATCTTCTCGATCAATAATATGTTCTAGCTCTACCACATACATGAAGTTGTCTTGCAATTCAACTTCTGCATACTCAATGATGTGAGATGGATCCGATTGGTACTTCTTTAGTTGTGAAACGTGAAACACATTGTAACCCCCTCACCGTAATTACATCCGGATTACGAAATTTAAGTGACATAGAGACCAATAAAATAAAATAACCATTTATGATCCCTCATTCAAGAAATGGGATATTTCAAAATTAGTTCTAAAGCATACTTGATCCTGGTCTCACATTCACGTACGGATATAACTACTATGAGAAATCAAATCACATAAACAATATCAGAGTGCGGAAACCAAAATCCCGGCAAACCCCGGGTTACTTACATAAATAACTTGGGTTTAAGATTTCCCAATTATGGGGATTACACAACCAAAATAATCATTTACATTATTATGTACACTTGTCAACCCCACATCCAAAACTATGATAACCAACTACCACTTAGATTTCGGAGTAAGCCTAACTACTCCTGGTTGTCCGCTTCCCTTTCGAGCCACTCGCCCTGTCTGAAAAGGTTAGTCATATGGAAGGGGTGAGATTCTAAAGAATCCCAGTAGTAACAACAATTTCATGCCACATGCAATCACAAAATATGCACACCAATCATCTCATACAGCAACACAAGTCACTCCACCCTCATCCCCTTTTACCGCCGGGAAGGCATACGACCTTTACCCGAACCGTTGTTAGCGACTCAGGGACTATTGGAGTGGCAGTGCATACAAATAGCCACACGGCTCAAATATAGCCTTTCAGCGTTCACAATGGCCCGTCGGCCTTCACAAATAGCCTTTCGGCTCACAATTAGCCTCTCTGCCCACATATACACATATATCACACCCTAACCTCATCCCCTTTTACCGCCGGGAAGGCATACGACCTTCACCCGAACCGTTGTTAGCGACTCATGGACTATTGGTATAGTGGTGCTTCCACAGTTTTCTCAAAACTTGCAGCATACGATATTCGTTTCAAAACAATGACATAATATACATACAATGTATCACACAAGGCATAAAGAAAGAGTCACTACCTGTATCCTTCCTGACTGGCTCTGGCACCTTAGCCTCACGAGGACGACATATGTCAAATCCTATATCAATTAGGGACAACCAATCAATCTCTTTTCCATATGTACATTTCAATAATACTCTAAGTTGGTTATCATTTAGGACTCTTTAGATGACTAATAGAGGCCTAAACATATGCCTAAAGGGTTGGAAGACACTACCCAAAAGACGCCTTACTCAAAGGTAAAACACAGATTTTTAGTCATCTCACTCGAGCACAGATGCTCTCACTCGAGCACGAGTACGGACATCACTCGAGCACAAGAGAGAGTGAGACTGCGAGTGAGCACCCGAGAGCACACACACAGCTCTCCAAGCACAGGATCACTCGAGCACAGCCATTTGCACTCGAGCACACACCTCACACCCGCGAGTGAGAAGGCACACCCGAGCACCTTACTCGCGAGTGAGAACCCGAAAGCACAACTCCCACCTGAAGCACAATCTCACTCGAGCATGACCCCCAGTGCTCGAGTGAGAAGGCTATGCTCGCGAGTGTCAGAGCACACTCGTGGCATCCACCAGCAAGTGAAGACTCGAAAGCAACCCTTCACTCTGAACTTACACCATCACTCGAGCAGGCCCAAGCTCACTCGAGCATGTTCCTCGCTCACTCGAGCACAAAGCGATGTGCTCGAGCATTGTTCATAAAATCCCAGGTGAACTCGAAGCACAACAGGGAAAACTCGCGCATCACTCGAGCACGTTCTTCCTCTGCTCGAGTGATGTGTATCAGAGACCCAAAACGCAGAAAAAACCAGATAACTCCAGATGGTCAAATCCTCACCCAAAGGTTCCCAAACTCTGCCAAAAGCTCACATATACTTGGCACTAACTAGGGAACATATTGGCCACTTCATAAACACTCTAAAAACCAATTTGACCACAATCATTCATTAAGGTCTCAATGATACACATTATCCAAATTTCATTACACTTAATTCCAACATTCCAGATTACATCAAATGATCATATATCTCCAGACTAAATCATTTTCAATTATCAATCATAACAACTTCACATTTCCAGAAATAGGCATATTTAGGGCAAAAATTCCAGATTTGACCAACTTAGCCAAAAATCACAAACAGTATACTAAAATGCTCTAAATGCCTACCTCTTCTCTTTGCTCAATTCAGAACCTTGATTCCTCAACTTTCAATTTCGGCCAAAATCCCAATCAACACCATTCAAGGCTCTACAATCATCATAATGTAGCTCTCATTGAGATGAACAATATTAGAGAAGAGGATTGGAGTAAAGGAGAATCACAACTTACCAAGATTCAAGCTTTTCTTCCCCTCTCTCTTGCTTGTCCAGCGCCAGAAATGGAGGAAGGAGAGGAGAGAGAAAATAAGAAAGATGGAGCAATGATGATGAAGACTTCTTCCCTTGCCTACACACAGACTCCACCGAATTGGAGAGAGGAAAGGGAGTAAAAAGTGAAGTTTTGTCTTCTTGTGGCCTCATCCAACCACTACCACAACGCCACATGTCCTCATCTCAAGCACTCCCTCAAAACCTCACATAACCGCAAAGCACAGGATTCCGACCCTTGGTTAAGGAATCACAACCCTTGATCTTAAATACCACACTCATAAATTCTCAAAATCACATTACATTAATCCCAAAAGTGCTTAATCAAGATAATTACAATAATTATCAGAGTTTTCAGCCCTAATCACAAATCGGGATATTACACACATCACGGAGTCTACTCAAGTTTGGGAGTAGAGCTACTTGATAAGCAACAGACCCAATTCTTACAAGAATCTCAAAAGGACCTATATACCTTAGGCTCATCTTCTTTCTCTTGATAGCTCTCCCGATGCCAGTAACTAAAGACACCCTCAGAAACACATAATCACTAACCTCAAACTCTAGAGGTCTTCTCCTTTTGTCAGCATAGCATTTCTGTTGACTTTGCCATGCAAGAAGCCTCTTTTGAATGATTCAAATATGTGTTGAATTTTGATCAACAAGATCTAGCCCATAAAGCTTCCTCTTAGATAACTCATTCCAGCACAAGGTTGATTGACACTTTCTCCCATACAATTTTTCATACGGCACCATCTGAATACTCGCATGATAACTATTGTTGTAGGTGAACTCGGCAAGTGGAAGAAAGTAATCCCAATTCCATTTAAAGTCGAGGACACATGCTCGCAACATATCCTCCAGTGTCTGAAAAGTCCTCTTCGGCTGTCCATCTATATGAGGATGATATGCTGTATTGAATCTTAATTGAGTACCCAGAGCCTTATGCAAGGCCCTCCAGAATCTTGAAGTGAATCGGGGATCTCGGTCGGAAATAATATTCTTCGGTGTGCCATGGAGCTTCACAATCTCATGAATGTAAATCTCTACCAGTTTGTTTGGAGAGTAACTAGCGTTGATTGATATGGAGTGTGCCAACTTTGTTAATCGGTCCACGATCACCCAGATAGCATCATAGATCTTGATCCTGGGTAATCCCATAACAAGGTCTATAGTCACACTTTCCCATTTCTATTCTAGAATCTCAGGACTCTGTAACAAACCTGGCAGTCTCTGGTGTTCGATCTTTACCTTCTGGCAAGTAAGACACCGAGCCAAATTTTCATCATGTCACTCTTCAATCTCGGCCACTAATATATAGATTTCAAATTATGATACATTTTAGTCATACCAGGATGAAGAGTATACCGGCTCTTAAGTGCCTCATCAAGAATCTTTTGTCTCAATTTCGCCTAAAGTAGAACACAAATTCTCTTATGGTAACGAACCAATCTATTAGGTGACAAATCAGAGTCGTGAGCTTCTCCCCATTCAATTCTAGCTCGAATTCTCTATACTCAATCATCTTACCTTTGAGCTTCTTCAATTTCAACTCCCAAATCACTTTTCCCTTGGGAAACACTGTAATTCGCATAGATGATCTTGTTCGTCGTTTAGTTTCCGCAAGCATACGGGTCACAAGTGATGAGTATAGATCATTCCTACGAGGATTACGATGAAAGCGAACTAACAAATACAATCATGTGTTCAATTAGGTTGAATAGATTCATTTGAAATTGATCAAGTTGGAACAAAACATGTTGGTTAGGTGAAAAGAAATTTAAAACTACTTTTCAACGGAAAATTTATAAAAGCAAATGATTCTTTGAATTCAAGTATTGGATGACACTTAGGATTGTTTATCCCCCTTGTATTTCAAAAGCATTCACTAAACTCCCCCATATGTGCTACTTAATGAAAGATTATGCTAGCCAAGGAAACTAATTTACCTATAAGTGCTCTCTCAAGTCTCCAAATAGGTGTTTAATTCAATTAATTCATTAATCTCTTAATTAACTAATTAAACCCTGATTTCTATTACAAATCCTATTAGGCTATGTGAGGCTTATGAGTGTATCTCTACCTCATTCGCAAAACTATCCATTCAATTCACAAATTTCAAGTTCTCACACGATTAGACTCAAGTTCTACACCCAATCTAGCCCTCTCAAGCATTAATCAAGTGAACTCAACAACCTTATTGGTGGCCAATCAATAAGAAGCATTAAGCACAGAGTAAATAAGCATAATCTCATCATTAATCACAAATATAAGGGGAAATGAGTGCTTAATCCATACAAGGGTTCAAAACAACCCTAAAATGAGGTGTTTAGCTACACAAGGTCATGAAAAAGCTACAATTATGTAGAATAATTACAGCCATTACAGAAACTTAACAATGAAAGAGAAGAGGAATGAGAAAAACCAAGGATTTGAGCCCCAAATTGCTTCTAGACTTCAACCCAAGCTCAATACTCTTCAAGGGGGCAAAACCCTAGCACACCCAACTCCTAGGAACACTTGAAAACTGAAGAATGCCTTAATTTCGGCCTATCCCTTGCTTAAATACCCTCCACATGTGTTTCAGTAAGTAAAATACATGGTTACATAGTCTGTCGTATGCTTTGGCACATATATGTGTGCTGAAGCATATGACACAGTAAGTTATGGTCCTCGTTGGCTTCAGCACAGCGCCAAGTACTGAAGCATATAGCACAGAAAGTCCATTGGCTTCAGCACATGTATTGTTAGCTGAAGCCAACAACACAACAACTTCCTCTTGGCCCATGAGCTAGCTTTTGACTTGTCATCTTCCACCCTCTTGATCTTCAATCATTTAAAAGCTTCCAAACTTGTCTCTATCCTCCTACAAAAGAGAGGATGCATAAATTTTAACTTTTCCTTTGAACTAAAGCCCATAAATATATTGTTCTACTTCAACTTTAACTTGTTACTCTGATATGCACATTTTCTTCTATTAACTCTTTCTATACTCAATTTGAATCCAAAAAAATAGTTAAAAATAGAAGAAAATATGCTAGAATATTATCAATTTCTGAGAGTTAACATATCTGGTTTAACAAATTTAGATCTCGAAAATCTTCTATCAACTTCCCCTCTTGCATCATCATTACGGCCACAAGCACCATCTTTCGACTAAGAGCATCCGCGACTACATTTGCCTTACCCGGATGATATTTGATTTTCAGATTATAGTCTTTTAGCGACTCTATCCAACGACCCTGTCTCATATTTAACTCTTTCTGACTGTATAAATACTTGAGACTCTTGTGGTCATAATACAGTTCTACCATCACCCCATACAAATAATACCGCCAAATTTTCAAAGCAAACACAATTGCCACAAACTCCAGATCATGGGTAGGATAATTCATTTCATGAGGTTTAAGCTGTCGAGAGGCATAGGCCACCACACGTCCCTACTGTATACACCCTATCCCTGCTTACACGCATCACTATATACAACATAAGTCAAGTTAGGATCATGTATAGTCAATATAGGTGCCGTAGTCAACCTCTCCTTTAACTCCACATAACAATTTTCACAATGCTCATCCCATACAAACGGTTGATCCTTCCTCATGAGCTTGGTCATCGACAAGGCAATACGAGAGAAATTCTGGATGAATCTCCGGTAGTAACCAGCATGACTCAGAAAATTGTGTATCTCAGTGATAGTTTCTAGCCCCTTCCAGTCCAGTACTGCTTCTACATTACTGGGATCCACTAAGACCCCTTCTCGAAAGATAACATGGCCTAGGAATTTTACTTCTGATAGCCAAAACTCGTATTTACTTAATTTGGCATAGAGCTGCTTCTCACACAATATATTCAACACAATCCTCAAATGATGCTAATGTTCCTCCCTACTTTTGGAGTATATCAAAATGTCGTCAATAAACACAACCACGAACTGATCTAGATACTGTCAAAAGGCATGATTCATTTAGTCCATGAATACCATAAGTGCATTGGTTAGCCCAAATGGCATCACCAGAAACTCATAATGCCCGTATCTCGTTCTGAAAGTAGTCTTTATTACATCTTCTGCTTTCACCCACAGCTGATGATAACTTGACCTTAGATCAATCATCGAAAACACAGATCAACCAGATAGTTGATCTAGAAGGTCATCTATTCTCAGAAGAGGGTATTTATTATCGATGATCATCTTATTCAATTCTCTGTAATCAACACATAAACGAAGACTCCTGTCTTTCTTTTTGACAAACAACATTGGAGCTCCCCATGGTGATACACTGGGTCTAATAAACCCTTTCTTAAGCAAGTCTTAAATCTGCTTCTTTAACTCTGCCATTTCATTTGGGGCCATACAATATGGGGCCTTCAATATCAAACCAGTTCCAGGCACAATCTCAATTGGAAACTGAACTTCCCTTTCTGGAGGTAATTCGCTAAGATCATCTAGAAATACCTCAGGAAATTCATTTATCATGGGTATACTACTCAGAGTTTCTTTTATCTCTCCTTGCATAGAAAAGAACACCATATACCCATGGCAACCCTTCTCTAGATATTTCTCAGCTTTGGCCGTCGCAAGAAAATTCAATCTAGCATTCACATCATTTACACCTTGCAAAGCAAGATACACTATCCTCTTGTTCCCACAATCAAGTAACACATTTTTTGTCATTAAACAATCAAAACCCAAAATGACTTCTAATTGATAAAGCGGCAGACAAATCAAATCCATAGTTGACTTAAACCCTTCCACAGTTATAAAACAATTTAAACAGGCTTCCGTAGATACAGCCTTGACACCCATTAGTGTCGACACAACTAGATCAAATAGTAATCTATGCACATACAATCCCAAGCGTCTCACACAATCATAAGCAATAAAGGAGTGACTTACACCCGAGTTGAACAACACTTACAACACATTACCATCAAGGAGATGTTACCTTGGAAAAAATCAGGGGACTTATTAGCTTCCTCATGGGTCTTGGCGAATACCCTGCCTTGAGTCCTTGGTCTCAGCTCTGCCTACGACTGCCGATAATCTCTAGAAATATGCCCCAATTGCTTACAATTGAAACAAATTACTTGGTCCTGACAGGTTCTGTCATAATGCGGTTTATCATAACGGGGACATACCCACTCCATTGCAAATCTCTAAGGCTTACATTCTCTGGACTGGTAGGGCTTTTTATCAATACCCTTAGATGAAGAGGGTCCCTGGCCCTTCCACTTTTGAGAAGTATTACCTTTGTTAGGTTCACTACGGCTACCAGTACCCTTAGTCGGATACAAATCTCTCAAGTTGTTCTCGGTGATTCTGCATTCTTCCACCGCTTTGTTGAACTAGGTGAATCGGTGGGTGGCTAATCTCTTCCTTAATTCTTGCCTCAACCCACATGTCAACATATCCAAACTCCATTCCTCATCATCCATTTTCCGTAGATATGAAGAATACCTAGATAGCCGGATGAAACGAGACAGGTAGTCGTTGAAAGTTTCTAAATCACCCTGCTAGATAGAGAGGAATTCAATCTCCTTCTCAAGCCATATTGACTTGGGAAAATATTTTTCATTGAATTGTTGTTGGATTCCTAGGTCAATGATATATTTTTGTTCTGCAATGTTAGGGCAATATTCCGCCACCAACGATCCGCGTCCCCTTCTAGCTTATATATCGCCAATCGTGCCTTTACTTCATCCAAGCACTCAAGCACTTCAAAGATCTTCTCCAACTTGTTCAACCAGTCTTCGGCTACTTGGGGATCAAACCTCACCCAGAACACTGGAGATATGTGTTTGTAGAACTTTGAGACCTAGTATTACAGATTTCTCTCTTCTCTAATTGGAACCCTATGTGATTTTTATTTTGGTCTAATTGGAGGAGGTGATTCTAGAGGTCGTGCCAACCCTTCTACAGTTTCTTCATTACGAGTTTCTTCCTGGGTCTCTTCTTGAGTGGACTGAACTCGGTCTTCATTATGCTTCGCTCTCTCTTCTTAGAGGTTTTCTCTTAGCTCATTTATCATGTCCTTCTGTTCTCTAATTTAACCCATCATTTCCTATATAGGGTTCGGTTGATTGTCATTGACCACCTCACCTCTGGGTCTACTTGCTGTACTCTGGGACGACAATTTGTTTTCTTCATTCTACAATTAACTTTAGTGTAGCCGCTGAAAGTGTTGTTTGAAATTTAAAAAAAAAATTTTAAAACACTTTCAGCGGCGACTATTAAAAGTCGCCGCTGAAAGTTTTCAGCGGCGACTTTAGTGTCGCCGCTGAAAGTCTTATTTGAAATTAAAAAAAAAATTTAAAACACTTTCAGTGGCAACTATTAAAAGTCGTCGCTGAAAGTGAGTTTCAACGGCGACTTTAGTATCGTCGCTAAAAGTCTTATTTAAAATTTTAAAAAAATAATTTTTTAAAACACTTTCAACGGCGACTATTAAAAGTCGCTGCTGAAAGTCTAATTTGAAATTTTAAAAAAAAAATTAAAACACTTTCAGCGGTGACTATTAAAAGTCACCACTGAAAGTCAATTTCATATTTTTTTATTAATATTTTTTAAAAATAATATTTATAAAATTAAAATAATATTTATAAAATTTAACTATTAATTATTAAATAATTCTATTTAACCTTAATTATTAAAATTATATTATTATTTATTAATATTATATTTATAATTTTATATTAAAAATAATATTTATGATATTAAATTATTATTTATTAAATAATTTTAATTAAAAAATTTTTTAATTTAAATATATAAATATTTTTTCGTTTTTATTTAATTTTTTATTATTTTTAATAATATTATATTTAATTAATAATTAATTATATGTATGTATGTTTATATATATGATAATATTATATATATAATAATATGTAATAATATGACATAGGTTCATTTCGGCGGCAACTGGCAGAGACTCGCGCGCAAAGGCATCGACTCCCTGAGGTCGTGGGTTCGAGCTGGAGGAGAATCACTTTGAGGAATTATGAGGAGGGGACACATGGCAGCACGGGGAGGCAACACGTGGTAGCACGGGGAGGAGACACGTGGCAATTGTAAATTAAATTTTAAAAAAATTCAAATTGTTTTAATAAAAAATTTAATTTTTTGATTTTTTTTGTAAATTAACACGTTCAGCGGTGACAAAAGTCGCCGCTGAAACTATACCTTCAGTGGTGACACAAAAGTCACCACTGAAAGTCACCTTTAGCGGCGACAAAAATTGCCGCCGCTAAAACTTTCAGCGACAGTCACATAGGTGGCGACTTTTTGTCGCCGCTGAAAGACTTTCAGCGGTGACTTTTAGACTTTTAGCGGCGACAAAAGTCACTGCTGAAAGTCTTTTTTTTTTAGTGTGGCAATGTGCATTCAGGCCTCCCACAATGTGAAGAGAGCAACCACTGCAGCCATGCCGGCAACATGAACAAGGTCGGCAAGGTTGAAATGCAGGGAAGTCCAAGAAGTGATCGAGATCATGTTCAAGAAGATTATAGATGAGGACTGAAACGGCACTCACATCTTGTGTGTTTATTATTAAGGCTGCCGTTTGGTGTGTCTGTTGTTGTTGTGTAATTTCATTCCGACTATATTTAGACTAAATGTATAACTTAATGATGTAAAACCAGTATTTACTTTTATTATGAGGTAGGATCAATATTATGCGTGTTTATTATATCCAGACTATGCCTAACATGTAGATTAATTAAGAAACAAGATGGACAACTGACAAAGAAAGTTCAACTACAGCTCACCCCCATTGTCCGGTACACAAAGATCAATTTGAACACATTGGTCCTACATCATAACAAAAGTACGTAGTCCAGATATAATAAACACACATAATACTGGTCTGTCCTACATCACAATAAAAGTATATTCTTAACCTACATCGTAAGTTATACATAAGTCCAAATGTAGTCAAGATGAGGTTACGCAACAAGAACAGACACACCTGACGACAGACTTGACAATAAACACACAAGATGGAGGTGCCATTTCAATCCTCATTTATAATCTTCTTGAACATGCTCTCCATCACTTCTTGGACTTCCCTACATTTGCAAGTATAATCATTAATTTTTTCAAAGTCCGCCAAGTCATCTAGTGATCGTCTTTCCCCAGGTATTTAGTGCACACTAGTATTCCTCTATTTCAATTCCTCATGAAGCATGCCTGTTATTAGAAAATTATAAGAGAAAAATTAGTGGGATGAGAGACTAAAACTTATAAAAAATAATCATGAAAATTAATTGGACCTTAACCTGGCTTTCCTTCCAGCTCCGGATGATCTCCAGAGATTTGGCACTTAGAGCTGCACATTAAAACAAACCAGATGGATTTAAGATAGCTAAAGAGAGACGACAACCCCCAAAATTGCAACCCTTAAAATTAAAAGAATTAAAAAAAATGAGAAATCTGACATGAACCTTAAGGATAAATGTTCACCGAACATAGAACATAGAGTTAGAGAGAGAGAAACAAGTCAGACCATGCAGATTTCATCTCATCAAATAAAAAAGAAAAAACGCAAAACTTACTCTGAGAAATTCTAGTTTGGAGACATCCAGACTATCCATGGTTTTTGCTCCAACAGCGCAAAAAGTATTCATTTTTGTAGCATTGTTGTTCCAAGATTCTTGATCCGCATTTTAAATATATTGTTCCAACTTTAATTTGTTGCAGTTTGAAAAGTTTTTGACAGCGTGAAGAATCAGATATCGTATAAACAGGAATCACTTTTGCTTTCTTTTCTTCTGGCTACTAAGATGTTTCAGTTCACCAGGTTGTCTCTTGCCTGCCCATGGATTCAGCAGCAGTTCGAAAGGTTAACCTATTCGGGAATCTCTGAATCTACGCTTATTTTCAACTCCCCGAAGCATTTTGTCGCTTACTACGCCCTTCCTCATCTCTGGGTGCCTAGGTATCCACCATAAGCCTTTCCTCGTTTGAACCTCGCCCTTAACTTAAAGGCTATGCCATCCTAAGGTGCTGCTAAATGGAAGGATCTTATCGACGTCCATGAATAATAAATCATAGCATAGATTGAACTGCCGAATCGGAAAAATTGGGTGCTATCATATAGCTTTGTATCGGTTAAGTTCACAAGTTGGAGATAAGCGGACTCGAACCGCTGACATCCGCCACAGGGTAAACCACCGCCTCTCAGGCCCCCGACTGATTCTACCATAGAGGCCAACGATAGACAATAACTCCCCCCGAACATAGCTTACAACTTTCATCGTACTGTGCTCTCCAAAGAGCAACTCTTCTCAAAATCTCAAAAAGTACTGAGTTGGAATCCCATTCTAACTAAGGATTCTTGTGGTTCCAGAGGATCCAGCTACAGGAGAACCGGGAACGGAGAGCTTTCCCCCTCTTTCCACCAGACTCTTTGTCTTAAGAATGCTGGTTTTAAGAATGAGTGATTACCCTTCTCCGACCCTTACTGTCCAACCTGAGAGCGGACAGCTAATGCGTTCCGCTTATTGAACAGGGTTCTATGGTCTGTCCACGACCCCTGGATGCTGAAGGCGTCCTTGGGGTGATCTCGTAGTTCCTACGGGGGTGGAGACGATGGGGTTGGTCCATGGATTTTCTTTCCTTTTGCCGCATTTCGCTCAAAGGGTTGAAGGGAGATAGTGCATTAAGCTGTTCGCAAGGGCCAACTTGATCCTCTTCCCTAGGGATCCCAGATGAGGAAACCCTAGGGGAGCCACTAAATTGTAGGATTTTATAGCCTAGGGTCTCTAACCTAGCTTTTAGGTTCATCATGATATCTAGAACCTCGACACCACAAAAATTAGAAATCACATGAAATGAAACCTTAATATATGTGTTGTGGGTTCAATGTTTCCTCAGAAATTCCAAATTATATTAATGTTACCCTGGCTATTATCATGGTTAAGTTTGATTGGTAGTTGACCAAATATGTTGAGCTAGCAGAGTGAAGAATAGTAAAGAGTAAGAAGATGTAGATGGAAGAAGAGCTCATGTTTACCAGAGAGTAATGGATGAAGAAGAAGATTCAATTATTAGATGTAAGACAAACTAAGGGAGATTGCTAAGAACAAGTGATGAATCATGATTTTAATATGTTTAGGCATCCATTTTAGTATGGCTTTAGTGGCTTAGTTGAGTAATAAGGGCATTATTGAGTGGCTAATTTGGGAGGTACATTATGATAATGAAATAGTGATAAAAACATGATTTTGTCATTTTAGTAATGAAATTCCCATATTGGACATATTTCACTAGGGTTAGACTGTGTATTTCATGGGTAAAAAGGTAAAAAATGCATCTAAAAGTAAATTCCAGGTGGAATGGAAAAGTAATTCTATTGGACAACTGATTGCATCACAATTGTCCTCATTAAGTTTATTAATTGTATTCTTATTTTTGTTAGCCTTTCTTGGATTGGTCATTAATTTCATTCACATATATGGTTATTTACAATTGATTTGAACTAATAACATGTTCATTGTATAGCACATTGAAGCATATAATTTCATGTACTTGTATTTTTCTTGACTAAAAAGGTAATAGCACCATTGGATCTACGATCAATAAAATACGTTTATACCTCTTATCTAGTAATACCACTATCTTCCATCAAGAATTTCATGCAAGTACTTCATATAAAATGCTCAATTATGACTCTCAGAAGGCTCATTTTTTGAGAGCTCCCACATATAGAGTGTACCATTTTAGCTCTCACTTAGATAGAGCATATAACACTCTTAAAAGACTTATTTTCCAAGAGCTGCCACTCAAAAGGAGTTTTGACATATACTTTTTATGTCTCTTAGATAAAGAATATAACACGCTTAAAAGACTTCTTTTCCAAGAGCTCCAACTCAAAAGGGGTATTTGACATATACTTCGTATGTCTCTTATTGCATTATTAGGTTCACAATGTATTATAATCTTACACTTTGAGACAAATCAATAGTTTTCTTTATTTCTATTTTCATCTAATTTCATGGCATTAATTACAGCTAAATGTGGTGTTAAAAAGGGTTAAGCTTCACTGCTTCATAGCCCCAATTAGATAGGTTATCATTGATCATTATTTTCCATGACTATAAGAATTTTATATCCCATACATATCATTAATCTTCCAGAGTTTCTTTATTTTCTTGAAGAGATATTTGAAATGTATTATGCAATTTGCATTTTTTTCTTCATAGAAACATTATGTATTTTCTAGTCTTTTATGGATTCTAATGTAGGTGGTTGGACTAGTTGTAGGGTTCTTTCTTCTTTCATGTAGTAGGCTCTTCCTTCTGAGGTGCATCATTCTCCTGAATCCTACCATGATATGGAGTTTTGGCCTCGTAAAGTTTCTCCGTTTGAAATTCCCTTTCGCTTTGATCTAATATTGTCTCTTTAGTATTCGATATTTCACTTCTACCTCCACAAGGTTTCTTCAAATTTGAAACTTGGCATTTTTCTTCTTAAGATTTAATAGATTTAGGTTTCTTGTTTAGGTTCACATTCCAAATTCTCTTTTTTAGTTATATGTCTTGTTCATTTTCAGGTTCATTATTCATTTTCAGGTTCAAATGAACCTTACTTTGAATTATCTTCCTCTTGACTCTCTCTAGGATCTTCACTACAAACAAAAATTGTGGTTTAGTAGTAGTGAAAAAGGTGTCTTTGTAGTAGTTTTAACTGCTACAAATGAAAATATTAGCAGTTGGCAAAATCACTACAAAATCTACTGTTGCAAGAGATTTGTAACGGTTAAACAGAACCGCTACTCATGTAAAAAAATGCTACTTAATTCGTAGTGGTTTGTTTCAATTGCTTCGAGACATGTATGTAGATAACACATTAACTGAGAAGATTGTAAGAGTTATAAAATTGCTACAAATGTTGGTGGCACAATTTCGCTTGGCAGGAAATGCTAAATCTGACTCAAACTTTGTAAAAACACTATTAAGTACAAATAGGAGTTTTAAAAAATTGGTGCTAAAACCTTGGTAGCGATTATTAAACTGCTACTAATATAGGATGAAATTTCAAAAGTAGCGCCAAAAATTTAATTTGATTTGACTTTAACCGCTACAAAATTTTGGAAATGTTTTTTTTAAAAAAACACAATGATTTGATTCCATTGTTATAATATTGTGTTGAATAGTTTATTATTTAAGAAACTTGATTGATAGTAGTTATTATGTGATAAGAATGATTAAATTGAGTTGGATAAGTATAAAATTTATATAGGTAATATTGAGAATGTGTAGGTAATAAGGACTTATTATGTTGTCTACTAAATGTTGATCATTATGGAAGGAACATTGAAAATGTTACAGAAAAGTCCTTAAATTTCTGGACAAAAAAATAAAATAGTATCAGTATTATAAGAAGGAAAAAATGTTGAAATCAAAGAATTCAAAATTTTTTTACCATATTTGATCACATTGCTTAGCTCTTGGGCTCTTCAAAAAAAGTTCCCAGATGAGAGAAAATGAGAGAGAAGAAGGGTGTAAAGAAATGTAGGAGTGTTTGAAATGAGGCATGGTGGCGGTATTTATAGGGATCTATGTGACACTTGTAGTGGTTAATGTGACTGTTTCGGTAGCAGTTGATATTTGTAGCAATTTAGGTGACATTCTTTGTAGCGGTTCAACATAAATTAAGATTGATAAGAATAAAAGCATAATTCGTTTAATCATTCTTCATCGCCATCCCTACAAATATTTTGTAGAGAAAATGTTAGTGTGGTATTAGTTTGTAGAAAAACTAAATTTAAATGTTATGAACTTATAAAAATACACCAAACTATAGGTAAATTGTCATCACCTTTATGGAAGAAGTTTTGAAATTGGTGGGTTGGAATGACTCACTCATATAGGTGATGTTATCACCATTACCCATGTCATAAAGGTCTTGAGGCTTTAAGTGAACCATCATGTTCTAATCCCTATGCCTCTTATCCTTAACATAATAAACCTGATGTGCCTTTGAGGCAAGTTATATGGCTCATCATCTTCAGGTTGACCAGTGTGAATTGATCAGGAGAAATTTACTAATGTGATGCCTAAATTGTGAGTTGTGAGGCCTCTCAAAGTTGTCATTTTTTCCTACAAACACTTGAACAGCGTCACGATGAAACGGCCTTGGTAATTTTGTTTGATGACATCAAGAAGCTTTCTATAGTAAGGGACACCTCTGAACTGCATGTTACTGTCACTAATGCTCGCATAACTCCTTGTCCTAAAGGTGCCATAAATACCCAAAATTTGAGTTTGTAATCCTTGATCTCGTGAAACTATGCAAAACTTGAAACCATTGACATTATGTGTTATAAACCTTTTTGCATCGCCAAGAGGGCCGATTGTGATAGCTCTAAAATTTGGTAAGTGTGGGTTGTGGTCATTTAGTATTCTGCGCACAAAGCAACTTGGAGATTCTCTTTGGACCACTTTGTCAACTTCAGAGGATGTTTATGAACAGATCCTAAGTTGATTCTTCCCATGACTTCTAAACTCCCTCTAATTAATCATGGGAGGGCGATCATAAAATGTAAGTAAAAAATGTAAGGATAGATATAGAATAACGTATGAGTGTATAATTCTTTAGAAAGGAAGGATTTAACTTGAGAGAAATTAATCAAGACATACCTATGTGCGTGCAACTTCTCAGTTACTGTTGGTTTGAAGTTCTCACTTCGTCCAACTAGTTTACCAACACGAGGGATTAACAACTTTCTTGATATTGACTCAGGTTCAAGACATTCATCTACATGAGGTAGTTAGTTGAAAGCAGTCACAATGTCATTAAAGTACCTTTAGCAGAAATACAGAACCTCATCCCTTATAGAACCTTCTAGCTATGCCTTATTCCTTATGTAAGATTTCAATTTCCTAATAAAACTATAAAGTAAAGAAGGGAAAGTGATACTAAATGGTGAAATGGGTGACTAGCAAATTTAGAAAGTAATGATAATGCACATATGTAAAATGAGTACCTCTCAATAGGATACATCCATCGATATTGATTTGGGCCAGCAAGCTTTGTTTCATGAACAAAATGAACTGTTAGGTGAACCATCATAGTGAAAATGGAGGGAGGAAAGATCATTTCCAAATGACAAAGTGTAAGAAAGATTTTGGACTATAGCTTATTAAGTTCCTCGACGATGAAAATTTGGAACATAACTTCTGAAAGAAAGAACATGGCTCCACTAAAACGATGGACACATTAGGGAAAGTACATTCTTTATAACCAGTAGAAGTAACTGTTGCATAAGAACTTTTGAGTCATGACTCTTCATGCCAGCAACTTTTTGAGCCTACATGTCAATACATCATGAAATGTTGCTTGAATACCTATCAAGAACTTTTAATTTCTTCAAGGTTATGAGGAAGACTTCCTTGTTCAGTTTTGTCAGGATGAACTCTGCCAGTTGAAATTTGTCGTGCTCATCTGACCATGGGTCTTCATGAACTCCCATGGCTTGTAAATTTTTCCTCACTTGAAGATGATCTTTTGACTTGATGGTTTCGTTAAGTAACTTGTATAGCACATTGTCATATACATTTTTTTCAATGTGCATGATATCAAAATTGTGTCGAAGTAAATTAGATTTCTAATATGGAAGACTGAAGAAAATGCTTATCTTCCACCATTGCTTAGGTGTATAAGCAGAAGTCCTGCTAGTTTTTCGCCTTGCTTTTATATATTATTGCTTTTTCCAAACTCGAATTCAACATCTTGAAGCTGTTGTAAGATATCTGCACCAAATAAAGTTTGAGGATGTACTATTTTTTCTGGTTTCCTATTGAAACAATTTCACTATAATCTTAACTTGTGCTTACAATTGAGAAACCTCTGACGACCCATGAAGCACCACTTTTAACTGTGGGGAAGGCACATTACGTTAGAGTCAAAATTGCAAGCTATGAAAGAGGCAAGCTTTACCCAAGAGGGGGGATTGGTTGATGTGATAAATTTGTCAGTTGATGCGGTGATATGACAATAGCTGTAGATAAAATAGAGTTGAGAAGATTAACATACATATAGTTATACTGGTTCGGCCCAAAACCCAGGCCTATGTTCAGTCCTTAGAGATCAAGACCTATTGAGATTTTTACTATTCTTCCAAGATTCAATAGGCTCTCAGAACGCCACTAGACAACAATCATCCTTGAATAAACTAATAGCAAAAATATTCTAACACTTAGAAATTTCTCTCCCCCTTACGACAAGTCTTACGTGAAGAAAAACAAACCTATGACCTTTCTCTCTTGCTTTTGTATACAATTCTTATGAGCATCAACGTTCTCTCTTGCTTACACCACTGTAAGTCTTATGAGCAGCAACGTTCTCTACTGTTTGTACCTTGTAAGTCTTATGAGCAGAAGGTTCTAATAGGAACTCTCTCAAGTGCTTCTCTCGTAAGGATATCTACCCTCTTAAGGTCCCTTTACCTTGAGATCAAAATAGAATTTGAAGTGTATACAGACTCTCTCATAGAGCAAATATAATAGACACTGAAGTACAATATGAATATAGAGAAAATATGAATAACAAAGACTCATTAATTTTCTTGTGTGAATTCTTGTTCTTAGTTCCTCTTTTGATGGTCTCTGAAGCTCTGCATTTATAGAAAGTTGATTTTTCCTGTTGAATAATAACCATTATGGAGTGGAGCATTTTATTGTGGAACAGCTGCGTACTTTTGAAACTTTGAATAAGATATCATGGTAGGCACATGCTTAGTTGGTTGTAGTGATTATGTCTATCATTGTTTGACTTACTCAGTGCCTTTCTAATTCAAACGATCAAACTCCTGTTGCACACTTGAAATATATGTTAAATGATGTTCAATAATAATAACAAGTGAAAATATAATGAATAAATAATATTAAACTATGTTCGAATTGATTGTTGTAAGTCTGTTACGTTTTGGCTTCTGACAGAGTATCACTCATATGCACTTTGGTCTCACTCGAGTGTACCTTTATATTTGATCTTTTGATTATGCTTTTGTGTGGCAATTGCACGATATTTTGAGAGAGTGCATTTTCACACTTGCGAGTGATGTGGGTCCTTACTCGAGTGCATCTAGTTTCACTCGAGCACACATGTTTCTTGCACTATGAATTCTCGTCTCTGGATAACACTCGCACTGATTTTTACAAGAGTGTGATTTCTCACTCGCATGTGATGTGGGGCCTTACTCGGGTACAATGATCCTTACTCAAGTGAATAGTATATTCTTATATAAGATACTCTTTTGCTTCAGCACTTGCATCAGGAATGGAGAGAGTTAGATTTCTCACTCGCGGGTGCTAATGTATCACTCGGGGTGCAAGTTTCTTTGCTTGGGTGCATTTGCTCTTCCATGCTAGCTGACTCTCGGGCATGCACTTTCTATGCTTCACTCGTTTGGACTCGGGTGCACTTCTGATTAGCACTCGGGTGTCACACTGAGTGTTCGAGTGAACTTTGTATACTTAGTTTGCTTGCTCTCGGGTAAGCACTTCTTGTACAATACTTTTCAAGACTCGGGTGACCTTGAGGTTATCACTCGAGTATTGTTTTTGTGCTCGAGTGAGATGATCATTCCCTGTATTTGACGTTTCTTTCTGTCAAACACTTGCAGGAGTGTGCCTTTTTGCTCGAGTACATATCATAGTATCACTCGAGTGCTACGACCATCACTCGAGTTGTCCTGGCATTTTCTGCTTAAGTGCACTTCTTTGAAACACTTTCTGTTCAACACTTACTTGTGCTCTAGTGTAGAATCTCTTATCACTCAAGTACAAGCATCGTTGCTTGAGTGCATCAATTATAATCACAGTAGTGACCTCTAAACTTTATGAGATGCATTTTTGGTAACATTTCAACCATTTTCTAAATCTCCAAAACATTTGTTTATACCACAACACATAATTATCCTTTGTTATCATCAAAACTTGGAATCTAACATTCTCCCACTTTTTGATTATGACAAAACCGTTGTGATGGATTTCAAAAACTTGATTGAAGTGAAAATTTTGAAAAGCACTTTCAACATTTCTAAATGCATATTCAGTAAAGTTTTGGGTCATTTTTCAGATTTGTGCACTTAACCTTATAGGCTTCTTGCAATACTTCCAATGGACACTTAAAGCCAAGATAAGCCATAGTATCATAATATTTGAATAGAGAACTTAGAAAAGCATGAAAATGAACATATATATTAATGAACTTGTAAAGTACAATGACAAGATCTAATCAAGAAGTTCTACCCATGAAACCTAAGTACATCCAAATCATAAAGTAAAACAACAAAAACATCAATGCTACCCTAAATACATCAAAGACTACCCAATACTCCCTCTTAAACCAAAATTCCCATATCATACTAGAATAGCTCAAAAACCTTCTCACGTTCTTCTCCCCCATTTAGTCAACATAATGGCGGGGGCTGAGGAAAGGTGATGTCAGAAGGCGGAATATACACCACTATGGCAAAAGATGGATCAATAGGATTAGGCACAAAGGGTGGAGATGATGGCTGTAGGTGTTGAGGATGATGGCTGGTCATAAGTGACCTCAACCTGGGAATGAGGGTCAGTGAAAAGTACTTGTGTCTGAGGCTGAGAAGGTGAAGTTGTAGTAGGAGTAAACTTTAGAGGAACCTCAGTAGAAGTAGTCAGAAGATGAGTATGCAAGTAAATGTCCATGTCAGTAATTCTTCTTGACATATCTTCTTAAGTCTTGAACATCATATCAAAGTTGGTATTTGCCTTATCCACCAACTTTGAGACTTGTGTTTCCATCTTGTTCACCAATTTCTCGTACTCACTTACCAGTTCCTTTTTTATGCCTGCCACTGTCTAATTGATTACTTCAGCTAGATAACTTGGTAGAGAAGCATTTAGAAAAGAGGGAGGTGGAGTTGGACCTTATACAGAAGACTGAGCCTTATCACCTCTTAATGGAGTGGCTTCTCGCTGAGATAAGGCCTAGTTTGACTGACTGGAAGAGAGATCCTCATATGTGTGAACTGTGTCTTGCCAAACCTATGGATATTTGCCTTCTCAGTTCCTTCAAAATACCAATTCTTGTTTTGCTTTAGGATGAGAGACATAAGTTATGGATATGGTATTGTGGCAGATCTTGATGAAGAAAATTGAAATCTTCTCATCTCAAAAAAAATAAGCTCCCCCACATTTCTTCGTTGACCAGTTAGGAAGGAGGCCAATAGATAGCAATTTCTCTGGGCAAAATGGGTATATTTTTTGGATTTGTTAACATTGCTACGAGAGTATATATAATGAAGGGCATGATAGAGTCAGGCATATCAATAGGTTTAAAGTTGGGAGGTCCTATAGGGTCTTCTAGCTTTAAGTGCTGGAAGGCTTCATTGGCAGTAAGTATGGGTGGATCAGGAGGTGGTGCAACATACCAAGAATGCCATTTATGATAGAAGAAGATATCATAATATGTTTGCCTCTAACAGTGGTGGAAATTCCTTCCTCTATCAACTTTCAGGCTTTAGTATGTATGTTTTAGACTTTCATATTGCAGTAAAAGATTCAAACCACAATAGGGGAATATGGAAGGTGCCATTTCAACCAGGGTTCATAATATCCAAGGAAAGGTTGAAAATCCAAACTACAATTCTTCTTTAGATAATCCAAATCCACATAGATGATAGGACAGAAAGTTCTATGAGCAAATTTAGAATCATATACCCTCTGATCAAGTGGCTTTAATTCCTGAACATTAAAGCCTTCTGGAGGTATTGCGTTTTATTCTTCCTCTGGGGCCTGTGAAGTAAAGGGAACTTTTGAATATGAAGCAGCTTGATTGGTCTGGCCCACTTGATGAGAGCCTAAGGCATCGGCTTGGGGGCAATCTTGCCAACCAAGGCATCGAGCTTGGACTTATCCATTGCTTCCCAAAGTTGCATATTGAATAAGTTGTCAGAGGAGGAAGATTGTTGTGGTTGCTCTATGTCCTTCTTCTTTCCTTTTTTCTTCACTTCTTTCGATTGGGAACGAGTGACCACCAGCTCTTTGAAGAAAACTCCCTTTGGTCTCTTTGGTTGAGGTTAAGCCTCCTTAGCCATCTTAGGCTTAAGATGAATTTTCTTAGCCGGAGTTGTTCTTTTCTTGGTGATTTTGGGTTTTGAGGAGGTGTTGGAGTAGAAGATGGTGAAGGTGTTGGAGATGAAGTATAAGAAGGTATTGCAGATTTTGACTCACTGGCTTCATAATGAGGAGGTGAGGGTGTTGGAGAGTTTTTTGAAACTTGAGGAATCTTTGTTCGAACCATCTTGAATGATTCAAATCCGGATTGAGAATCAAAATGAAGATAAGGGCTTGAGGAAAGATTTTCAGAAAATATCTTCGGTTAGGGCAAGAAATGAGAATTTAGAATGATAAATTTGACCTTATGAAAATGATTGAAGAGTTGCAATAGAGATTTACAGAGCTTCGAGGCATTTAAACGATGAGTAACGGTTGGAGGTGAAGGGTATGGCTACCGAGTGACGAGATGCTTTGAGTGAGAAGAGGAAGTACGACGGTCTGAGCTATCGCGTATCTAATATAAGTCACAACACTCGAGTGATAACCCTAGTGCTCGAGTGTTATTCATACTCTACTCGAGTGAGTCATCTTGGTGCTCGAGTGACAAATAAAGAAATCTCATAAAGCATGTAAAAGTGTACCTGATTTAAGTATATCTTGTTATATTTTTCATCTTTGTACTAAAATCCTCCAATATCATTTGAGTAACTATGCTTTGGATTAGTATTTGCATATTTCTTTCTCTTCTGCTCGAGTGTTCTTGCTCCACTTCAGGTATGTTCATAGTCCACCCGAGTAACTAGAACCTTTACTCGAGTGAGAGCCATCCTACCCATTGCATTTGAGTAACCTCTTGGCACTTTTATCTCCTCTGTTAACCCCTATTTTGCAAGCTTAAAAATAGAGTATATGATATAGTTCTTTACTCGAGAATTCATCTCTGACTTGAGTGCTAAAGTGCCTTGCACTCAAGTGACACATTCAGTGCTTGAATGACAACCCTGGAAAAATAATTTCTACATACTCCGATGCCTAAGTTAGTATGGTTATCATCAAAAAACATATTGAACATAATAATTAAGAAGAACTTACAGCTCATTGGGATTAACCATTCCCAATTCTCTTTGTATATATAGGAATTGATCTTTAGCTATCAGCTTTGTGAATATGTCTACAAGTTGAAGATGTGTCGGTATGAATTCTACTTTGACATCCTTCTTTTTCACGTGATCTTAAATGAAATGATATCGGATATCTATGTGCTTGGTCCTTGAATATTGTATAGGATTCTTGCCAAACTAATAGTGCTAGTATTGTCACAATAAATAGGTATCTCCTTCAAGTATATCCCCAAATCTTGTAGTTGTTGCTTCAACCATAGTACTTGCGAAAAACATCTTACTGCAACTATATATTCAGCATTAATGGAAGATAATGACACTGTATTCTACTTCTTGCCGAACCATGACACCAAAGAACCTCCAAGAAATTGACATTATCCACTTGTACTTTTCCTTTCAGTTTTATATCCTCCGTGATCTGAATCTGAGTAGGCCATCAAATATTCGTTTTCTCTTTTTGGATACCATAGACCAAGTTCTGCAGTGTCTCATAGGTATTTGAATATTCTTTTTATAGTTTCTGCATGTGATACCATAGGAGCAAATTGATAACTTGCACACATTCCAACACTGAATTGTATATCTGGCCTGCTTGCTATTAGATAGAGTAATGAACCAATCATTCCTCTATATTTGGTGATGTTCAAGTCAGAACCTTTTATGTCAGCATCCAATAAAGTTGTAGAGCTCATTGGAGTATTAGCTCTGTTAGGATTGTCCATTCCATACTTCTTCAGCAACTCTTTCAAATATTTTGTTTGAGATACAAATATCCCATTCTTCCTTTGCTTGATTTGAAGTCCAAGAAATAAGTTTAATTCTCCCATCATGGACATTTCAAACTCTCCCTGCGTAATCTTAGAAAATTCTTGACAAAGAGATTCATTAGTAGCACCAAAAATAATATCATCAACATAAATTTGAACAATTAGAAGATCATTTTTGTTATGTTTGATGAAAAGAGTTGTATCTACTTTTCCCCTGAGAAAGTTTTGAACAAGAAGAAACTTGCTTAGCCTTTCATACCAAGCTCTGGGTTCTTGTTTTAAACCATTCAAAGCTTTCTTAAGTTTGAAAACATGATCAGGTTTTGTTTTATCTTCAAAACCAGGAGGTTGTTCTACATATACTTCCTCCATAATATAACCATTTAGAACAGAAGTTTTCACATCCATTTGATAAAGTTTAAAACCTTTAATGCAAGCAAAGGCTAAGAGCACTCGTATTGCTTCCAATCTTGCCGTTGGAGCATATGTTTCCTCATAATCAATACCTTCTTCTTGATTATAGCTTTTGGCAACCAATCTTGCTTTGTTTCTCATAATGATTGATGATTCATCAAGTTTGTTTTTGAAAACCCATTTGGTTCCTATAACCGAGTGATCTTTAGGTCGGGGAACCAAATCCTAAACTTGATTTCTTCATAATTGATTTAATTCTTCTTGCATAGCAATCACCCAATCATTATAAGATAAAGCTTCTTCAATATTAGAAGATTCGATCTCATAAATAAAAGCAAAAAAATTTTCCTCATTAAGAATTCTATTTCTGGTTTTAACACCTTCGTGAATATCTCCAATTAGTTGATCAAATGGATGATCTTTAATATGTCTCCATGCTTTTGGTTGAGCATGATCATCAACATCTTCTTTATTTTGGAAATCATTTGTTTCAAAATCATTCTGATTTGAAATAGTTTTGTTTTTCTTTATCAAATCTATTTCTTCTTCACAAAATGTTTTATCTGAGAATGAAGTTCATCAAACAAAACATGAATGGATTCTTCAACAGTACATGTTCTTTTATTAAAGACTCTATATGCTTTACTTCTATTAGAATATCCTAGAAATAAACCTTTATCATACTTTGAATCAAATTTACCCAAGTTTTCTTCACCATTGTTGTAAATAAAGCATTTACATCCGAAGATGTGTAGATGAGCAAGATTTGGCTTTCTCCCTTTATAGAGTTCATATGGTGTCTTTCCAAGTGACTTGCGAATATATGCTTGATTTGAAATATAGCATGCAGTACTCATTTCATCCGCCCAGAATACGTGCGACATTTCATTTTCATTGAGTATTACCCTTGCCATTTCTGTTAGGACTCTGTTTTTCCTTTCTACTACTCCATTTTGCTGAGGCGTTCCTGGTGCAGAGAAGTTGTGATCTATTCCCTCGTTGTTGCAGAAATCTTCAAAAAGTTGATTATCAAATTCTCCTCCATAGCCTGTCCTGATAGAGACAATAGAATGCCTTTCTCATTTTGGACTTTCTTAGCAAACATAATAAATTCGACAAACGTTTCATCTTTTAAAGTAATAAATATAGTCCATGTAAATCTTGTAAAATCATCGACAATTACTAAAGTATATAGATTTCCTCCAAAACTTTTTATTCTTGTTGGACCTACCAAATCCATATGAAGTAATTCTAAAAGCTTGGAAGTAGAAATCTCATACTTTGTTTTGAATGAAGATTTAGTTTGTTTTCCTTTTTGATAAGCCTTATAAACCATATCATCTTTGGATTTAAGTTTAGGAAGACCAACAAGTAATTCTTTTCTCATCAGTTTGTCAAGTTGGTTCATATTAACATGAGCAAAATACTTATGCCATAACCAACTCTCCTCTGATTTGCTAAGAAAATAACTTTCAGAAGAATTTGAATTTAAATCAATAGTATAACAATTACCTTCCCTTTGAGCTTGGATCTTTGCCTTGATGGATTCTTTGATAATCGTTAGATCCTTCTTGTTTACTATCAAGTATTCTTCTGAATCAAATATCACCTAGTTATCTTTGTCAGTACTTCGACTCATACTCAAAAAGTTCTGGCATAATCCTTCAACGTAATATACATCATTGATTTGAAGTCTATCGAATTTTCCCACTTCACCAATTATAGCAATACGTCTAGATTGGTTACCTCCAAAAGTTACATTTCCTCCTTCTCTGGTTTCTAGCACGGTGAACTTATTTTTGTCACCAATCTTGTGTCTCGAGCATCAACTATCAATATACCACTTGTTTGCTCATGATGCTTTAAGACATACCTAGAGTAATGTGATCAAGTTTTAGGTACCCACACTTTCTTGGGTCCTTTGTGGTTAGTATGCATTACCTTTGGTACATGCGTCCCTTTCAGAACCTATTTATACGTATCAATGGCATGTCCTTTTCTAAAATAACATGATGTAGTATAATGTCCTTTCCGATTTCAATAACTACATGATGCAAATGGGTTTGATGTATGCACATAATTCTTAAAATATTTGAGATAAGTCCTACTGCCCTTTTTCTTATTTCCTTTATTTTTATCCTGATCAGACTTATATCCAATTCCAGATTTATCAAATGAAACTTTTTGAGATTTTAGAATGACATTAAGAGTTTCACTTCCTTTAGTAAATCTTTCCATAGTTTTTGTTAAAGCACTTATTTTCTTATCTTTTTCTTCACATAATATAGATAATGATATGATAGTACTTTCTAACTCTTTTACTTTCTTCTTATAACTAACCATTTCTTTAGCTACCTTGATCAATTTAGTATGCAATGCATTATATTCAGATAATAACTCATCATAAGAAGGTTCAGAGCCACTTACCTAGGAATCCGATTCTTCTTCTTTGGCTACCAAGCATAGATTTGCAACTTCGTCATTGTCGCTTTCTTCATCCGTTGAGCTATCACCCTATATAGATGATATGTATGCTTTCTTTTTCTGCTTCTTCTTGTCTTTATTTTTGAAGCATTCAGATTTGATGAGTCTAGGCTTTCTACATTCGTAGCATACTATCTGTTACTCCTTGTTTTCTTTCTTGCTTGGTCCACCTTGATAATTCTTGAAATTCTTTTGGCCTATTCTATAGAATTTCTTGAATTTCCTCATGATTATTCCCATATCATCATTAGGGACATCTTCATTTTCTGAAGACTTATCATCCTTGATGGCTTTAAGTGCAACTCCTCTTTTCGTTTTATCATCGAACTCTTCTAGTTTATTCTTGAACCTCAAATTTCCTTCATATTCAGAAAGGCTACAAAAGAGAGCAACTACGGATCTCATTAACTCTCCTTTAGCTTCTTCGATAGCTATTACCTTTACTTCCTACTCTTTAGTAAGAACGTTAAGGATCTTTCTTACCTGGAAATTTTGCTCAAATGATTTCCCAAGTGCAGATAGTTGATTAACAAGATGAGTATATCTGAGCTCGAATTCTGAGATTCTTTCTCCAAGTTTCATACAAAATAGATCATACTCTATAATTAGAGTATTGACTCTCTTTTCTTTAATTCCAGATATGCCTTCATGAGCGATCTCAAGAGCATCCCACATATCTTTGGCTGTTGGTAGTGTGCAGATTCAGAAATATTTCTTTTTACTTAGGGAACTCTATACCATTAAAATAGCTTTGCTATTTAATGTTACTAAACTCTTATCTTCTTCGTCAAACTCCTCTGGGCTCTTTTTAATGACTCTATCTTCAATTTTCTTCATTGGAACATAGTTACCATCTTGTATCACATTTCATAGACCTTCATTAGCCATCATGAACACTTTGAACTTAGCTTTCCAGAACAAAAAATGTTCTCCAGCAAAACTAGGAGGTCTAGTGATAAAAGCTCTGTCTGGAAGGATGTTCTCACCCATTGTTGCTATTTACCGAATCCTTCTCAAGCTATTGGCTCTTCAGAGAAGCCCTTGCTCTGATACCAAATGAAAGAGGCAAGCTTTACCCAAGAGGGGGGTGAATTGGGTGATGTGGTAAATTTTTCAGTTGATGCGGTGACATGACAATACCCGTAGATAGAATAGAGTTGAGAAGATTAGCACACAGAGAGTTATACTAGTTCGGCTCAAAACCCGGGCCTACGTCTAGTCCTTAGAGATCAAGACTTACTAAGATTTTCACTATTCTTCTAAGATTCAGTGGGCTCTCAGAATGCTGCTAGACAACAATCATCCTTGAATGGAATACGAGAAGAAATATTCTAACACTTAGAAATTTATCTCCCCCTTACGAAAAGTCTTACATGCAGAAAAACAAACCTATGACCCTTCTCTCTTGCGTACGTATACAAGTCTTATGAGCAGTAACGTTCTATCCTACTTACACCACTACAAGTCTTACGAGTAGCAATGTTATCTACTGCTTGTATGTTGTAAGTTTTATGAGTAGAAGGTCTTACTAGGAATTCTCTCAAATGCTTCTATCGCAAGGATATTTGCCCTTACAAGATCCATATACCTTGAGATCAAAATAGAATTTGAAGTGTATACAGACTCTCTCATAGAACAAATATAATAGACACTGAAGTACAATATGAATATAGAGAAAATATGAATAACAAAGACTCATTAATTTTCTTGTGTGAATTCTTGTTCTTAGTTCCTCTTTTGATGGTCTCTGAAGCTCTGCATTTATAGAGAGTTGATTTTTCCTGTTGAATAATAACCATTATGGAGTGGAGTATTTTACTGTGGAACAACATGCGTACTTTTGAAACTTTGAATAAGATATCGTGGTAGGTACGTGCTTAGTTAGTCGTAGTGATTTTGTCTATCATTGTTTGACTTCCTTTGTGCCTTTCGAATTCAAATGATCAAACTCCTGTTTCACACTTGAAATATATGTTAAATGATGTTAAATAATAATAACAAGTGAAAATAGAATGAATAAATAATATTAAACTATGTTCAAATTGATTGCTGTAAGTCTGTTGCGTTTTGGCTTCTGACAAAGTATCACTTGAGTGCACTTTGGTCTCACTTGAGTGTACCTTCATATTTGCTCTTTTGATTATGCTTTTGTATTACAATTGCATGAGATTTTGAAAGACTTCATTTTCACACTTGCGAGTGATGTGGGTCCTTACTCGAGTGCATCTAGTCTCACTCGAGCACACATGTTTCTTGCACTATGAATTCTCGTCTCTGGATAACACTCACACTGATTTTTACAAGAGTGTGACTTCTTACTTATAGGTGATGTGGGGCCTCACTCGGGTACAATGATCCTTACTCGAGTGAATAGTATATTGTTGTATAAGATACTCTTTTGGTTCAGTACTTGCATCAGGAATAGAGAGAGTTAGATGTCTTACTCGCGGGTTCTAATGTATCACTTGAGTGCAAGTCTCTTTGCTCGGGTGAATTTGCTTTTCCATCCTAGCTGACTCTCGGACATGCATTTTCTATGCTTCACTCATTTGGACTCGAATGCACTTCTGATTAGCACTCGGGTGTCACACTGAGTGCTCAAGTAAACTTTGTATATTCAGTTTGCTTGCTCTTGGGTAAGTACTTCTTGTACAACACTTTTCAAGACTCGAGTGACCTTGAGGTTATTACTCAAGTATTGTCTCTGTACTCAAGTGAGATGATCATTCCTTGTCTCAGACCTTGCTCTCTATCAAACACTTGCAGGAGTGTGCCTTCTTGCTCGACTACATATCATAGTATCACTCGAGTGCCACAACCATCACTCGAGTTTTCTTGGCTTTTTCTGCTAAAGCACGCTTCTGTGAAACACTTTCTATTCAACACTCACTTGTGCTCGGCTGCAAAATCGCTTATCACTCGAGTACAAGCATCCTTGCTCGAGTGCATCAGTTATAATCACAGCAGTGACCTCTAAACTTTATGTGATGCATTTGGTAATGTTTTCAACCATTGTCTAAACCTCCAAAACATTTGCTTATTACCACAACACATAATTATCCTTTGTTATCATCAAAACTTGGAATCTAACAAGATAGACATGTTGTCGCAGTATGCACATTCTACCTAGATAATGTTCTAAGCCTAAGAAAGCCATTTATGGTCCACATCAAGCTGAACACAAGTTGAACAGTGTCTTCTCGTACGCGTGATATGTCTTGATGTTGAAATTTCACAAGTACAACAGTTCCACAATAAGCAGTTAGAGATATACGTCGATGTCATTACCCGATTCTTTTTGCCTAGAATAATAATAGACAAAATGAAGGAGCTTTGTTTCATACACATTCAGGGGCAAGTTGTAGGGAACTAAGACTACTAGACAAATACTATAACTTGAACTAAGATTCACAAAGGGATTAAAACTGTCAGTCACCAAAGCAAGACGAACATTTCTAGGGTTAGCCATGAAAATTCTGAGTTAGAGACTTTCTAGGCTTTTACATCCCGTGGATGTCTTAATTTATCATCTTCATTTTTATCAACTTCATGCCACCTTATGTGCTTAGCTGTTTTAGATGACATATAATCTTCGTAACTGTGGCTTTGATGAAAAGTATTTGAGAATCTTTATAGGTTTCTTCTTATACCTTTTCCCCTTTCGAATTGTCTTGTAACTCAATGTGTGACATCACTTGCAAGTTTCCCTACTGGAATAATCTCCTTAGTAAAGCATACAATCATTGTGGCATGCATCAATTTTTTAGTAGTTCAAGCCCAATCTGTCAATAATCTCCTTGGCCTCAAAGAACGATGTGGGAATCTTCGTGTCAAGGAATGCATCTTATAATAATTATAGCAAGATCAGTATTCCCTTATGTGAGATTCCACACAAGCATTTGATATGATACAATTTGATCAAGAAAGATAATTTCAAGTATTTTTGACAACCTTGATATAAAGGACGATCTACGTCATCCATTAGGCTGGAAAAATCCTAAGCTGCTTTATTCCTCAAGAACACAGGTTCTAAACATTCCACTTCTTCATGGAAGTTGTCATCTTCAAAACCAAACACATCATGCATAACATCATTAACATGATAATCTTGATCTACTTGAACTCCTACTTGTGAACTTTGAGGAAGAGCATCATCATATCTCATACTGTCCTTTTTGTAACCCCCTTTGTAATTATGATTCAAAATTGATAGTAAAAATGAAATAGAGCCAATAATAACAAAACTCACTTCCAATCCCTTTCTTTCGGTAGGGTTTTCGCAATATTTTCAAAATTTCTACCTTGGTCTCAAATTCCATATCCTGAATATAATTATCCTGTGCAATTGAATCATATTTAAACAATCATAGTGTAAAATAGAAATCCCGGCAACCCCCTGGTCAAGTATATACTAACCATCTAGTTTATAATTCTAGCCACTCCTAGTCGTCCTTTTCCCTTTGGAGCCACTTGCCTTATCTGAAAGGTTAGCCAATAGAAAGAATGAGATTCAAAAGAATCCCAGTAGTAACATATCACTCATACAACATGTAATCACAAAGCATGCAAGTAAATAATCAAGTAGTATCACAGCATAAAACACAGCACGCAGGCTGCCATATATGCACACAATCACATAATCTCATCCCCTAGATTCCACCGCCTCGAAGGTACGATCCTCCCACTGACAACGCCAATGGGCCGCAGGTGATGGATTCACAAGTAGCCATTCGGCTTTCACATATAGCCTTTTAGCTTTCACATAGTCTCATCCCCCGGATTCCACTGCTCTGAAGGTACGATCCTCCCAACGTCAACGCCGATGGGCCGTAGGTGATAGACCCACAAACAATGATAAATCAAACATACAATCGATCACATATAGTATAAGAGAAAGTGTCACTACCTTCTTCTTTCCTGACTTGCTCCGTCACATCTCGTTCTAGACCAAGGCAAATGTCAAAGCCTATAAACCAAAAATCAAGGACAATAGGTTATTCTCTGTTCCAAATTCTTATCCTCATTTTATTTTAAGTTGGCTATCATTTCAACTTTTTAGGTGACCAATTGAAGCCTAGACATATGCCTAAAGGGTTAGGAACACATGACTAAAGATTCCTTTTTGGGAGCAAAAGTGCTGATTTTTGGCCGAGTCACTCGAGTGAAGGAGACATCACTCGAGTGATGCCCCCACATATACTTGAGCCCTAGCGAGTGAAACACAGGAAGTGAATACCAGAGAGTACTGCACATCCTAGAGTGATCATGTCACTCGAGCACTCCTCTAGCCACTCGAGTGATGACATATAATCACCTAAGTCCCATCGGGTGTGGTACAAAGAGTGACTACCTGAGAGCAACCCTAAGGTGCAACTGACTCCCGCACTCGAGTGAGACTGAGTTCATTCAAGTGATGACTCATATCACTCGCAGGCAAGGAAGTGCATCCTTGCTTCCTAACTGAATACTTAACTGAAATACTAAAAGAAAAAGAAAGAACATGGCACTGCACTCAAGTAAGTTCCAACCTCACTCGCGTGAGGCTATCTGAAACCAGAATCGCAGCAGTTGATATAATTTTCCAAATTTACCAAATCTAATTACAATGGTTTCCAAACTTATACCAAAGTTTATTCCCACATAAAATTCCATAATGAACTAATTGGTAACCTCAAAACAATCAAATTCCCATTCTACCAAGAAGCTTGGGTTTAGACCTATATTACACCACAACTACCAAACTCACCATACATCCCCATTCAAATCCCAACTAATCACAATGGCTTAAAGACATAATATGCCATCAAATCCTACACCAAACATCATCTAAATTCATGCATTTCAAATTATACCAAAATCAGGGCAATATCATAAATTCTCAAAACTCAACCTATGATCACAAAACTTAGATTAATAGAGAGTTCTTTCTTACCTCTTTCTTCTTCCCAAAGTGAGTTCCTTGATTTCTCAACTTTCAAATTCCCTCCAACACTAAAACACCACCTTTCAAAAATATGAAATCATAGCAAGGAAGCTCTCAATACCATGTATAACTTTAATGGAGAACATTTGAGCATTAAGAGGCCTCTAGCTAGCCAAAACTCACCTTAACACTTTCTCTTTCCTTCCCTTGCTCAACGAAAATGGAGGTTAGATGAGAGAAGAGATGAAAAGGATGAAGATGCAGATTTTTTCGCCATTCCCATGCAACCAGCTGACTTTACATGTGAGAGGGAAGAGAAAAATGAGTTTTGAAATGTTGACTTCATCCATGGTCCTTAAGATGCCACTTGTAATGATCCTAGATTCTCCTTCCACACACACATATGAACGCATTCATACACAATTCTACCTTCTCAATTACTTAATCCTAGCCATGATTATTAAATTACCAAGGAGTTTCCTCTTCGGTAACGGACCGTTTGGTCGACAATTTACCATCTCCCCTGATTATCACAATATATACTAAACCATTTTCAAACACGTTTCATATCACAATTCACATTACATACTTCAAAAGTGCTTACTTAATATTAATTACAACACTTTAAAGTCATTAGCCCTTGATTACAATTTAGGATATTACACTTCTCCCCCCAAAAATAAATTTATTCCTCAAAATTTGTTACACAACCTGAGCCATAAACTCTGGATACCGTCTACGCATGTCATCCTCTTCTTCCCAAGTTGCCTCTCTCTGAGTCATTCCCTTCCAGATCACCTTCACATATGGAATACTCCGATGTCTGAGCCATCGCTCCTCTCGGTCAATAATTTGTTCTGGTTCTACCGCATATGTGAAGTTGTCTTGTAGTTCAACTTTCTCATACTCAACAATATGAGATGAATCTGGTTGGTATTTCTTCAGTTGGGAAAAATGAAATACATTATGGAGTCTGCTCAAGTTTGAGGGTTAGGCTACTCGATACTCGGGGTGTTCAACAATTTCTCGTCCTGATCTCGAGCAAATCGGGACGGGAAAATCCCATCCCGAAAATTTTGGGATCAGGAAAAATTCGAGATCGGGATTGGGAATGGGACTTCCCGATCCCAACTTTTTCCTGAAACCGAAAATATATATATACACATGTATATTTTTTAAAAATATTTAAGAAAATAAGACCAAATGTAAAATAAAATGTGAAAATCCCTAACACCCTTAAGGTAATATCTATTCTTTTGTTTAGTTAGTTAATTTCATTTATTATTTATTAAATAATTCTAATTTTTTGTTCTTGTCTTTGTTCTTTCTACAGCTGAATCAACAACTTTAAGCATGTATTGAACTAATTATATATTTATATTAGACTTATTTGGTACAATATGATATTAGAAAAGTTATATATTAATATTAGACTAAAGGAAACACAACAAAAAATTCAATATAGAAATTCCCGATCTCGATCCCGAAATTTCCCGATTTTAGGGATTGGTAATGAAAATCATTCCCGAACCCTTCTCGGGATCAGGATCGGGAATGACTGTAACACCCTGCCTTTAATCACGTAATTATAATTCGTTAATGCACATTTAATTCGGATTAGAGACCATCGGATAACTTAAATTCATTTCAATCTCCTACTTTGTAGTAGGGTTTTCACAAAACATTCAAAATCTCTTCCTGTTCCTGGTCTCCATTTCAAAATTCGAATATAATTACCTGTGCAGTTTATCTACATTCATGTATAACAGAGTATATAACCAAATCCCCGGCAACTCCCGGGTCCTATACTTATATAATCTAGAGGTTACAAGTATCTACTAGGGGATTACACAACCAAAATCGAATGTAGTGTTCCTGATTCAGGATATACAGTAATCCCGAGTTTAAAGTAGATAACCAACATCTCAAAAATCCTTAGTATCACTAAAGATCCTAAGTACTTCGGGTTGGCCGCTTCTCCTTTGAGCCACATGCCCTGTCTGAAATGTTAGTCATAGGAAAGAATGAGATTCGAGCGAATCCCAGTAGTAACAAACTACTCACACAATGCATAACACAAAGCATGTATATAAATCACAACCAGCAACAGCAGCAGCAATCTCAAAGATACATGGTTTTCACCACAAACGACAGCACTCACGGCTGTATGCATAATACGACAGCTCTCGCTGTAATAATAATCACGACAGCTTACGCTGTAATCACAATAACGACAGCTTACGCTGTAAACGACAGCTTGCGCTGTAAACGACAGCTTGCGCTGTAAACGACAGCTATCACCAGCTGTAATCGTAGCAGCATCAAAGAATCATCACATAACAATGATAACACACACATACAGAGCATTATACATAGTATAAGAGAGAGAGTCACTACCTGATCCTTTCCCGACGTTTCTTGGCACTGCGGGCTCCCGAGGGCGGCAAATATCGAATCCTACAATTCCAAATGCACCATTTAGACACTTCCATAGTGTTACTTGGGGTTATATTAGTCTATAATGAAAATTTACAAAACTACCCCCCGGGACCCGGCCCGGGCCCGCCGTACCCGGTCTGGTTGCACTTTTCCCGAAATTCTAATCTGGGCTATCCTAACATATTTCCGCCCAAGGAATCCATTTCCGTACTCAGAATTATCAAATTCAATGTCAAATTACGAAATTGCCCTTGGCAGCCCGACTTTTAGGGTTTTAGGGGTGTTTCCGTAATTATGCTTTCTCGGCCTTTTTTGAAAAAGTGCCCAACTGTAACCCCACCTAATTTTCGCCCCTGAACTCAATGGAACCATCAAATCATTGAAAATCCAACTCTAAGACCCATTTAGACCCCTGACCGAAATATATGAGCTCTTCGGAGAAAATCGGGGTTTTACGATTTCGGCTCCGTAAACACGTTCCTTTCTACTCCTAACCACTTTATTGACTATTTCATTAAGTTACAACTACCATTTAGTATCAATTTGGGCAGCATAACCCCTAGAAAAACCCATTTCCAAGAATTAAAACCAATGGCAATCCGGCGAAATTTCACCGATTAAATTGCCCACAGCAGCCAGAATAGTCAATATACAAGAGTTTGGAAGTTACCTCAAGCTCCCAATAGATTTTCCTTGACTTGAATGAAAACCCTAGGTGTTTTAACACCAAAAGAGGAGCTTCCACACCTTAAAGAACATAAAGGAGTAGCTTAGGATCGGAGTTATACGCGTTAGGAGCTAGATCGTCGGAGAAATCGGCTTACCTTGCGAGTTCTCTTCTCCTTTTCTCCCAAAACCCTCTCAACTCTTTTTCTTTACTTTGGCTGCAGAATGGCGTCGGGAATAGCTGATGAAGATGATGAATAAAAAGTGTTTTAACATTAGGATGATGTCATGTTTTATTATGCTGATGTCAGATATCCCATTTTCGGATTTTATGACAGTTTTTCTGTCCAAACTTTAAAAAATCATAACTAATTCTAGAAAAATCGAAATGAGGTGATTCCAAAGCCAAATGAAAGATATTTAAGTCCTATTCATAGGAAAAATATTGGCCATTACTGAAAATCACCACAAAATTCCCAGACTTTCAATCTTTGCATACTGTTCCAGAAAATAATTAATTTCGCTGGGCAAACTTCAAAAATCCAAAACTCTTAGGTCACAAATCAAAATGATACAAATTATATGTTCATTTTGAAGCTTGACATGTGAAATTTAATACTGGAAAATTTCATAATTTTTAGACACCATTTGCCTATTTAAAACGTCCATACAAATTGGCTGCCCTGTACAGAGTTTCAATGGACAGAGTTTTCAACTTTTGCACAATTGTTCCCAATGGTTCCAACTTCACAATAAACACTCTCCCCACATGAATTTTCACAAGGAAGCCATTGGAATCATTAAAATATCCAAATTCCCATCACACATTCTCCAAAAGTGTTTATTCAACAATAATTACATCCACTTTTGAAGTCATTAGCCCTTAATCACTTTTTGGGATATTACATTTCTCCCCCCGTAAAATAAATTTCGTCCTCGAAATTTGTCACACAACTTGAGCCATAAACTCAGGATAACGTCTTCGCATATCCGCTTCCGCTTCCCAAGTTGCTTCCCTCTGAGTCATTCCCTTCCAGATCACCTTCACAAATGGAATGCTTCGGTGTCTGAGCCGTCGTTCTTCTCTATCAATGATCTGTTCTGGCTCTATCGCATATGTGAAGTTGTCTTGTAACTCAACTTCTTCATATTCAACAATATGAGATGGATCCGGTTGATACTTCTTCAGTTGGGAAACATGAAACACATCGTGGAGTCTACTCAAGTTTGGGGGTAGGGCTACTCGATAAGCAACAGGCCCAATCCTCTCAAGGATTTCAAAAGGACCTATATATCTCGGGCTCAGCTTCTTCCTCTTGATGGCTCGCCCAATGCCCGTAATTGGTGATACTCTCAGGAATATGTGATCACCAACCTCAAATTCTAGAGGCCTTCTCCTCTTGTCAGCGTAACTTTTCTGTCGACTCTGCGCTGCAAGGAGCCTCTTACGAATGATCCGAATCTGTGCTGAGGTTTGATCAACCAAATCTGGCCCATAAAGCTTCCTTTCGGATAATTCATTCCAGCATAAAGGTGATTGACACCGTCTTCCATACAACGCTTCATACGGAGCCATTTGGATGCTCGCATGATAGCTATTGTTGTAAGCGAACTCAGCCAGTGGAAGGAAACGATCCCAACTTCCTTTAAAGTCGAGAACACAAGCTCGCAACAGATCTTCCAGCGTCTGAATTGTTCTCTCAGATTGTCCATCCGTTTGAGGATGATAGGCCGTACTGAATCTCAGTTGAGTACCTAAGGCTTCATGCAATGCTTTCCAAAACTTTGAAGTAAATCGTGGATCTCGATCGGAAATGATATTCTTCGGTACACCATGGAGTTTCACAATTTCTCGGATATAAATCTCTGCTAGCTTATCCGGAGAGTAACAGCATCGATTGGTATGAAGTGGGCTGACTTTGTTAATCGGTCCACAATTACCCAGATCGCATCATAGTTTCTGATCCTGGGTAATCCCACAACCAAATCCATGGTCACGCTTTCCCATTTCCATTCCGGAATCTCAGGACTCTGAAGTAAACCAGGCGGTCTCTGGTGCTCGATTTTCACTTTCTGACAAGTGAGACACCTTGCAACATATTTGGTCACGTCACTCTTCAAACCCGGCCACCAATACACCGATTTCAGATTCTGATACATCTTGGTCATACCAGGATGAAGAGTATATCGGCTCTTGTGTGCCTCATCCAGAATCTTCTGCCTTAACTCTGCCTTAAGTGGAATGCAGACTCTTTTCTGGTAACAAACCAATCCACGAGGCGATATGTCGTAGCCTGAAACTTCTCCCTGTTTGATTCGAGTCAGATTGCGCTGTATCCAGTCATCTTGACTCTGAGCTTCTTCAATTTCCACCCTTAGATCACTCTCCTCTTGAGAAACAGTGTAATTGGCACAGATGATCTGATTTGTCAAATTTAAATCACGAAAATCTTCAATCAATTTCCTTTCTTGTATCATCATAGCTGCAACGAGCACAGTCTTTCGGCTAAGAGCATCAGCGACTACATTTGCCTTACCCGGGTGATATTTTATCTCCAGGTCGTAGTCCTTAAGCAATTCCATCCAGCGACGCTGTCTCATATTCAGCTCTTTTTGATCATACAGATATTTGAGACTCTTGTGGTCGCAGTACAATTCCACAGTCACACCATATAGGTAATGACGCCAAATCTTTAAAGCAAATACAATGGCCGCAAGCTCCAGATCATGAGTGGGATAATTCAATTCATGAGGTCTGAGCTGTCGAGAGGCGTAGGCCACCACACGTCCCTGCTGCATAAGGACACACCCTAATCCCTGCCCACTGGCATCAGAATACACAACATATGTCACACTGGGATCGGGTAAAATCAATACAGGTGCCGACGTCAACCTCTCCTTCAGCTCCACAAAGCAGTTTTCACATTTCTCGTCCCACACAAACGGCTGATCTTTTCTCGTGAGCTTGGTCATCGGCAATGCAATACGGGAGAAATTTTGGATAAATCTCCGATAATAACCAGCAAGACCCAGAAAACTGCGTATTTCCGCCACAGATTCTGGCCTCTTCCAGTTCAGTACTGCTTCCACTTTGCTGGGATCCAAAATTGAGAGAGCGGTTGAACAATGTAGGATTACAGAGAACAACTTGAGAGATTTGTATCCTGCCAGAGCTACTAGCCACCGCAATGAACCTAATAAGGGTGCTACCTCACAAAAGCGAAAGGGGCAAGGATCTTCGTCTGGAAGTGGTAAGAAGCCCTACCAGTTTGGGAGCCGTGACCAGCAAAGAACATATTCTGGACCATGGATTTGTCGTCGGTGTAACCAACCACATCAAGGCAAAACTTGTGATGGCAAAATAATATGCTTCAATTGTAAGCGTGTAGGGCATACTTCTGCTGAATGCAAAGAGCCACGACCAGACCAGAGACCGAGGACACAGGGCTGAGTATTCACTATGACCCATGAGGAGGCCTGCAAATCTCCTGAGCTAATACAAGGTAAACTTCTACTTCATGGCCATCTGTTGCAAGTTTTATTTGACTCGGGTGCAAGTCACTCCTTCATTGCCTATGATTGCGTGAAGCGCCTGGGATTGCATGTGCACAAACTGCCATTTGAATTAGTAGTGTCAACTCCAATGGGTATTAAGGCCTTGACCACAGAAGCTTGTTTGAGTTGTGTCATAACTGTGGAAGGGCATCAATCTATTGTAGATTTGATATGTTTGCCTCTTAGTAAATTAGAAGTCATTTTGGATTTTGATTGGTTAATGGCAAATAATATATTGCTTGATTGTGGAAACAAGAGGATAGTATATCCTGTATCTCAGAGGGTTGAAGATGTGGATGCTAGTATGAATTTTCTTTCGGCAGCCAAAGCTGAAAAGTATCTTGAAAAGGGTTGCCAGGGGTATGTAGTGTTTTTCTCTGTGCAAGGGGAAAATGGCGAAACCTTGAATAATATACCCGTGGTAAATGAATTCCCTGAGGTGTTTCCGGGCGATCTGAGCGGATTACCTCCAGAAAGGGAAGTTCAGTTCCCAATTGACATTGTACCTGGAGCTGGTTCTATATCCAAGGCCCCATACCGCATGGCCCCAAACGAAATGGCGGAGTTAAAGAAACAAATAGAAGATTTGCTTGAGAAAGGGTTTATTAGACCCAGTGTGTCGCCTTGGGGAGCTCCAGTGTTGTTTGTAAAGAAGAAAGATGGGAGTCTTCGCTTGTGTATCGACTACAGAGAGCTGAATAAAGTTACTATAAAAAACAAGTACCCTCTTCCCCGAATTGATGACCTATTAGATCAACTCTCTGGTTCGTGTGTGTTTTCAAAGATTGATCTAAGGTCAGGGTATCATCAGCTGCGAGTGAAAGCAGAAGATATTCCAAAGACTGCTTTCAGGACCCGATATGGTCATTATGAGTTCTTGGTGATGCCATTTGGGCTAACCAATGCGCCTGCGGTTTTCATGGATTACATGAACCGTATCTTTCGGCAATATCTGGATCAGTTTGTTGTTGTGTTTATCGATGACATTTTGATATATTCCAAGAATAAGGATGAGCATGAGCATCATTTGAGAATCGTATTGAATATCTTGTGCGAGAAGCAATTATATGCTAAATTGAGCAAGTGCGAGTTTTGGCTATCAGAAGTGAAATTCTTAGGCCATATTATCTCGCAAGAAGGGGTCTCTGTGGATCCCAGCAAAGTGGAAGCAGTACTGAACTGGAAGAGGCCAGAATCTGTGGCGGAAATACGCAGTTTTCTGGGTCTTGCTGGTTATTATCGGAGATTTATCCAAAATTTCTCCCGTATTGCATTGCCGATGACCAAGCTCACGAGAAAAGATCAGCCGTTTGTGTGGGACGAGAAATGTGAAAACTGCTTTGTGGAGCTGAAGGAGAGGTTGACGTCGGCACCTGTATTGATTTTACCCGATCCCAGTGTGACATATGTTGTGTATTCTGATGCCAGTGGGCAGGGATTAGGGTGTGTCCTTATGCAGTAGGGACGTGTGGTGGCCTACGCCTCTCGACAGCTCAGACCTCATGAATTGAATTATCCCACTCATGATCTGGAGCTTGCGGCCATTGTATTTGCTTTAAAGATTTGGCGTCATTACCTATATGGTGTGACTGTGGAATTGTACTGCGACCACAAGAGTCTCAAATATCTGTATGATCAAAAAGAGCTGAATATGAGACAGCGTCGCTGGATGGAATTGCTTAAGGACTACGACCTGGAGATAAAATATCACCCGGGTAAGGCAAATGTAGTCGCTGATGCTCTTAGCCGAAAGACTGTGCTCGTTGCAGCTATGATGATACAAGAAAGGAAATTGATTGAAGATTTTCGTGATTTAAATTTGACAAACCAGATCATTTGTGCCAATTACACTGTTTCTCAAGAGGAGAGTGATCTAAGGGCGGAAATTGAAGAAGCTCAGAGTCAAGATGACTGGATACAGCGCAATCTGACTCGAATCAAACAGGGAGAAGTTTTAGGCTACGACATATCGCCTCGTGGATTGGTTCGTTACCAGAAAAGAGTCTACGTTCCACTTAAGGCAGAGTTGAGGCAAAAGATTCTGGATGAGGTACACAAGAGCCGATATACTCTTCATCCTGGTATGACCAAGATGTATACCAAAAATGTCAACACCCGTTTCCATTTCGATAATCGAAGAGTAATAAAGACGGAATTCAATGGGCATACAGAAAAGTACAATTATACTGACAAAAATATTTGTTTACAATCCCAACGTCGTTCGTTTACAATTCCAATGTTGTTCATCGACGGAAACAAAATACAGCGGAAGGTTTAATATTTACAAATTATCCAAAATATTCAGGCATAGACTAAAGCATAACCGCATTCATATCCTCGCCTCGGGACACGTGCCACTCACTTCTCGGCGACAACTTCTTTTCCCTTGTTCCCACTGGGACCCGCTGAGGTATTTGTTTAAAAATAGGGTGAGATTCCGAAGAATCTCCGTAGAGACATAATATCATCCATAGAAAATGCGAAAAGTAAATATGTCATGCGCCAAGGTATGCACAAATTAATGAACAATATAAACACATCATCGTCATGTATACATGAGTAGGGCCTAGCCCCACAAACTACACCGGTTGGACTTCTGCCAACTCCCAGTGTAAGTGCACCTCTGGCACTAACAGCCTCTCTCTAGGCAAATCATGTTATTAATAAAGTGCATTTACAAAACAATGGCATCCACACAATCACATAACTTATGGCATAGTGTATGAAGGATAATGTCCCTATCTCAAAGCTGTGATATTCCCTATTTAGTGGTGTCTCGAAAAGTGTGCTGTCCCGGCGTCTGACTCGGTCCTAAAATATCAAATGTACCAGAAATAGGTCATAACCTATCCAAGTATCATTTTAGACTATTCCATAGTGTTTATTGTGGTTATATTAGTCTATGGTGAAAATTTACAAAAATGTCCCCGGGAACCCGGCCCGGCCCCGCCGTACCCGGCCCGATGGCACGTTTTCCCAAAATTTTGACTAGGGCTATTCTGACTTATTTTCGCCCAAGGAATCCATTTCTGGCCTCGAAATTGCCAAATTCATGGTCAAATTACGAAAATACCCTGACAGCCCCTATTTAGTGATTTCAGTGGCGTTTTCGTAAATATGCTTTTTCGGCCTCTACCGAAAAAGTGTCCAACTGTAACCCCACCTATTTTTGCCCACTGAGTCCAATGGAACCATTTATTTCATGAAAATCCAACTCCTACTACCAGATCTGGTCTGGCCGAAATATTGGTCACAAATTGGAAAAAATGGAGTTTTGTGTTCTAGTTTCCAAAACTTGTGCTTTTTCACTTCTAACCCTTGATTAACTCATTTAAACACTTCTTAACCATGATTCAAAGAAATTTGGGCAGCATAACCCCTTAGGATTAGGACTTTCCAAATTTACAAACTCAACAAAATAACCAAATCCAACCATAATCATCAACAACAACCACATACTAGCATGATCTTAGGATTTGTAAAGTTACCTTCTTGAGTTCCTTTCCTTTCTCTAGAGGTCCTTCTCTCTCTTTCTCTTTGAGCTCAAGATTTGCTTGCTAAACATAGTGTTTCATGGAGAAGAAGAGATTAGAGAAGAGATTATACAAATTGGAAGCCTTAAAACTTGGATCCACAAGATCTTACCTTAAGATTTCTCCTCCTTCTCTCTAGATTTCCCAAGCTCTCCCTCTCTCTCCTTTTCTTGTTGCAAGTGATAAAAATGAAGGTAAGAGAAAGATGAAGCCTTGCTTCATAAGCTTCATAAATATCTCACCTAATTTCTCTTAATTATTTCATCTTAACCCTTGATCTCATCAATGGTTGAGATTGCAACACCTTTTATGTACTTGGCCTTATCCACTTCCAACTTGTGTCATAAGCCTCCAATTGCAATTTAACCAATTTTCCTCTATTTGGTTAGCCCAAAAATGTCTTAAGGCCCTTCATGCACACAATTTGGTCTTTCATTCCATTAATCAAACTACATGTGCCAAGAAATCATATTTTAATCCAATTTCCACATGTGCTCATATCTTAGAAATTCTTATTTAATTGTTTGGCATTAGATGATGCCACTTGGCATGTTTACCTTCCAAGTAAATATTTCCTTTCTCCTAAATATCCACCAATAAAAGAAAAATATGGGCATTTACTTTACTCCACAAATCTCAATTTATTCCACCAAGATTATTCAATTTATACATTTTCCTTTATTTTCCTTGATTAATTGAAATTAACTCCAATTAATTGGAAATTAATTAATCTTGGGCTAAATTGGCAAAATTATAATTTAGCTATCACCTTTGTAATTTAATTCAATTCTTGAATTCATTTACTCATTTTCTTATGAATATGAATATTTCAAAATTCATAAGATCCAAAGTTCATAAATATTCACCATTTTATTGAATATATATAATAATTACAATATATTCTTGGTGAATAAAATTTGGGATGTTACAATGACATTTCTTGATCCCGAACACCCCTACTCGATACGCAACAGACCCAATTCTCGTAAGAATCTCAAAAGTACCTATATACCTTGGGCTCGCTTCTTTCACTTGATAGCTCTCCAGATGCCGGTAACTGGGGATGCTCGCAAAAATATATGATCACCAACCTCAAAATCTAAAGGTCTTCTCTACTTTTCAGCATAGCTTTTTTGCCGACTTTGCACTGTAAGAAGTCTCTTTTGAATAATTTGAATCTATGATGAGGTTTGACCAACAAGTTCTAGCTCATAAAGCTTCCTTTCTGATAACTCATTCCAGCACAAAGGTGATTGGCACCTCCTTCTATACAACACTTTATATGGAGCCATCTGAATGCTCACATAATATCTATTATTATAGGAGAACTCATCAAGTAGAAGGAAGCGATCCCAACTCCCTTTAAAGTCAAGAACACATACCCGCCACATATCCCCTAGCGTATGAATAGTCCTCTCTGACTGTCCATCTGTCTGAGAATGATAGGCTGTATTGAATCTCAATTGAGTACGCAGTGTCTCATGCAAAGCTTTCCAGAAGCTTAAAGTAAATCAGGGATCTCGGTCAGAAATGATGTTCTTTGGTACACCATGGAGCTTCACAATTTCTTGAATATAAATCTCCACTAGTTTGTTTGGAGAATAACCAGTATTGATTGGTATGAAGTGTGCCGACTTTGTTAGTCGGTCCATAATGACCCAGATTGCATCATAGTTCCTGATCCTGGGTAATCCCACCACAAGGCCTATGGTTACACTTTCCCATTTCCATTTCGGAATCTCAGGACTCTGAAGTAAACCAGGCGGTCTCTGGTGCTCAGTTTTTACTTTCTGGAAAGTGAGACATCTCGCCACATATTTTGTGACATCTCTCTTCAAACCTGGCCACCAATATGCAGATTTTAAATTATGGTACATTTTGGTCATATAAGGATGAAGAGTATATCGGCTATTGTGCGCCTCATCCAGAATCTTTTGTCTCAACCCCACCTTTAGTGGAACACAGATTCTCTTCTAATAGCAAACCAATCCACTAGGCGATAGATCATAGCCTTGAGCTTCTCCCCGTTCAATCCGAGCTAGGTTGCACTGTATCCAGCCATCTTGCCTCTAAGCTTCTTCAATCTTAACTCTTAAATCACTTTCCTCTTGGAAATAGTATAATTGGCACAGAGGATTTGATTTGATAGATTCAAATCACAGAAATCTTCTATCAATTTTCCCTCTTGTATCATCATAGCTGCCACAAATACTATCTTTCAACTAAGAGCATCAACGACTACATTTGCCTTACCCGGATGGTATTTAATTTCCAGGTTGTAGTCCTTAAGTAACTCCCTCCAGCGACGCTGTCTCATATTCAATTCTTTTTGATTGTATAAATACTTAAGACTTTTGTAGTGGCAGTACAGTTCTACTGTCACCCCATACAAATAATGTCGCCAAATTTTCAAAGCAAACACAAGTTTTGTAAGCTCCAAATCATGGGTGGGATAGTTCATTTCATGAGGTTTGAGCTGTCGAGAGGCATAGGCCACCACACATCCCTGGTGCATAAGGACACACCCCAATCCCTGCTTACTCGCATCACTATACACAACATACATCAAGCTGGGATCAGTTATAATCAACACAGGTGCCGTAGTCAACCTCTCTTTCAACTCCACAAAGCAATTTTCATATTTTCATCCCATACAAATAGATAATCCTTCCTCGTGAGCTTGGTCATTGGCAAAGCAATACGAGAGAAATTCTGGATGAATCTCCAGTAGTAACCATCAAGCCCAGAAAACTGTGTACCTCAACAATAGTTTTTGGCCTCTTCCAATCTAATACTGCTTCCACTTTACTAGGATCCACAGAGAGCCCTTCTTACTAGATAACATGGCCTAAGAACTTCACTTCTGATAGCCAGAACTCGCACTTACTTAACTTGGCATAGAGTTTCTTCTCACGCAATATATTCAATACAATTCTCAAATGATGCTCATGCTCTTCCCTACTCTTAGAGTATATCAAGATATCATTGATAAATACAACAACGAACTGATCCAGGTACTATCAAAAGACATAGTTCATGTAATCTATGAAAGTTGCAGGTGCATTGGTTAGCCTAAATGGCATCACTAAGAACTCATAATGACTATACTTAGTCCGGAAGGTAGTCTTCGAAACATCTTCTGCCTTTACTCGCAGATGATGATACCCTGACCTTAGATCAATTTTTGAAAACACACACTAACCAGATAGTTGATCTAAAAGGTCATCAATTATGGGGAGACGGTATTTATTCTTGACGGTAATCTTATTTAGCTCTTTATAATCAATACACAACCGTAAACTTCCGTCTTTCTTTTTGACAAATAAAATTGGAGCTCCCCAAGGTGACACATTGGGCCTAATAAACCCTTTTTTCAAAAAAATCTTTAATATGTTTCTTTAACTCCACCATTTCGTTTAGGGCCATACGATATGGGACCTTTGAAATAGAAGCAGCTCCAGGCACAATTTCAATGGGAAATTGAACTTTCCTTTTCGGAGGCAATCTGTTCAAATCATCTGGAAATACCTTAGGGAATTCATTTACCATGGGTATATTGTGCAAAGTTTCACTAGTCTCTCCTTGCACCGAGAAGAATACCATATACCTCTGGCAACCCTTTTCTTGACATTTCTTAGCCTTAGCTGTTGAAAGGAAATTCAAACTACTTTTCACTTCATTTACATTTTGACCCCTTAGAGGTGCAGGACATATGATCCTCTTGTTCCCACAATCAAGCAAGACATTATTTGCTGTTAACCAATCAAAGCCCAAAATAACTTCTAGTTGATTTAGCGGCAGACAAATCAAATCCATAAGGGACTCAAGCCCTTCCACATCAATAACATAATTTAGACAAGCTTCACTAGTCACAGCCTTGACACCCATTGGCGTTGACACAACTAAATCGAATGGCAACTTATGTATATGCATACCCAAATGCCTCACGCAATCATAAGCAATGAGGTGACTTGTGTGGTTTGTAATGAGGTGACTTATGTGGTACGACTTGTATGGTCTACTATATGGTAACTTATGTGATCTTTGTGGTGTATAGTCTGTGTGCTATGCAACCTTTATATGGTATGTGATCTGTGTGTTGTGATCTATATGACTGTGTGGTTTACAATGATGTAACCTATGAGGTTTTCAGTAACATGAATTGTGTGGTAAGTAGTGCATTACGCAAGCAAAGATTTAAAATGAGCCTTAGTGTATCAGGGCATCATAATGGCAAAAGGAATAGTGACAAAGGCAATAAGACCCTGTGGGCAAGATGGCATGGGCAGTGGCGCTAAGCTATAAAATCCTATATGCCAATAATATTGTAGCAGATTAATGTGTCCATAGGCCCTAGACCTTTATAGACCAGTGTGTCCCTAAGGCTAGAAGATGTATCTAGAATTGTGCTTATCAGTAACCCGAGGAATTTTGGGTAGAGACCCTTGGTTGAATGATCTTATTTGATAATTATTTATATTGTACTTTGATTGTGAACGTGAATGCTGGATGCCAATCAAAATTCATGTGAAGCCCATAATGACGATTGTGTTGCATGGCATGTGAACCTGCATATTAAAGAGATAGACTGAGTGGAAAAAAAGATTCCTCAAGGAATAGATGATATTATATGATGTAGCAAACTTCAGGGACAAAATTAATTTAAGTGGGGGAGAACTATAACACCCCAAATTTTATTCACCAATAATGTATTGTAATTATTTAATTTATTCAATAAAATGGTGAATATTTATGGCTATAGGAATTCAATATTGAAAATTGAAAGGTTAATATTGTCATGTAGTTTTGAATGAACAAATGATGACAACTATTTATGAAATTTTACATGGTGAAATTAAAAATCTTAAGATTTAATTTGATAGGTCATATGACTCAATTAGAGCTATATACAAAAAGTTATGAATTTTTAAAGTTAGCCTACAAAAACTGGAAAGTTTCTGGAACAACACCTAAAGATTTAAATTCTTGGAATGATTTGCTTCCAACATGTAAAAGTCTATATTTTTTTCTTGAAACTAGACTTAATAAGGGTTTCATATCCTTTGGAATCACTCTAATTCGATGCCTACAAATTTAGATATGAATTTCCAAATTTCAATGAAAATGCTGCCAGTTTTGGGCTAAAATCACAAAAGGTATGGGCAAAATGGTAATTTATCATATCAAGCAAAAGGAAAATATTTTCTTTAGATTTCTCACCCATTCCCATCCAGAAAAGAGGAACAAAAAGATGACAAAAGGGTCAAAGTTTGCAACTCAAGTCAAATTGTGTGGAGAAGGATAATTGTGTTAAATGAGAAGCAAATATCACCCCTTCCTAATATGCATTTTTGGCCAAGTATTGGCCAAGGAAAAGGAGAAGAGATGAAAGCAAAAAGATGATAAAATAAATTAAAGTGGCGCATATTGATTAAAGCAATAAAATACAATATTTTGAGGAAGTGTAAGAGGATAGTTTTAAAGAGTTCATATCTCCTTCTCTTGGCCTATTGTTGGCCAAACACACATGAACAAGAGAGAGAGGGGTTGAACGAATATGGAAGAGAAAGAAAGCTCAAGAGAGTTCAAGAGCAAGATAAGGTAAGTGAGTTGCAAGATTCAAGTGTTCTAGCTTTCTAGCTTGTGTAAGACCTTATCTAACCTCTATACCTTATTGAAATGCTCATATAGCAAGCATAAACTCAAGAGGAAGAGAGAGGGAGGCTCATGGTTTTTAGAGTGAGAAAAGGAAATCAAGAGGTAATTAACAAAACCTTGTTATCTTGTTGATTCAAGGTTGTATATTGTTGTGGTTGGATTTGTAGTTGTTTTTGGTTTGTTTTTGAATTTGGGAAGACCAAACCCTAATGGGAGGTACTGCCGAAATTCACACTAATATTAATGTGTTAGGGGTGTAAATAAGGTGTTAAGTTAATTAGAAGGAAGAAACTTTAATTTCCCTTAAATTTTCAAGATTTGAGCCAAGGGAAATTTTATCTAGAAAGAGTTGGAATTTCATTAAATTGATAATCCCATTGTGTTTAGAATGACAAATTGTGTAGGGTTGATGTTGATCACTTTGTGAGAAAAGCCTCGAATGTGAAATTACAAAATAGCCCTTAAACAATAAAGTAGAGCTGCCAAGGGCAATTTCATCATTTGATAGTGAATTTGGTAATTTCAAGTTTGAAAATGGATTCCTTGGGTGAAAATATGTTAGAATAGACCCATTCAAAATTTCAAGAAAAGTACGGTTGGATCGGGTATGGCGGGGCCAGGCTGAGCTGGTGCTTAGGGGCATTTTAGTAATTTTACAATATATGATCATATTACCACCAGAAGCACTATAGAAGTGTCTAAATGGTACATTTGGAATTGTAGGACTGAGTGGAGATCCGAGCTATGACACGCTTTATAAGGCATGTAATTCGAAGCGGGAAAAAGGGTTTAAGGTAGGGAACTTTTCTCTCCTGCATGTATTTGATATTTGTACTGGTGTATTGATGCATGTTATTGCTTTGCTTGATTATGTGAAACATATATGAATGATTGAAACTCTATTTCTATTTATGTTATGGCTATATGTATGTTGTTTGAAACATTGATCACACAGATATGTGATTGTGTTAGCATAAGTTACGTAATGCAAGCCTTTCATGCATTAAGCACTTATCATGTATACATATTGGTATAATTTTTCTACTGAGATTCTCTTAAATCTTACCCTCCCCTACTAACAATTTAGATAGGAGAAGATAAAATATATGCTGATAACAAAGAAAAGAACCATACGAGGGGATTACAGTGGTGGAACGAAGGCGGAAAGATGTCTCCATTTCACTGGGATGGGTTTAGATACCTTAGAGCCCTGTATAGCTACAAGGTTTGTAATTATTATATATGAACCCCTATGGGGAAATTTCTATAATCATGTACATATTATCAGCATATTTATGTTATTCCTGTGCTGCCCACTAAACCACACATTAATATTCCACTACAAGTTAAAATAAGAAAAGGGCGTGACAAATTGGGTGCCAAAGATATTTTTTGTCAGATATTCTCTCATCAGAATGCCATCTCAACTTTTTCACGTTTGTTGCAATCGCAAACAAATGCTTAAAACATGATATTATTGGAAGATACTATAAAATCTTTAAAGATTGTCTTTTAGTTGTCCCATCACCACATCTACTATCTTTCTTCACTTTGTATTATACAGTTTTACACTTTAGACACTCACTAAGACCTTTATACTCCTTTATGTACAGTACGCAGTCATTAGGGCAAGCATGTATCTTTTTATACTCCATACCCATAATAGACAGGATTTTCTTGGCCTCATACATACGATTTGGAAGTACATTATCGTCTAGAAACATATCATACAATAATTCAAGCAGTAATGTGAAACTACTACCGGTCCAACCATTAGTTGCCTTCAAGTTAACCAAATTCAATGTTCATATTAGCCATGTGTACTTACTCCCAAGGTACAGCGGTGTCTCTGCATCACTCTGCAGGCTATCATACACATGAGATTGTGCAAAGGATTCTACCTCAACATCGTGAATCATTTTCTCCATTCTATCTTCATCTATGACATTCACATCTTTCTTTTTGTGCGATGGACAATCAGTTACTTTCTTACTATGCCATATTCACCTTGTGTATCAAAGATTTATTCCATCACAAAGTAGGTGATCCTTTATGACATCAACATCCCAACGACTCTTATTTAAACAATTGACACAAGGACAAAAATACTTCCTATTTTTTGCTGGACCATTCTTTCTAGCGAATTCAATAAACTCTTCTACCCTATTCTCATATTCTTCACTAGCTCTCAAAGCATTCGTCCAACTATGATCCATTTTATTACCACCTAAGCCATTAACACTCAAGTTTAGAACAATTATCAACGATGAGATTGTCTTTTTTCGCTTTTTACAAAAAAATTTGGCAACATTTCCCCTTAAAAGTAAGACATCCCAAAATTTCAATAACAAACCATTTCAACTTAACTTAAACAAAACAAACTAATTGAGGCAATTCATAACAATATCAACAATATAATCTAACAATTTTTCTTTAGGGAACTAATATATTGAGGAAACTACACTAATAATCATACTAATATAATCTAAAAAAAATAAAATATTGCTTATTATATATGGATGCAATGAGAAAATTATAAATTTTCTTATATTTATATTGATAATAAATAAATTTCATCATACTACCTTTTCTATTTTGTATTTTGTGGAAACTTACATATTAGTTAGTCAACACACTCATACCAACCTAATTAACAGATTATGAGTATATGATTCTGGAAAAAAGAGAGGGAAAAACACTCCAAAAATGTAACTAGAATCATGTAAAATAAATTAACAAAGCATTATATTTTCACAAGTTATAAATTAATACAAGGCATTATATTTAAAATAAAACATAACCAACTTGAAAGGAGGGAGAGGGCCGATGGTGTTGGTATGCCAAAGGAAATTAAACTAGACCCATAGTGAGGATAAAAGGAGGACAACTGTGAAGATGGGAAGGAAGCCAACAGTGTTGGTGTGCCCAAGGTGTTAGGTCCCATATGTTTTGATGATAACAAAGATTGGACTAATGTTAAAAGTGGATATGATAACAAATAAATGAATTTGAACAGAGTAAATAAATGCAAGATAAAGCATTACTTGAAGTAAGTACTAGAGTAATGAAGAAGATTTGAGAGATAGAGCAAAGGAAGAACATCACTGGCATATTCTTTTAGAGGCTTACTGGAGTGAGCCCTCGAGTAATGAACACTGTTACTCGAGTGAGCACTCAAGTAATTTTGGAGAAAATGTTTCAGAGAGGCACTATCAAAATTTGGAAGAAGTTACTGGAGGGACCACTTGAGTAATCTACAAAGTTATATAAACCATTACTCAAGTAGCCACTCGAGTAACAACATGAGCATAAGGCATTACTCGAGTAGCCACTCATGTAACCGGGGCAAATATCTTCCAGTCGCTCTTAGCCAAGAAATGCAACAATTTACTCAAGTAGCCACTCGAATAACCAGGTGAGAAAAAGGCTTTACTTGATGGAGCATTCGAGTAATCTGTAGAGTTATTTGAAGCATTACTCGAGGGGTCACTCGAGCAATCAGGTAAGCAAAGAACTGGTACTCTCGGCCAAGAATTTGATGCTATTACTCGAGGGAGTAATCGAGTAATCTGCATACTTATTTGAAATTTACTCGAGGGCTTACTTGAGTAACTTGTGAAGAAAAGACATGGTCACTCGAGTAACCACTAGAGTAATCAGGTGTTTCCAAAGTTTGCGATGTATCTCACGCCATGTCTTACCGAATAATATTTTATGAAAAATGTTGAATTACTCTATGCCATTTTTTGATAGGTTTACTCGAGGGACTACTTGAGTATAAGCACGATCACTCGAGTGGCCACTTGAGTAAGGCAGTCCAGAAATCATGTTTTTAATCGCATGTTTATTGATTTATTATCTATATGATTAACTCTTCATTGTACTAGTATTCTAAGTATGTTTACATAGAAACAATGGATAAATCATGACATGAGTGAAAAGTCATATAAAACGTCCGAACGCTCACCTACCGCTTCCTACCACAAACAGATAGTTTTCAAATTAGAAGAATGGTCAACCGTTGCTGTGCGCTCTAACTGACATGTTTGAATTGCTTCCAATGGACACTACAAATCATCTATATATATTGAGCATTCAAAGAGTAGAGAACAACAACAGAGAACAAGCAATCACATATCGATCAATATACTCTTTGTGTTCTATTTTCTTATACTCATTCATTGTACTTCAGTGATTATATATTTACTCTGTGAGAGAGCTTTTCATTACAAACTTAATATTTGTTATTGAGACAAATTAAGGTTGTGGAACCTTGAGTTGGGGATTTGATTGCAACGTGTAAGGGGGAGCGAGTATCTAGGTGAAGGAACTTGTTGTATACTGAGGTGCCAAGAACCCACTGAATCTTAAAGAATATAGTGAAACTCTCAAAGACGCTCTGAGGACTGGACATAGGTCAAAGTGGTTGTGACCGAACCAGTATAACTCTCGGTGCGCACTTCAGTGATATTTCTCTTTGCTCTCAACTGCTTTAAATATTCTGTCAATTTTTTTATACGCAATGTAATTTTTGGTATTACCCAATTCACCCCCCTCTTGGGTGAAATGCTTGCGCTAACACAAGGTAGAAGGAGGCCGACAGTGTTGGTGTGCCAAACGTGGAGGGATAGACGGTGGAGGACAAAGAAAGAAGATGGTTGAGGTGTATGCCGATAATGGAAGGAGGCCAATGGTATTGGTGTGCCTAAGGTTGAAGGAGGCTGATGGTGTTGGCGTGCTAAAGGTGGAGGGATGGATGGTAAAGGAAAAAGAAAGAAGACAGTGGAGGTGTGTATGATGATAATGGAAGGAGAAGGAGAGAAGACAATGGTGAGTAAAGAGAGAAGAAGAAGGAAGTGACGGTGATGGTAAGTGAGTGAGTGGGTGAGTGGGAGAATAAAAGAGAATGAATAGAGGGGACGCATGTCAAACATACACGTGGACCACTTTTAAGCATCCCAAATTTGAATTTATGATGCCTAAAGGTAAGCTTAGGCATCCCAAAAGTATTTGGGACACCTAAAGTACATCAAATGTTTTGGAATTTTTAATTTTGGAACCAGGGGAAACTTTAGGCATCCTAATTGAAACACCTAAACTAAACTTTAGGCATCCCAATTCAAATTTGGGATGCCTAATGTTTCCACTTGGTTCCAATATTTACAAAAATGCCACTGACTTTATTTTTTACTTCAGGGATGTCCTTTGTGGTAGTAGTATCTTTATTCTGTAATAGTGAACCATAGAATTGTAACTCTTAGTAAGGGGAACAATGTTATGAAGATGTTTTGAACTAGAAAGGTGATTTAGGTGGTGAAAATTGTGCTACAACACATACCTTGCTTCGTTTTCTTCAACTTGCTACTTTCTCTTTCCTTTTCCATTTTCTTCTTTTTTTTTTCTTGGTTGGACGTCCAAATAAGTGTGATAGGGAGTGAAATATGGTTTGATTAATTAATATTCAGCCACCTTGAATACTTGGACAAAAATGCATGTGTCACATTCTCATGGTTTCTTGTAAAAGTTGAAGGGTTAACTAACTAAGTAAGGTATGGTTAAATTAACTTGATTATTTTTCTTTCCTCCTCTTCTTTGCTTGACCAAAATGCTCAATTGAAATGGAAGAGGATTAATTGACCAATTCACTCTTAGATTATTGCTTTTTGGTCAACTTTCCAACTTGAAAAAAGTTTTGAGACTTGCTGACTTATCTCTTCCCTTCTCATTTTTGATTGGCTACCTCTTCTTGTATAAAAGGTAAGGAATGACATTGCTTAAACTGTCCCTCTCTCCTTTTAGTCTCGTGATTGAATTGCACAATAAAAAGGGGAGGAAAAACATTGTTAAAAAAGCTCTTATGTCCAAATCACAGTTTTTGACCAAAGGTGATGATATGTTGACCAACTATTCTTCTTCCTTTCTTGCCCCTCTTATTGGACGTTTTTTAACTTATTAAGGGAGGAAGTTGATTTGCTTTTCAACCCTCTTAATTACTCTTGCTTTTTAAGAGCAAATCTTGGCTCTTCATTTTGTCTTTCAACCTTAACCTCAAGATCAAGTGACAATTTTCTCTCTTGCCCTTGATTATGGCAATATTATTTCTTGTGCCATTGTTTTTTTAAAACTTCTTGTTGTTACTTCTTTCTAGACACCCTTTCCTTTTTCTTTTGGGTCCGATCAGATTCAATGTCATTTTCACACATCCTAAAGGAATCGAGTACTTTCTTTCTACTAATTGGCACCAAAATTCACATTCTCTTTTGAGTGTAGTTTCTAATCATCATTATATTTCATATTCATCCCTGAGACTCTTACTAATATAGGCTTAGTAGTTTACTTTATCCAGACTTATTCTCTAGCCTTTAGTCCCAAAATTCATGGTATTACACTGAGCCATTCTCCTCTGAATGCTTTAAATTCACATTAGTATAAACATACATATAGCATAACACATAGTATGTGAGGAATAAGTTACTACCTGATAGTATTTCAAACTCATGACCTCAATTATCATTCTTCGGTTGTTCTGGGCAAATGTCAAATCCTATCGATTATAATTTATGGACAAGTTATTACTTATCCAGGTCCTTTAATAATTCAATACACTTGGGTTGGTTATCATTTAGGAGATGACTCAATGGTCTTTGTATAATTAATGGGCTTACGACAAATTTAAGTGCCTAATCTTAACCCTTGAAGTCCTTAATTATTACATTTAGGCTATTAACTCTTAATTTTGCATATGACAGAAATCTGGTAGATTTTTCACCATACTTTGAAAAATCATAACTAATTCTAGAAAATTATAATTATGGTGGTTCAAATCCCTATGTAACCCTTATCAAGTCTAATTTAAGAGAAAAATAATGATCCCTACAGTTCAGACGCACACAATTCTAGACTCCATAATTATTCCCCCTGCGACCAATTTCTGTCAAGAATTATTACTCAACTTCAATCAACCATAACTTTTTGTGTACTTATTCAATTTCTTTCCATTACGTATTAAATTAAAGCTTATTGTGTCTACTTTATTCTTGGAAAATTTCAGGGTCATTGGATAAATTTTAGCAATTCCAAAATGTACCACAAGTAGACTGCCTTCAAAAACAAAATTCTAGCAGCATCATTACCAAATTTCAAATTTTCAAACTTTGTTTCCAATTGATCCAAATTCAAAACCACATCATATTCCTACATAATTTTTCATGAGGAATCCATTGGTGATCTTAAAATTACCAAAATCAAACTCCTTTCCTTGGTTCTATTCTGGACAAAATTTATAAGAAAGAACGACAATCCACATGCTTCCAAATTTCTCCATAAAACTAGTACATATGCATAATTTAACCCCATATTTAACCATTTGCAAGGCCAAGCCATCAAAACCCTAACAATACCCATTCAAATGAAAGCTAGGGAAAAAATGAGAAACACAAAATCTCCATAAATCATTGTAAAACTTAGCTCAAAACAAAGCCCTAACTCACCTCTTGCTACTTTTAGGCTTTAGTTCATGATTCTACAACTTTAGGTCTTTGAAAATAACTCAAGACGCCTTCTTTTAAAAAAATATCCATAGATTTGAAGTTTAGGATGAGGGGAACAATGTTCATGTAGAAAATTTGAGCTAGAAATGTGAAAGAGAGAAGTTACCTTTAGCTTTCTTGACTGCTCCTTCTCTCTCTTGTTCTTCTTCCATCTGTCCAAATGAGTATGAGTGAGAGGATGTTAGTATTTTATTCCATTCATTTCCTCTCTCTTCAGCTAGAAGAAATTCCAAAAAAATAGTTGAAAGGGACATGTTTTGACCAACTTGCCCTTAAGTTTTACTAAATTGCCATCCGATTAGCTTCTAATTAAATGCGTTTGACTTATAAGCAATAATTCCTTCTTCCATTTTCCTTATGGGACTTAAAAAATGAGGTATTCAATTGTACAATTGTATTGCAAAGAAAAGTACCAAGGTTATTAACCAATGGTCAATTGGGTTTACTTGGTTGTCTTGAAAAGTGATTTTGCTAGGCTAACTAAATAAAGTTTGGTTTAATTAAAACTATTTCCTCCTCCCTTTGGCATGTCTTGGACCAAAATCAGAGGGTGAGAAAAGAGGAATTATTTTACCCAATGGTTCTTAGCTTTTGGTACCCAAGGAAGCTAATTAACTAATGGTTACTTGGCTAATTCATTTGTCTCCCTTCTTTTTCTTTCTTTGACTTAAATTCTAATCAATTTGGGAGGGAATTAATTTACTTTTTGAGCTTCATAATCACCTCATCTTATGCTTGACACATCTTAAAGGAATTACATATTTTCCTTAATTCATTAAACAATTTCTTTACAAAATTCCCAGGCAATTTCTAACATTAATTAGACATGCTTTTGGAACATTTACCCCTTGTATAAATTTTAGGATATTATAATTCTCCCCCCGTACAATAAATTTCGTCCCCTAAATTTGTTACATTTCTAAAGGCATAAACTCCAAGTAACATTTCTTTATGTTTTCATCTGCTTCCCATGTTGCCCCTTTTAGAGGCAAACCCTTCCAAACCACCTTCACAAATGGTATGCTTCATTTATGAGCATTTCACTTGTTGGTCAATGATTCGCTCTAGCTCTATTTCATAGGTATTATTCTCTTGTACCTCAATATCTTTATACTCGATCACATGCACGGGGTCTGGTTGATACTTCTTCAACTGTGAGACATGAAATACTTCATTGAGTCTGCTTAAAATAGGGGGTAGGACTATTTGATAAGCTACTAGCCTAATTCTCTCTAGTATTTCAAAAGGTCTAATGTACTGAGGACTTTGCTTCTTCCTTTTTATTGCTTTGCCAACTTCAGTGACAGGTGACACCTTCAAGAATACATTATCCCCAACTTCAAATCTAGAGGTCTTCTCCTTTTGTCAGAATAGCTTTTCTGTCTGCTCTGCATTGTGAGGAGCCTCTTTCTAATAGTCTTTATTTGTTCTGAAGTTTCATCAACTAGATCCAGCCCATACAATTTTCTCTTCGATAATTCTATCTAATAAAGAGGTGATTGGCAATTCCTTTTATTCAGTCCTTCATACAGAGCCATTCGGATGCTCACATGATAGTTGTTGTTACAAGCGAACTCAGTGAGTGGAAGGAAATTATACTAATTCCCCTTTAAATCCATAACACATGCTTGCAACATGTCTTCCAGTGTTTGTGTAGTTCGTTTTGACTGACCATCTGTCTGTGGTTGATAGGCCATATTGAATTTTAACTTCATACCCAAAGCTTCATGTAGAGCTTTCCAAAATCGAGATGTGAAGCGAGGATCTCTATTAGAGATAATACTCTTTAGCATACCATACAATCAGATTATCTCCTTTGCATAAATTTCTACTAGCTTTTCAGGAGAATAAATGGCATTGGTAGGTAGAAATTGCATTAATAAGTAGAAAGTGAGCCAACTTTGTAAACCGATCAACAATTACCTATATCGCATAGTAGTTTTCTAATTATGGGTAATCCCACAACCAAATCCATGGTAATGCTTTTCCACTTCCACTCTGGAATTCTGGGGCTTTGCAGATGTCATAGTGGTTGTTGATGTTCAATTTTGGCCTTTTGGCAGGTAAGACATTGTGCAACATACTTGGTCACATCACACTTCAGCCCTGGCTACCAGTATACAGATTTCAAGTTGTGATACATTTTAGTCACCCTCGAATGGAGAGTACATATGCTCTTGCGTGCCTCATCCAGGATTTTTTGCCTCAAATAAGCCTTTGGGGGAACATAAATTCTTTTATGAAATTTAACTAACCCGCTTGGCGAAATATCATGGTTCTTTAATTTCCGTTCTCATATCACTCTACTCCTAATTTTTGTTCTCATACCATCATAATTGCTTCTTGCATAGCCTTTTTACTCGAAGCATCAACAACAACTATTGCCTTACCTAGATGGTATTTGATCTCCAGGTTATAATCTTTCAACAACTCCATCCATCTTCGCTACTGCATATTAAGCTCTTTCTGTTCATGTAAGTACTTGAGACTCTTATGGTTGCAGTAAAATTCTATAGTGGTACCATATAGGTAATGCTGCCATATCTTTAAAGCAAACACGATTGCTTCAAGTTCCAGATCATGAGTGGAGTAATTCAAATCATGAGACTTTAGCTATTGAGAGGCATATGCCACTACCCTTCCTTGCTGTATGAGTACACATCCCAATCCCTACTTACTAGCATCACTATACACCATATAGGTTTTGTTGGAATCTGGGATAATTAATACGGGAGCCGACATTAACCTCTCCTTCAGCTTAGTGAAGCTCCTTTCACACTTTTAATCCCACACATACTGTTAATTCTTTCTCGTAAGCTTCATCAATGGCATGGCAATTCGAGAGAAATTCTATATAAACCTCTGGTAGTAATCGGCAAGACCCAAGAAACTGCATATTTTTGTAACAGTTTCTAGCCTTTTCTAGTTCAACACTACTACTTTACTAGGAACAACAGAGACCCCTTCTTCTGAAATCATATGACCTAGAAATTTGACTTTTGACAGCTAGAATTCACATTTCCTGAAATTGGAAAAAAGTTGCTTTTCTTTAAGACTGCCTAGCACAATTCTCAGATGCTCTTCATGCTCTTCATACTTTTGGAATAGAATAGGATGTCGTCAATAAAAACTACCACAAACTAAACTAAGTACTGACAAAAGATCCAGTCATGTAGTCTATAAACACGACAGGTGCATTAGTCAGATAAAAGGGCATCACAAAAAATTCATAGTGCCCATATCTGGTTGGGAAAGCTGTTTTCAGGATATCTTTGGTCTTAACTTGCAGTTGATGATAACCTAATCTCAGGTCAATCTTTGAGAACACACTAGATCTAGATAATTGATCAAGGAGATCGTCGATTCAGGGAAGTAGATATTTGTTCTTGACGGTCACCTTGTTCAATTCTTTGTAGTCAATACATAGTCTTATTCTTCCATCCTTCTTTCTGACAAACAGTACTGGCACTTCCCACGATGAAATACTGGGTCAGATGAACCCTTTCTCCTGAAGTTCTTCAATTTTTTTCTTCAATTCTATCATTTCATTTTGTCATGGAAATAACTCTACCCTGGTTCTACGGCCTGGGCTCAATTGATCATTGTGGACAATCTTTCATAAAATATCCAGGCTTTCTATAAAGCATGACGAATTAGTTGCCCATCACAAGACCTACCAGTATATGTCCTACCGCACTGAAGACATGGTCGTGGTGTTTGAGAACCTTAGTAGCCTTTCTCTCAGGTTGAAAGGGCTTCTTATTGTTTCCCTTCGAAGAGAATCCTTGCCCCTTAAGTTTTTAAGAAGTATTCCCCTAGCTAGATCCATCGTGATTGTTTGCATTTTTATTTGCACATACATGCAAGAGGTTACCTTCCGTTTGCCAGCAGACTTCCACCGCCATATTAAATTCCTTGATATGCTGAGCTACTAGCTTTTATTCTATTTTAGGCTTTAATCCTCGGATCAATATATCAGAACTCCATTCCTCATCATCTTTAAATTTTAGTTAAGAGGAGTAATGGGATAAGCTGATAAACCGTGCTAAGTAATCATCAAAGGGTTCAGTATCACGTACTATATGGCTTAGAATTCTTGCTCTTTCTTAAGCCTCATAGACCTCAGGAAATATTTCTCATTGAATTCTTGTATGAATGAGTCCCAGGTCAGCAGAATGTTTCAGCGCTGCAGAACAACTTCTATATTCATCCACTAGCAATCAACATCTCCCTCCATGCAGTATATAGCCATTAGATCCTTCATTTCCGAAGGACACTCCAACGCTTTAAAGATTTTCTCAAGTTGAACTATCCAATCCTTAGTAGCTTGTGGATCAAATCTTCCCCTGAATGTCGAAGGTTGGTACTTGATGAATTTAGGCATCTAATATTGGAGGTTTTCCTCTTCTTGAGCTGAAACAATAGGAATCCCTTTATTAGATTTGAGTGATTGTGATTGCTCATTATTATCAGATAGTTCTCCTTCCGGATTCACCTCAGTGTCTTTAGATTGTGGCCTATCTTCATTATGCTTCTCGCTCACTTCCTAGATTTCCTCACGTAATTCCTGAATTAGCATTATGAGAACTTTTTGCATAGGGTCAAGCCTTACATTATTCACAGGTTCTATATTTCATGGTACTTTCCTTGGTCTACCTCTACCATTATTCCTTTTCTCTATTAAAAAGGGATACCATGCTAATAACATGTCGAACACACACACACACACACACATATACATATATGTATTTCTTACAACTTTAAATATCAACACACAACCGATACATAAATTCGATTACAACAACATTCACATTTTCACTAAAGTGGCTTGGTATTTATATCTAAAGTGCCTGTTCTACTAAAACAACTAGTCATATGTACATTAAGAGACAGGGTATTCATACCAAAGAAACCGGTACTACCTTACTATCACTAGTCCATATTAAACATGCATACAAATACATGTATTGATAAAAAGGAAAAAACTCAAAAGGACCCTGTATAATAATCTCATTCTTTTTCTTGACCTAAGAAGTGAGGTCAGGAAAAAAGGCTAGTATGGTTCGAATCCAAACATCATTAGTCACCCCTAGCACAGGCTTATCCCTCTGCTTATATAGCTTCTTCACTGAGTTTATGAACATAGTATACCATGTCATATAGGAAATGAAATCATTCAAGGCCCTCAGGAACAGCTCCTTCAGTTGCTCCTACAGTTCATGGTCTAGGTGTGGGTCAATTGCTAACCCAATAACTAGAGCCCTAAACTCCGTATCAGAGTTTGAGTGCTGCCCGATATCTTATAATTCTAGGTTATCTATGTCACATATAGTAGCCACGTCCCAAGGGGCAAGTCTGAATGCCACTAGAATTCTAAGTTTCTTTCTTGAAATATGCACCATCCTTGGACCACGCCCCCTCTACGTTGCCATCTATTAATGATTACATAAAGATTACTGTAATGCCCTTATCATATATTCAATTTTTTCATAATGTTGGCGTGAGTTCGGTGGGCACACAGTTATAGCATATATATACTGATAAAATGCACATGATTATATTATAGTTATCCCAACAGGGTTTATTCATAATAATTATAGACTTTCAAATAATAAAAAAGGCCCTGCAGATAACTAATTTCAGCAATTTCTACACAATCACTAGTAGAAAAATGACTTTTTAGACTGGTTAAAAATGACTTTTTAGACCGATTCTGTATTAGGTCTTGATACAACAAGTCTAAAAAGTCCACATTTAAGACCGGTTGTGGGAACAACCTATCTTAAAGTTCACACATTTAAGACCGGTTGTGGGAACAACCGGTCTTAAAGGTTAGACATTTAACCTTAAAGCTTCATTTTTTTAAAAAACGTCCCTTTTGTTATCTGCAGTGTCTAACCTTTAAGACCGGTTGTTCCCACAACCGGTCTTAAAGCTTCATTTTTTTAAAAAACGTCCCTTTTGTTATATGTACACGTACAGAATGCTCCATTTTTAAACAGCAGTACATAACAATCACTGATTTCAATTTCAAAATTCAAAAGCACCAGTCTATAGCAGGAACAAATTAATGTTCATACAATCCAGTATAGTCATACATTGATTATTCATTTACAATTAGACAGTAAGGATGACCAAATGACAGCAGTAAAACAAAAGCTTCTTCTTTTAATGTTGATTGTACCTTCCTTAGTCCCCAGTGTCCCTTTGGTTGCCTACGCCAAACATGAAGTTTCTGGGAAATGAACATGCAAAGAAATGAACATGTCCTTTGGTCTATTGTTATTGTCATCAGAACCATATTGCATTGCATAACCTGCTTGATCTGCCAAGCCCTTCTTCTTTCCCTTTGATGAATATGAAGAATCCATAATCCCTGCATATATCACCAATTCACTCACTTCATTACTCATCAAAATTAGAACTTGTTAATTTCTCCCTGCTAGAAAATAATATTTGGAAATGAGTGCTTTGTGAAGGAAAGAAATCGCTTATATCATCAATAAAACTATTGAAGCATTATGATGCACATACAGAATGTAATTTTGTGGAACAGAGGGTGAGAGAGAGAGAGAGAGAGAGAGAGATAATACATAAGGAATGAAACAGTCCGTGAGAAGAAACAAACATTTTCACATTATAGAATACAAGATCATATAACAAAAATTGCTTCAAATAAATGAAACCAAGCAATCACAAAAATAAAATAAAACATACAAATCAGAGCCAAATACATGCAGAATGAAAGTGGGGGGGATTATGTGAACACACAATCTGAGAGAATGGAAATGGAAGATGCAAGTCCCGCAAACAAACATTCCAAATATTAAAGATTTGAGGTATCATTCTATGAAGAATTTCAGGAGCCTAAGGTTATTCTATCTTCTCTTTGTCAGAAAAACGGGTTTCATGTGCTTGCTTCTTCTATGCTTCATTTGAAGGCAAAAACACCAGGACATAGCCATCACAATTCAACAAGAGTAAACTAGGGATATAATTGATCTATAAGTCCCTACTGATTCACCTAATGTTAGCAATAATATGAGAACAATAATGTACAATGTAACGTTGGATTCAAAAACTCACTATTTTTGTAATAGCTCATGGATGAATTCAGCACAACATGTGCGAAAGAAATCAATATCTTCTTCAGGAAAGGGATCAGCAAGATCAAACATCTGTAACACTAAAACCAGACGAAACATTGACTTAGTAACTTAAAAACAATAAAGTAAAACAAAAGTTCTGAAATATAAATTTACCTCTTGAGTAAAATCAGTTGTGCCTAGAGTGATAATATTGTAAATATGTCTCAAAACATAAAAACCACATAAGTTGGACCCCTTTGGTTGCCGACGGCTCTGAGAAAAAACATGATATCATCAAAATAAATATAAAGACATGTCTTATTACATTCTTTAAACAAATCCATATGTATTAACCTTTGGCATGATCCACGTAGGGTCCTTTAAGTCACGAACATGCTTACCACAAGCACTGTGTAGGAATGTCCGCATAGCCCTATGATCATCACAATGACAAAGGTTATTGGTTTTACACAAATTCCATAAACTTTGCATACAAAAGGTAATAATGCAAGAAAACTAACGAATTCATGGTCTTTTTCAAATCATTCCCTAGTTTGAAGTGGAGGGAACTTAAGAGGATGACAGTGTAACTACTCTTGCATAGAAGAAGCAACTGCCAATGATCACTGAAAAAAACAGAAGAATATTAAGCAAACATAAAACATTATATAAATTATAAAATATCAGTTTGTTTCTTACCTATGCACATATGGAGCAAAGAAACACTCAATTCCAGTTTCACTAAGCCTCTCTGACAAGTATCTATGTCTACTAGCAGCAGTGGTCCCTTTCTCTTGGATGTGATGGGGGCATAAGAATCCAAATTTTTCGCTTTTGCCAGATGAGACCAACCTACGATGCATGTACCTACAATAATGCAAGCACATAAATAAAAGGTAAATGGTGAAAATTTTAAAATATTTACTTTGAATTGCAGAAGCTGCTTACATTAAGAACAGTTGGACAATCCCAATTGTAAGAGTTTGTCCAGGAGCTACCAAGGACATCAAATCATCCCTCTCAAGATAGCATGTCACTCCTGACTGTCCAACAACTAAATCCGTAGGCCACTGTCTTGTTTTGAAGGATGTATCATATGCCATCAAAATTACTTGTTGCATGATATTCAAAGGAGGCTGTGAAACTTCTTGCCGAGTGAAGGGAGCTAGACTTGGTGGGGCTTTGATCGGACTTTCCTCGACTCGACCAGAAACAAGGTTCATTGGCCACAAGATGAATGTGCCTAAGACATCGCTAACGATCTTGAATTCATCAGAAGGGATAGGGACAGGTGCATCTGCAATAATCACCTCGTCAACTGACACTTGGACTTGATCACCTTCCATTTGTCGGTGGTGGACAGTTGATCCCAGGTTATGCACACTACCCCGTGCAACTAACCGTCTCAGAGGATCCTCGACAAAAAGATCACAAAGCTCAATAATTTATGGGTTAGGACCCTCTGATGACTGCCCGATGTTGCAACAACTACCTTTAGTGCTCTGCTTATTAGGATCAATCGATTGTGGCTGGGGAGCACTGGTATCTTGTCTTGAGCTCATAAACACTATCATTTCCTCTTTCATCTTGCTCAACCGGGTCTCTAATAGTGCATCACATGATGCTTCAGCCTCGGCCTTTGCTTCTGCTCTTGCAATGGCCAACATAGTCTCCAATTCCTCCCTAGTCACGATATTTGAGGAATGGCGTACGGGGGCTCCAAAGTAATCCCGTATCCCTACCCCTCCTCGAACTCCCCTGACACGGCCTGGATGCTCATGTTTGCCAGTAGCAACTGTTAGAATATCATTCCTGCCCTCTGACTTAAAAGAGCCCTCAACTTGTTGTTTTCTAAGTTCATCCTATAAGATAATACAAAATAACAAACATAAGTAATAATGTACGTTTCTTATGTAATTAATTACAATAACAATATATACTTACAATTCTTTCACCAACTATATGAGATTGTTCACTCGTATAAGTCCCACTCCTCTTTTGGTGGGCCAATTGCCATTTTTCTTCTCGACAAATCGAAGATGGCGGAGAAAGAAGAACAGAAGGATCGGATTGAGATGCTTCTTCCAATCTCTTCTGTTTGGCCGCCAACAAGTCTCTTTCAGCCTTTGCATAACCCCCACGAGACATTGTATGAGGGCAATCATTCTTTCTACCACTCTCTTGTGCTTTTTTCCTTTTTGCCTATGAATAAGAAATGATATAAAAGGAAAGTGTTATAATCAATTAAGATAATTGCTAAGTAAATAAAATGAAAAATAAGTCAACTAACCAAAGATTCTGGAGTAGTCCGAAGCCTAACAAATTCTTGCCAAGTCACTTGATCAAGAAATGTATACTGGTTGCACGGATTAGGACGAGGCCGACCATCTTTCACCTCAATATGAATGTAATTGTTGATCAGATTTGTCTTAAACTTGCTCCAGCGCTCATAACAATATGTCATCGTCTTGTTGTACAAGATCTTACTCTGAGGAACGTCGTAGGTGAGCTGAAATGCATGCATTGAAGGAGTAAGTGACAAATTTGTGACATTTGATAATAATTAATTACATACATTAGAGAATTGTATACCTGAATAGTGTCCCAAATATGCTGCTTCACCTTTGCATCGACATTTCTCCACTCCTCTATCAAGATGCTTGGCTTGTTACGTGCAAGGAGGCCGATGAAACTCCTATATCGTTGTGCATTAGGCCCGATTGGTTTCCAATGTCTATCAAACTCAATCGGTATCTTTTGGCCTGCACTCTGACTGAGGGAAACATCTGTCAACCTTGTGCCACGTCTACCCCTCCGTACAGACTGGCTACTGCACTCACTACGACCCTGGCTCGGAGCATTGCTAGGCTCGCCCTGGTTAACACTAGGTGGCTGACTCTGCTGAGCACTAGGTGGCTGACTCTGCTGAGCACTAGCTGGCTGACTCTGCTGAGCACTAGGTGGCTGACTCTGCTGAACACTAGCTGGCTGACTCTGCTGAGCACTAGGTGGTTGACTCTGCTGATTCGTCATTTGCCTGTAACGACAACAAAGAAAGATAAATCCTAAGCTATGACATGTGAAGACTATATCGATAAAATAACTAAACATATTCTTTGGATATAAATCATAATCATAATTACTTTAGTTAGTTAAGGTCAAAGTAGTATCATAAAGAGATATCCTCTCATATTCCCTCATGATGATCATTTCTTGTGCAGTGCGCATTATCTGCTTCATCTTCTTCGTTTAGTTCTAGTAGACCCCTGGAAAAAGAAGGAGTCTCAAGAAGATCATAATTTAAGTGACTTTTCTAGTCAATATCAACGACCGTTTTTCCTTGGAGAGCTACAGACCACATTTTATTTGCTTGATCAGTGATATAGAACACTTGTTGCGCCTGATCTGCCATAATGAAAGGTTCATCTCTAAAACTTCTACTATTCAGATCTACTAATGTAAATCCTAACTTATCGATCTTTACACCATTATTGACATCAACCCACTTGCATTTGAAAATGGGAAATCTAATTTTAACATAGTCAACCACCCAAATCTCTTCAATCACCCCATAATAAGGTATGGCAGCCAATGTAGGGTTCTTATCTTTAGTGCTAGAGAAGTGCATAGATTCAGCCACTAATACAACACCACTGTTTTGGACGGTACTCTTATCATCTAGGGACTTCGTGTAAAAGGTATAACCATTGATCACAAATGAAGTCCAACTTATGACATCAACTTCAGGACCATGTGCTAACCAATTTATTGTATCAGAAACACATTCTTCTTCGTCAACCTTTTGTTTGAACCAATGTACGAAAGTTTTGTTATGCTCCCTGATTAACCTTTATTCGCTCATTCGACTATTTTGTTTCAGTACAATTTCTTTATGGGCATTCATGTAATATTGAACTTCATCAACATTGTTCAAGATGTACAAGTGGACTTATTGCAATTCATCAGCATCTATGCTCTTTACTGTTGCCCCGCGTCTACCCCCTTCTTGATCATGACGTTTAGGAAGGCCAATATGTCATACATTTGACAAATAATGTTGACAAAATTCCATAGCTTCTTCAGAAACATATTTTTGAACAATAGATGCTTCAGGCCGATTGGGGTTTTTCACATACCCTTTTAGTATTTTCATTGTTCTTTCGATTGGGTACATCCACCGGAAATAGATAGGGCCACACAACTTTATCTCTCTCACTAGATGAACAATCAAGTGTACCATAATATCAAAAAAGGAAGGAAGAAAAACTTCTCAAGCTGGCATAAGATCATATATCCTTCATTTTCCAATTCCTCCAATCTTTCCGTGTCAATGACTTTACAACAAATAGCATTGAAGAAGAAACAAAGTCTAGTCAATATGTGTTGAAGATCATATTTGGCAATGCCTCGAATAGCTACTGGGAGTAGTTGTTTCATTAAGACATGACAATCATGAGACTTTAGCCCTATTAACTTCAAGTCTTTCATCGATACAAGCTTTTTTAAATTTGAACAATACCCTGAGGGAACTTTAGCACCATGTAAACACTCACAAAAGCTTCTTTTCTCAACCTTAGACAAAGTATGAGAAGCAAAAAAGTTCTATTACCGTATGGCCTTGGATGTAAACCTTCTCGTATTCCCATTTCTTGCAAGTCTAATCTTGCCTTCACGCCATCCTTAGAACTTCCTTGTATGTTGAGCAGTGTCCCAACAATACTATCACATACGTTCTTCTCCACATGCATGAAATCAATACAGTGTTTGACGTCAAGATTGCGCCAATATGGAAGATCGAAGAAGACAAACCTTTTTTTCCATATATTTTTCTCATTTCTACTCTTTGATGACTTACCAAACATAGTATTGATATTGTTCACCTTTTCATAAATTGTCTCCCCAGTATATGCCTCTGGAGCATCTTCAAACTCTTGGCCACCGAAAAAAGCTTTTTTTAATCTATGATAAGGGTGGCTTCATCTTAGAAATTGCCTATGGCCAAGGTAAACCGTCTTTCTTCCATGTTGAAGTTGATGGTAGCATGTGCCTTCTTCACATATCGGACAAGCTTTGTGGCCTTTAACGCTATATCCTAACAAGTTCCCATATGCAGGGAAGTCATTTATAGTACAAAAGATCATTGCTCGCATATTAAAAGTCTCCTTCTTGTTCGCATAAAAAACATCGACACCTTTATCCCACAACTCTTTCAAGTCTTCGATCAAGGGTTCTAGATAAACATCTATGTCATTTCCGGGTTGCTTTGGTCCCGAAATCAACATAGACAACATAATATACTTTCGTTTCATACATAACAAAGGAGATAAGTTGTAAATTACCAACAGAACAGGCCATGAACTATGTATACTGCTTAGGCTACTATAAGGATTCATACCATCTGTGCTAAGCCCAAGCCTGAGATTCCTAGGTTCTTCACCGAAGGTAGGAAATAATTGATCGATTTTCTGCCATTGAGAAGAATCAGCTGGATGTCAAAGCTTTCCATCAGAAATCCGCTCATCTGCATGCCATTTCAAATTTTTGGCATCAATTTCATTAGCAAACAGGCGCTTGAACCTTGGAATGATTGGAAGATACCACAACACTTTTGCAGGGCCCTTATTTGATTTATACCTCAGAGTTTCACATATCGGACATTGCTACTTCTCTTCATGATCTTTTCTATACAATATGCAATCATTAGGGCAAGCATGAATCTTTTTATACTTCATCCCTAGTGGACACATTATTTTCTTAGCATCATAGTATCGACAAGGCAACACATTATCATCAGGAAGTATATCTTTAAAGGCCTCAAGCGTTTCTGAAAAACTCTTGTCACTCCATCCATGCCGTGCTTTCAAGCTTATCAATTTCAATACAGCATTCAGCAATTGGTATTTTTTACACCCCGGGTATAGCGGCTTCTCAGCATCACTGCACATATTACCATATGCATGTGATTGTTCAAAAGCCTCTTCTCCTACATCACAAATAATATCCTTTATCCGATCATCCATATCCATGTCATTATCATCACAAGTCACTTCCCCCTGTTGAGATGCACTTGGCATTTCTAATTGTTCACCATGCCATACCCATACTACATACATCTTACAAAACCCTTCACAAATTAAATGTGTATATATATCTGCAGCACTTAATCGTTTCTCATTCAAACATTTTACTCAAGGGTAATAAAACATCCCACTATCATCATCAGCATTTCTTTTTGCAAAGTCTAAAAAACCCCTCACCCCAACATCATATTCAACACTCGTCCATTTTGCTTGTATCCAACTACGATCCATATATTCCAACACCTTTTTTTTTTGTTTTCTACTTTTTCCCCTGGAAAAGGTAGGATTATGATGAGAGCATGCAATCATTACACCCAAGTACCTAGTTTAACTACTACATAATGATAACGTGGGCTTGCAAGTTGAGTTGGCACTTGTCTTACTATTGCAAGTAATCAAAGAAAATAAAATCAGAGAGGCAGTTTGTAGGCGATGGAGAGGGGTTGGTGTGTCTAAATTTGGCTAGTTAGTCAGTAGGAAGTTATCTTCCCTGAATATATGCAACTAATAAATTGTATGAAGAAATAATCTAACTTCATCTACAATACAGTTAAAATGGTGGGAAGAGTCACAAACCCTATTTAGTAGGTTGATAGCTTCAAAAGAGACCATGAAGATCCCTATTATCAAATTCGCTATTACTGGAGGTAGGGAGGATGATTTAGCTGAATTTATTAATAGAGTGATAGTTAACTGCCACACCTTTTCCCTTAAAATAAATAAAGTTTTGTTGGATTGAGATGGAGGGAGGGAGGATGAGGACCCCTATAGAGACTTGCAGTAATTATAACAAGGTCAAGAGTCATGACAGAGGGTTTTATTCGATTTCATCACAACAAAATTGCCTTTGGCAGGGGGAATATATGTACATATACCATTATTTATTTAAGTGAAAAAAATTAAAAGGGAAGGAATAGAGGGGAAAGGGAAATCAAAATTGAAGAAGAGGGAGAGAAAATGGTCCCCTGCCTATGAGAGTCAGAGATGATAAACCAGAAGAGCCTAATAATTTCTACTCTTCTCGATATCTCTTCTTCCTATAAATATGTGTGTGTGTCTCTGTGTGTGTGTGGGGGGGTAATGGTGACAAAGTTCAATCTCTTCGTGGAGGGTGGGAATTGAGACGGAAATAGATGATTCCAGGCTTTTCTTCATAGCTGAATTTAGTTGCACCATGATTTCAAGTTGTTCTTCTTTACATAACCACCAAATTTTAACCGATTTCAAGAAGTGGATCACAGAGCAGCAATGCAGTTCATGAAATTGCACTATAGCTCACGCAACAACGATCAAGGAATGAACATATGGATACAATAAACTATCAGACAGGGGGCCAAAGGATACCAAACACCAAACATACTAGAAAATTTATATTAAGCCTTGGCCGATAACCAAATTTGGAGGTAACAACTTCTATATAGTAATTGTAGAGGACGATGAAGCATACCTCAAAAAAGAGGATGAAAACGTGAATGACAGCGACCAACGAATGACGGACGACAGCTCCAACGATGACAACCACGAGCAGCTAAAGCAGTGTGTGAAGGCGACCGAAGAGTGACGACGGAAACGATTAAGAATATATGATAGCCACCGACAATGACGACGGACGGGGAGTCGACGACTGAGGAGAGGAAAGATTGGGAGGGATTTCAGATTTTGGGAGAAGCGGGAGGAGGAGCGGCGCGAAAATCATATTGGGGAAAACTTTTTAGACCGGTTAATTGGATAACCGGTCTAAAATAAAGGATTTTAAGACCAGTTCTCCTAACACCCGGTCTTAAAAGTCCACTTTTAAGACCGGTTGTTAGGAGAACCGGTCTTAAAACTATATTAAAATTATTTTTAAGACTGGTTCCCTAATAACCGGTCTCCCAAGTTGTTTATAATTATGAAAATACCACCGTGCATTTCTTTTAGACCTAATCAACTACAACCGGTCTAAATGGCCCAGTCTAAAACGCCTTTTTTGTACTAGTGAATGCAATTCTACACAGTGCAGTTTCACAGTTTTCAAGAAAACTGGTAGATTTTTAGTTGACTTTGGAAAATCATAACTAATTCTAGGAAAAATTGATTTGACTAATTCCAAAGCCTATGTACAACTCTCTAAGTGAAAAAGGGCGCAACTCCCTATGTACTTTCATGAAAAAATACCCAAAGCTTGCCACTGTTATCACATTTTGCCCAGAAATTCGCAAAACCTCCCCTCTTCAGGATTAAATTCTAGAAAAAGGGCGCAACTCCCAAAATCGATCTCTTTTAGTGTACAAGTCCAAAAATTATGAACCATTTATCAAACTAAAGCTCTACATCTCTACTTTGATCCTGGAAGGTTTCATAGCATTTAGACTAGGTTGGCTAACAAAATTCACTACACATTAACACTGCCTCCAGTGAATCAAGCAAACAACATGCACTTTGAAGTTCCAAAAATTCCAGATTTGCATACAAATTCCAAAAATCATGAACACACAATTTTCCCTTCTAAATCTAATAGAATCATAAAAATTACAAAATTCCAACTCTAACTCTGGGTGAACAGTAGCTTGATGAATTTAATGGAAAATTAGGTAAAATAATGTTTCTTGTTTCCAATCAGCTTAACACCTTATTTACACATCTAATTACATGTTTACCCTATTAAACCCTACTTAAACATGATTAGAATGAATTTTGGCAGCAGTTCCCCTTAGGGTTTAGTCTTCCCAAAATAAAAAACAAGCCACCAAACCAACAACAACATTAACAATCAACAGTATAATCAAGGTTCTTGAGAATACCTTGTAATTACTCCACTTTCTCTCTCTAACCATGGTTGCTCCCTCTCTCTAACCTCTTGATTTTGATTGCTATAAGGCATATGCATGAAAATATAGAGGTTAGGAGAGGTTTTCCATGAACAAGCATACAAGAACACTTGGATTTTCATCATCTTACCTTGGATTTTGCTAGAACCTTAACTCTTGCTTGTTCTTGAGCACCCCTTTTTGTATGACACATACTCTATCTTGCTCATGAAGTGCTGGCCGAAAATAAGGCTAAAGAAAGAGATAAAGAGCTTATAAAAATATCCATTTCCACTTCCACAAAATATTATATTTTCTGTTAATTTTGCATGTGTTAGATAAAGTCTTCATCTTTCTCTTTCCTTCCTTCATATCATATGAATATAGCCCTTTTTTATTCAAGTCTTCATATTTTCCTCTTGCTTTATGTACTTAACCAAAATTAATAGCCAAATAAGGGACTTGAAATATCTCAATTACCACTTTAAATAATAATGCCAATTACCATGAGAAAGTTGACCAAGGCTTTATCTTTTAGTTTGATCAAATATGCTTTTCTCTTTCTCTCTTTATTATGACCGAATATAGCTATTGAAGGAGCTAAGAAATGCTTCTTGAAGTATCTCAATTTTGCCTCTTCAAATATTAAGTTTAATTTTAGGTATTTGCCTACAATTTTTGACTTTTCCACCACATTTACTTGGCTAAACCTTGCCCCATCTTTCCGCATAATTATCAGAATATTTACTTCCCTCTCGCTTCCTCATGTTGGACTTGCAAGATCATGATAATAAGGGAAAATATGGGCTTTGGATTTAATTTAGCCAAATGACTATTTTACCCATACATTTTTTGCCATTTTCGCACCTTGGTTGAAAATTGCTGGAATTGTCATTAAACTTTGAAAATTCATATATTTATCTATAGATGTCTAATTACAATGGTTCTAAAGGCTATTGAACCTTATTAAGTATAATTTTAAGGAGAAATATAGCAGTTATCAAACTGGAAGCTCAGAATTCCAAGAATTATCGTTTTTTGGACGCAGCCACAGAAACTCTCCAATTTTATCGAGCTAACTTCAAAAATACACAACGCTTTGTATACTACTTTAAATGACTTATATGACCTATCAAATTAAAGCTTGATAAGTCTACTTTCATTATGAAAAATATCATAGGCATTGGACACCATTTGCCTATTTAAAAATATCACACAACTAGACAACCACGCAGGAAAAATACATTGAAAGTAAAGTTTACATTCCTGGGACTCAGTGGGACTTAGCAGTCCACTTGATTTAGACTTATTCTCAAGCCTCTAATATCAAAATTCTGGATAGTATACTTACCCTCCGATATGCATTCCTTTGGAGTAGCCTGGTTAATAGCCATGGGTGACCTACTTCTCTGTCTCCTCTTATCAGACATGTTTACTAGCACAAAGCAGCTAACGAAGGGTTAGAACTTACCAACATAAGTAGAGAACTTTATCTTAGAGCTAAGAACTTATGCTCTGATACCAACAAATGTAACACCATAATCTAATACGGTTTAAAATGTGACATGAAGTCAAACCAGAGACCAAAAACAATTTTCATAACATTGGGGTCCCGACTTCAATACATAGTTTGATCCTGTACTTAGATAGGTTTTTGAAAACTTTTTAAAACATTTTCAATATGGTCTCAGACTGGTTTGTGAGTTTATTATAGCCTATTTGTTTTTAGTTTCATTTATTAATATCAGAGTGTCATCAAAACATTCTCTGTCGGAACCCACTATATGTCAGTTAACTAATTGGGCCCTAAATGCTTGACTGTCACTATGCATCATCAGTATTTATAGGATACATTAACATGTTTATCAATACTACCAGTACTAGACTGACTATATTAACATATACAACATGTACAAATATTGAAAAGTAGATAACTAACATTTCTCTAATTCTAGGTTTTGTCCTTCACTCACCCGTGGTTACCTTTTTCCTTACTGAACTACCTGCCCGAGCTGTAAAAGATATTATTAGAAAGAGTGAGATTCAAAAGAATTCCAGTAGTAACAAGTACCACCTCAAATAAAATGTATATATGAAACATGTCATGTCAACCAAAGTTATCATACAAGCTGTATATTCAACATTCAGAGATAAATTCACATTATGCAAAAAGAATAAAGTTTGGATAATTTAAGGACAATCATCCCTTGCCACAACACTAGGATATTCTACTGGGCCTGAGCCATTCTTGTCTTAATGCTTTAAATTCACATTGGTATAAACATAAATATAGTATAACACATAATATGTGAAGAATAAGTAACTACTTGATACTATTTTCAACTCCTGACCTCGACTATCGTTCCTCGGTTGTCCCGAGCAATTGTCGAAGCCTATAGATTATAATTTACGGACAAGTTATTACTTATCCAAGTTCTTTAATAATTAAAGATACTTGGGTTGGCTATCATTTAGGAGATAGATCAATTGTCTTTATACAATTAATGGGCCTACAAAAGCTTTAAGTGCCTAATCTTAACCCTTGAATTCCTTAATTATTACATTTAGGCCATTAAGTCTTAATTTTGCGTAAGACATAAATCTGGGAGATTTTTCAATGTAATTTGAAAAAACATAACTAATTTAAAAAATTTCAATTAGGGTGGCGTAAAGCTCTATATAACCCTTATTAAGTCTCATTTAAGGGAAAAATAATCCTCCCTACAGTTCAGATGCACGCAATTCTAGATTCCATAATTATTCCCTCTGCCACCATTTCTTTCCAGAATTATTACTCAACTTCAATCAACCATAGCTTTTTGTGTGCATATCCAATTTCTTCCCATTACATACAAATTAAAGCTTATTGCGCCTACTTTATTTGTTGAAAATTTTAGGGTCATTAGATAAATTTTACCATTAAAAATTGTACCACAAGTAGACTGCCTTCACTAATAAAATTCTGGCAGCATCAATACTAAATTTCAAATTTTCAACTTTGTTTCCAATTGATCCAAATTCAAAACCATATCATATTCCCACACAATTTTTCATGAGGAATCCATTGGTGATCTTAAAATTGCCAAAATCAAACTCCTTCCCTTGGTTCAGTTCTGGACAAAATTTACAATAAAGAACAACAATCCACAAGCTTCTAAATTTCTTCACAAAAGTAGTAAATATGCATCATTTACACCCATATTTGACCATTAGCAAGACCAACCCATCAAAATCCTAACAATACCCATTCAAATGAAATCTAGGGCAGAAATGAGAAATAAAAAATCCTCATAAATCATTGTAATACTTTGCTCAAAACAAAGCCTTAACTCACCTCTTGCTTCTTTTGGGCTTTGGTTATTGATTCTACAACTTTGGGTCTCAGAAAATGACTCAAGACACCTCCTTTTAAAAAAAAAAAACCTTAAAGTTGTAGCTTAAGATGAGGGGAACAATGTTCATGAAGAACATTTGAGGTAGAAATAGAAGAAACAAGTGGAAATCTAGAGAGAAGTTACCTTTAGCTTTCTTGATTCCTCCTTCTCTCTCTTGTTCTTTTTCCAACCGTCTAAATGAGTGTGAGTGAAAGGATATTAGTGTTTTGTTCCATTCAATCCCTCGCTCTTCAGATAGATGAAATTCCAAAAAGAAATTGAAAGGGAAATGGTTTTACCAACTTGCCCTTGGTTAGGGTAAGTATTACTAAATTGGCATCTGGTTAGCTTCTAATTAAATGGGTTTGGCTTATAAGCAATAATTCCTTCTTCCATTTTCCTTGTGGGACAAAAAATGAGGGATGATGAGGGGGGAAAATGAGGTATTCAATTGTCTAATGGTATTGCAAAGAAAAGTACCAAGGTTATTAACCAATGGTCAATTGGGTTTACTTGGTTATCTTGTAAAGTGATTTATTAAGCTAACTAAATGAAGTTTGGTTTAATTAAAACTATTTCCTCCTCCTTTTGGCTTGTCTTGGACTAAAATTAGTGGGTAAGAAAAGAGGAATTATTTTACCCAATGGTTCTTAGCTTCTGGTACCCAAGGAAGCTAATTAACCAATGGTTACTAGGCTAATTCATTTGTCTCCCTTCTTCTTCTTTCTTTGACTAAAATTCTAATCAATTTGGGATGGAATTAATTTGATTTGTGAGCTTTATAATGACCTCATCTTATGCTTGACACATCTTAAAGGAATTACATATTTTCCTTAATTCATAGAACAATTTCTTTACAAAATTCCCAAGCAACTTCTCACATTAATTACACTTACTTTTGGAACATTCGCAGGAAAAATATCTTGATGTCTATTAGTTGTGTTATCATTCTTATGAGTTTTACATAGCGAATTCAAACTACTATGGGGTATTCCTTTGGAAAGTTCTTTCAATTCCCAACCTTAAGACAGGACTCGAACCTGTAGTTGAGTGGGTTTTTCTGAATAATTTAAAAATTTTCAATTCCTTTTTCAGACCAGTCACAGCTTGATTGATCACTTGAGCCAAATGGGTTGAAAGTAATGCATTCAGGAAAGATGGAGGTGGAATTGAACCTTGAGTAGAAGATTGAGCCTTATCACCTCTCGTTGGAGTGGCTTCTCTCTGAGATGTAGTCCTGGTTTGACTCACTAGAAGATTTATACTCATATGTGTCAATTGAGTCTTGCCAAACCTCGGAATCTTCTCAGTTCCCTCTAAATACCACACTTTGTTTTTCTTGAGAATGAGAGACACAGGTTAAGGATATGATATTGTGGCAGATCTTAATGAAGAAAATCGAAATCTTCTCATCTCACTAAAATTAAGTTCCCCCATATTTATTTGTTGACCGGCTAAGAAGGAAGCCAGCAAATAGTAATCTCTCTGAGCAAAATGGGTATAATTCTTGGATTTGTTAACAATGCTATAAGAGTATATATAGTGAAGGGAACAAATAGAATTAGGCATGTCAATAGGCTTAAAGTTAAGAGGACCTATTGGGTTATTTGGTCTTAAAAGCCGGAAGGCTTCATTGGCTGAAAGAGTGGCTGGATCATAAGGTCATTCATGATAGTATCAGATATCATAATAAATTGATCTCTAACAGTAGTAGATACTACTTCCTCTATCAACTCTCTAATCCTAGAGCTTATGTTATGGGTTTTCATGTTGCAATAGAAGGTTCTCATAACAGAGGGTGAATGAAGAATATAAACACTCAGCCAGGGATCATAAAATCCAAGAAAAGGATGAAAGTCCAAACCACAGCTTTTCATCAGATAATCTAGTCCACAAAAACTATGGGACATAATTGTCTATGTGCAAACTCAAAATCATATACCTTCTATTTCAGTGCCTTCAGTTCCTTAACATTGAAGTCTTCAGGATGATTTATGACTTGTTATTCTTCTGGAACCTGTGAAGTAGAAGGAACCCCTGAAGCACCTGCATTGGGCTGGCCAACATGATGTGAACTTGAGGCATTGGCTTGGGAGGCAATTTTGCCAACCAATGCGTCAAGCTTTGATTTCTCCATTGCTTCCAGGAGTTGCATATTGAAAGAGTTATTGGAGGAAGAAGATTGTTGTGGATGCTCTATGTCCTTCTTCTTTCTTCTTCCTTTGACTTCTTTGGATTGAGACCGAGTGACAATCAGTTCTTTAAAAACCACTCTCTTTGGTTTCTTTTGTGGAGGTTGATCCTTCTTAGCCATTTGAGGCTTAGGATGAGGTTTCCTGGTTGGAGTTATCTTTTTGGGTTTAGGTTTAGGAGGAGGTGTAGGAGTAGAAGACAGAGAAGGCGTAGGAGATGAGGATGTGGCCACCAGAGTCTCTGAAGCACTAGCGGCTGAATGAGTGGATGAAGGTGAATGGGATCTTTGGGAAGCAACAGGAATCTCAGTTCTAGCCATTTAGAAAGGAAATGGGAATCACAGATTTGCTAAGGACTTGGAGAAAGACATTCAAAGAATCTCTTCGGTTAGGGCACGGAATGAGAAGCTAAGATGACAAATCTGACCTTATGAAGATGATTGAAGAGTTGTAATAGAAATTTAAAGCAATATGAGTCATTTAATAGATGGGTAATGGTCAGAGGTGAACAGATAGGCCTTTCAAGTGAAGCAATGCTTTGAGTGAGAAGAGGAAGTGGGACAGTCTGAGCTATCGCGTAACTGATATAAGTGCCAACACTCGAGTGATAACCCTATTGCTCGAGTGTTATTCATACAGTGCTCGAGTGAGACATTTTTGTGCTCGAGTGATAATCAAACAAATCTGATAAAGCATGTAAAAGCGTACCTGATTTAAATGTATCATGTTATATTTTTTTTCTTTTACTCAAATCCTCCAAGATCATTTGAGTAACTATGCTTTGAATAAGTATTTGTATAAATCTTTCTCTTCTGCTCGAGTTCTCTTGCTTTACTTCAGATGGATTCATACCATGCTCGAGTGACGTTCTTCCCTCACTCGAGTTATACCTGACACTCTTGGTATGCTTAAGTGTGTTTCGAGAGTTCTTACATACTCTGTTAATCCCTATTTTATATAGCCTGAGGCAGAGTATATGCTATAGCTTTGTACTCGAGCATTGTTGACTGACTCAAGTGAGAATGATCTTGGTACTCAAGTGACACTTCCAGTGCTCGAGTGACAGACCTAAAAAAACAATTTCTACATACTCCAAGCCTAAGTTAGTATGGTTATCATCAAAAAAAACTCATTAAACATAATAATTAACAGGAAAAACTTACAACTCATTGGGATTAACCATTCCCAATTCTCTTCAAATATATAAAAATTGATCTTTAGCTATCGGCTTTATGAATATATCAGCAAGTTAAAGATATGTTGGTATGAATTCTACTTTGACATCCTTCTTTTGTACGTGATCTCGAATGAAATGATGTCGAATATCTATGTGCTTGGTCCTCAAATACTGCACAGGATTCTTTGCCAAGCTAATGGTACTAGTATTGTCACAATAAATCAGAATCTCCTTTAAGTATATCCCTAAATCTTGAAGTTGTTGCTTCAACCATAGTACTTGAGAACAACAACTTACTACAGCTATATATTCAGCTTCAGTAGAAGATAATGAACTGTATTATGCTTCTTGCTGAACCATGATACCAAAGAGCCTCAAAGGAATTGACATTTACACTAGTACTTTTCTTGTCAGTGTTATATCCTCCATGATCTGAATCTAAATAGGCCATCAAATATTCATTTCCTCTTTTTGGATACCATAGGCTAAGTTCTGCAGTGTCTCCTAGGTATTTGAAGATTCTTTTCACAATCTCTGTATGTGAACCTTAGGAGCAGATTGATACCTTGCACACATTCCAACATTGAACTGTATATCCGCCCTGCTTGCTGTAAGATAGAGTAATGAACCAATCATTCCTCTATATTTAGTGATATTGTAATTAGGACCTTTTACATCAACATCCAATAATATTGTAGAACTCATTGGAGTATTAGCTCCATTAGTATTGTCTAATCCATACTTCTTCAACAACTCCTTCAAATATTTTGTTTGACATACAAATATCCCATTCTTCCTTTGCCTAATTTGAAGTCCAAGAAAGAATTTTAATTCTCCCATCATGGACATCTCAAACTCTCCTACATAATCTTGGAAAATTCTTGACACAGAGATTCATTAGTAGCACCGAAAATAATATCATCAACATAAATTTGAACAATTAGAATATCATCTTTGTTATGTTTGATGAAAAGAGTTGTAATTTTCCTCTGAAAAAGTTTTGATCAAGAAGAAACTTGCTTAGTCTTCATACCAAGTTGTAGATGCTTGTTTCAAACCATATAAAGCTTTCTTAAGTTTGAAAACATGATTAGGCTTTGTTTCATCTTCAAAACCAGGTGGTTGTTTTACATATACTTCCTCCATAATATGCCCATTTAGAAAGACACTTTTCACATCCATTTGATAAAGTTTAAAACCTTTAATGCAAGTAAAGGCTAAGAGTACTCGTATTGCTTCCAATCTTGCCACTGGAGCATATGTTTCCTTATAATCAATACATTCTTCTTGATTATAGCCTTTGCCTACCAATCTTGCTTTGTTTCTCACAATGATTGCTAATTCATCAAGTTTGTTTTTGAAAACCCATTTGGTTCCTATAACCGAGTGATCTTTAGGTCAAGGAACCAAATCCCAAACTTGATTTCTTTAGAATTGATTTAATTCTTCTTGCATAGCAATCACCCAATCATTGTTAGATAAAGCTTCTTCCATATTAGAAGGTTCAATCTTAGAAATAAAAGCATAAAAAGTTACCTCATTGAGAATTCTATTTCTGGTTTTGACGCTTTCATGAATATCTCCAATTACTTGATCAATTGGATGATCTTTAATATGTCTCCATGCTTTTGGTTGAGCATGATCATCGACATCTTCTATATTTTGAAAACCATTTGTTTCAAGATCATTCTATTTTGAAATAGTTTTTTTTTCTTTATCAAATCCATTTCTTCTTCATCAAAATGCTTTGTCTGATAATCAAGTTCATCAAACACAACATGAATGGATTCTTCAACTGTACATGTTCTTTTATTAAAAACTCTATATGATTTACTTCTATTAGAATATCCTAGAAATAAACCTTCACCATGTTAGAACCGGCTATCACCCAAGAGGGGGGTGAATTGGGTGTATAATAAAAACTTATGAACTTTGAAAATCTTTTTGCATCTTAACGAAAGCGGTAAGTATGAAGGTTTATAAATCAACAGTTAGATTAAATAATATATGCTGGAAATATAAGAGCTTAGGGAAGAGAATATGCAAACTGTGATTTATCCTGGTTCGGTCCAATCTGTGATGGCCTACGTCCAGTCCCCAGGCTCCTCCTGAGATTTTCAAATCCACTATCTTCTTGTTTAATCCGGGCACAAGAAAAGCCTTTACAATCCCACAAGTTTAGCCGGGTACTTGTGAAACCTTTTACAAATCTCTTACTGAAATACTCCCCCTTACGGCAAGTCTTACGAGCAGAGCAATCCCGAAGATCTTCCTCTCCTACTGACTCATGCAAGTCTTACGAGCAGCAACGTTCTCTCCTGCTTACACCCCTGTAAGTCTTATGAGCAGCAACGTTCCCTACTGCTTGCACCTTGTAAGTCTTACGAGCAGAATGTCTTACGGCAATTCTCTCTACTGCTTCCCCGTAAGAAAATCAACCCTCTCAAGGTCCCTCTACCTTGATATCAACTCAGAAATATAGTTGAAGATGTTTATAGACTCTCTCACAGAGTGGATATAATCTCACTGAAGTACAATACAAATAATCATTCTCTCAATGATAAGTAATACAGAAACTGGAAAACAGAGTGTAGGGGTAGAAGCAGAGGATTCACATTTCTATAATTTTTCTCGTAGTTGCTCGCTATTTCTGTTTTCTCTGTTTTTCTCTGTCTCTCATCGACTTTGAGTGCTCTCTTATTTATAGTTGATGAATATGATGACCGTTGTGAGCATTCATCCGTTGGAGTCATTTTGACCGTTGAGCATATTTGAAAACGAGCTACTGTCCGTTGCAAAGTAGAGTGTTTTGTTGAACAGCAGGAAGATTCATTTTGAGCTGTAGTAATGTTGTGGAGTGGGATGAAAACGTTTGAGTTTCCAGACAATCTCTCATGGTGGGTCAAACTTTTGTCGTGGTAGGTAGCTGATGCTCGGTGTGTAATAATGTCGCCCACCATAATTGACTCTTTCATTTGAATGTGTAAGCTCACCGTTAAATTTCCTGTTTCACACTGTAAAATGCTTAATCACTAATATGATGAAGTATTAGTCATGGGTATGTTGGATAATTGGTCAAAAGCTGAATTTCTGGCTTCTGTGACTCATCACGTTGAGTGAATATATTCGCCATGACCTCCGTTCTTGAAGATACAATCCAAATATTTAATCTCCTGTTTCACACTTGAAATATATGTTAGTTAATGTTTAGGAACAATAACAAGTGAAAACATAATGATTGTATAACATTTAACCATGTTTGGATTGATTGCTGTGAGGCTCTGTGTTTCTACGTTGCTTCTGTCAGAACCTCACTCGAGTGCAATATGGCTCACTTGAGTGCAGTTGATAATTTCACGTTTTGACTTCCTCTCGGGCAAGCACTCGTTGCACTTCACTCGCATCTGCTCGAGTGAATTCTCGAATCACTCGAGCACAACCAGTCATGCTCGAGTGCGTTTCATGCTTTCACGTACAGGCTTCTTCTCGGGTTATCACTTCCATGATAAAACTTGCATGTGCTTGAGTGAGAAATCATCCAATGCTCGAGCATGGATCCTAGTGCTCGAGTGATGCAATTTTCTTCACGTTTCAGCTGCTTCTAGACATCACTCGCACAACATTTTCAGAGAGAAAGTTTTTGCACTCGCGGGTGATGTGGGGCCACTTTAGAAAAATTTTGGTTATTTGATTCAAATGATGTATCATAAGAAAGGTCTTGCCAAATGCATTCCAATGCAACAAGAATCAGCTCCAAACTCCTTGTATTCTGCAAGTTATGATCGAAAGAGTGTATATTTCGCTAGTCTGCACAAGTGTCAACTTCCAGAAGCATATCTCCTAGAATATACGTTAATATTAGGCAAATTACCTATCTATGGAAAGCTCTTTGAGTCTACTTTCATTTGGCACTGGTCTCGTTTCAATCCGATGTGTAGTTTGTAAGTTACGTGCAAAATACCGAACCTGTGTCGAAACGTGACGGTGATTTCAGTTTCATTTTCCACGAATCATATCTCCTTCATTTGATCTTATTTCAATGTGATCCTGGTGCCAATTTTACGTGTTGTGAGTCCTCTTTCATATGCCACCAGTTTTGGGTCAATCCGACGTGTGGTTTGAGAGATATGATCAAAATACCGGACCTCTGTCAGACTGAACGTAAAACAGGGTAGAACATAGTATTCACCCCGTGCTCGAGTGAATTCATCTGTGCTCGAGTGTGTTCTTCCTGTGCTCGAGTGAAACACCTCGTGCTCAATCATAACTCCCCTAGAAGTGCCATAACTCACATATAAGTCATCTTAGCTTCGTATTAACCTATTCCAACCATTATTTGATCATAGAAACCTCCGGTATCATCATAAAAACCTCCAATATCACATCTAACAACTTGAATCTTGATATTCATGATAGATCTTCCAAGTTCTTCATTCTTCAATATCTTTCTTCGTGGTTTTCCTCTTGATAATAATTCTTCATAATCCGAGTAGGCATCTCCTTGACTATCTTCAAATTCTCTTCTTCCTCTTCCTCTTGTTCATTTTCATTAATTCAATCTTCTTCATTCTTTGCTTGACTAATCTACAAAATATGTAACATTAAATATAGTAGTTAGTCAAAGAAAGACATTATATAAACTTTTTGCTCTTATCATTTCACATCTATATTTGACATCATCAAAACTAATCATGTCTAACATTCTCCTCCTTTTTGATGATGACAAATCCTTTAAGAAAAATATGTCTGAATGAAGTGCAACATACATATATAATGCAAAGTGCAAACATACATATTATATATGATGCAACATACATATTTTTCTTACATTTTTCTCCCCCTATTTGACATCAGCAAAAAGTTTGAAATATAGAAAGAAGTAAGGCTTGTGAAGAAGTAAATAGAGTAGAAATTACTTTAATCAAAAAGAATGAACCAAGAAAACAGTTTACACTCCCCCTATGTGAAAGAACTGAAAATAGATTTGAAGAGGTTTTCAAGAAAACTTTTGTAATCAAAATCAATGAAATATATGAGACGTATTCTTGAAATGTAAAGAGTGAAGGTTTAGAAATGCTCATGTAGATTTTGAAAATTGATGAAGCGCTCCATGAAGTCCGTTGTTTTATCCTTTGGCAATGCTAGTTCATGATAATGCACTCCACACTTCTGTTATGCAACTCAATATATATTCATGTTGTTGTCAAGATTCTCCAATTGAGTTGAGCTTCTGTTTAGCATGTTCAATGCTCAGTTATATTGCTTTGAATATTGTAGCCAATATATATTCCTTGACTCAGCGTTAAAAACATCCTCAAGGTTGATAGAGTCTTCTTGTAGTATGTTGAGGAATGCTATTGCGCAAAACAAATTCTCCTGTCATAAATTTAAATCTTTCTTTGCAAAGAGAATTGTTAGTTCAATCAAGTAACAAACTGTTCCTTTCCATATGATATATTAAAATTAAGATCATGAAAAGAACAATATAAGAATAACTCATCATCAAAACTAATCAAGACATGGTGAATATAGATGAGTATATTAAAAGGATTTTCTTTCCAATAGGATATGAGCTTTCAATATATAAAACACATGTGAATGTGAAGCTCCCCCTTAATTGATGTATGGTTTTAAAAATTTTAGGAAAACAGTTAATAACTCTCCTGGATTTGAGAAACCATTTGAAATTTTATAGAGAAAATGATTTTGAAAGTATGAAGATTTAGTGAGAAATTAAATGGCAATGCTAATCAGAGGTTTTAAGAGATACAACCTAATATCACCTAAGTGGTTACTTGAGTGATTCTACTCAATCATTACTCGATTGTATACTCAAGTGATACAACTCAAGGATTTTGAATTAAGCAAGAATACAATACCTCACTCGAGTAATATCGTAATCACTCGAGTTATAATCCTCTGTAGTCCATTGATGCATCATGTCCTAGTCAATATTGGATGATGTGACTGGTACTGAGGGATTCTGAAGTGTAGTCTTCTGTGAGTACTTTAGGATACCATGATGAGCTTAGAATAAGGCCTTGGGATTCTAGTTGATCAAGTCACAGAGTTGTCTAATCTTGCCATTCACAGAAGTGATGAACTCAGCATGTTTGTAGCAAGCTCTGTGTGATTGTTGAAGCTCCTCTCTCAGAAAGCCTTAGACAAATGGACCAAAGAATGAAGGATCAGGGAGACCAACTCTAGCAAATTGTCGTCTCTCATTTATTGGCCTTGTTCACCATAGCTCTAGTGTAGGTATAACAGATAATCTAGTGAAGATTAGACATAGAGCTAGGATAGTAGTTAAGAATCCTCATAGGCTCATTAAACTTGATGATTCTGTGCATCTCAGCATCTTCCTCTGAACATCTCTGTTGGCTCCATATCATAGTGAAAATGTCAGATCTCCTTGAAACGATAAGGAAGGTGGGTACGCAACAAAGATTCATATTGGATAAATTTATTCTTGGCTCTGTGCTGCTTTGAAATGATCTCCGCTGGGTCTACTAAGAGATCTTCCTTCTCTTTCTCTTTTTCTGATTATATCACTAACTAGTTATTTGCTAGTGGTGGGATGTCATTTGAGTAATATCACATATTTTGCTTCAACTCACGCTACAACACTATCAGTCATGCCTCTTCTGTTAGCCTTTGATCTTTGTATGTGAAAGTAGAGCATTTTGATCAATTCCTGCAAACTTCCTTTAGTAAATTTTTCCACAGTTTTTGTTAAATCTCTTATTTTCTTATCTTTTTCTTCACATGATGATATGACAGTATTTTCTAATTCAATTACTTTCTTCTTGTAACTAACCATTTCTTTAGCTACCATGATGAATTCAGTATACAACGCATTATATTTAGATAATAATTCATCATAAGTAGGTCCAGAGTCACTTACCTCGGAATCTGATTCTTCTTCTTTGGCTACCAAGCATAGATTTGCAACTTCATCATTGTCGCTTCTTCATCTGACAAGTTGTCACCCTATATAGATGATATATATGCTTTCTTCTTCTGCTTCTTCTTGTCTTTGTTTCTGAAGCATTCGGATTTGATGTGTCCAGACTTCCCACATTCATAGCATACTATCTGTTGTTCCTTGTTTTCTTTCTTGCTTGGTCCACCTTGATAATTTTTTAAGTTCTTTTGGCCTTTTCTATAGAACTTCTTGAATTTTCTCACGATCATTCCCATGTCATCATCATCAGGAACATCTTCATTTTCAGAGGATTCTTTTTCCTTGATAGCTTTAAACGAACTCCTCTTTTCTTTTTATCATCAAGCTCTTCTAGTTCCTTCTTGATTAGGATGATTACATAATATTAAATCATATTCGGATTCATCGTTGTAAGACAGGTGCGTTTTAGCTTCTGGAAGAGCATCACTCGAGTGTTAAGATGGCTCACTCGAGTGCAATACCATATTTTCTCTTGTTACTTCAGTTTTATGCTTGCACTTCCATGTGATATTGAGAGAGTACATTTTTACACTTGCGAGCGATGTGGGACCTCACTCGAGTACAAATCTCCTCACTCGAGTGCACCTTCATTTTACACTATGAGCCACGTCTCTGGATAACACTCATATCCTACTTTATCAAGAGTGTGATTTTACACTTGCATGTGATGTGGGTCCTCACTCGAGCATACTTACTCTCACTCGTGGGTGCTAAGGTATCACTCGGGTGCATATACTCTCAGTCGGGCATGCTTATTCTTTTCTGCCCAGCATGAATCTCAGTAAAACACTTGCAGTCCCTCACTCGCTTGTACTCAAGTACGGATTACAATTTGAGTTTACCTTACTCTTGGGTAAACATTCTCTGTGCCACACTCGCCAATACTCAGGTGCATATAAGGCCATCACTCGAGTACAGAGACTATGCTCGAGTGAAGTGTTGATATCTTGTTTTTTACTTTGATCTCTGTCAAACACTTTCTGTCCAACACTTGTATGTGTTCAGGTGCAAATTAGCTTAATGCTCGAGTGCTAACTCCATCACTCAGTGTATCAGTAAGACTGACAGCAAACACTTTTAAACTTTGTGAAATACATTTGGTAATATTTTTAACCATTGCAAAGTATGAATTTCTTACCACAACACACAATGATCTTTTGTTATCATCAAAACTTGGAATCTAACAATATATATATAAATGTTATCAGTAGCTAAGTATTCATTCATAGTTAAAGAAATGCCTTATATAAAAGTTACAACTAGATGTGCTTGCCATATCTTTCATGAGGTTATCTTTGACTAATATCTAGTGAATACCATCATATATGCCTTCTTCCCCATTGACATCTTGCTCTAAAAAGACTTGTTTAAAGTATCCTTCTTTCTCTTTGTTTGTGGAGGTGACTGTAATACCCCAAATTTTGAGATTCGAGGCTAGAGAATAAGCCTGAAATAAGTGGATTGCTAAGCCCCGGTTTAGCAAGATCCCAAATTGTGATTAAGAGATAATGACTCCAAAAGTGGATGTGAGTAGTGATAAATAAACCCTTTTGGAGATTATGATGTGAGTTGGCACCCGATGTGATTCGTATGTTCTGTGAGCAGCGCCAAAACCCTGTATTTAAGCTCAATTATGGATTAACATCTAAATTGACTTAACATAGAGGGAAGGCGCATATTGTGGCTAAATGAAAAGATGTTAAGTGTTGGTGGTGATTCAATGAGAATTACCGTAATCAGGGGCAAAACGGTAAAGTTACCGACCAATTGGTCAGTTACCGAAGAGGAAACTCATTGGTAACTTCAATATCAATGGTTGAGATTGATTTGTGTAGAGATCAAAGGGTGGAATCATGTGTGCAAGTGCCTATGTGAGCTCATGAAGATGGATCAAGATCATGACAAGTGGCAAGATTTGGACCCTTAGATCTTGGTCAATTTGTCAACTCTTCCCCCTCTCCTCTCCTCCCTTATTTGGACGGTTTTTGGCCCTAAAAATCTGTTCCCTTCTTCATCTTCTTCATTTCGTCATCTCATCTCTCTCTTGTTTCTCCATGGCGTCCCAAAGCTAGGAAGAAAGAGAAAAGAATAAGGTGAGATTTGGCTTGTTTCTTGTCCTCTAATGCTCTAATGTCCTTTTATAATCTTATTCATAGTGATGAGAGCTTCATCTCTATGGTTTTAGATTTGTGAGAGGAGGTGTTTTGTTGTTTGAGCAAAAGGGGAAAGATGAAGAATCAAGGATTTGGTTTGGGAAAGAGGAAGAGGTGAGTATTTGAAGCCTTTTGATCTAAGTTTTGTGATTTGTGGATGAGTTTTGTGAATTGTGAATTTTGCCCTGATTTTGGTAGAATTGTGAAATGCATGAATTGTCATGTGTTTTGTTGTGTAATTTGGTCATTGGAATTAGTTTGGCATTGGAAATGGAAAAGTTGCAATGTTAGAGTTTGAAATGTGAAAACTATGTGACATGTTGAAATTGCTGTAAAACATGTCAAAGTAATGTGAATTTGATAGATTTGGTTTTTCCAATGGATTCCTTATGCAAATTTATGTGGAAATGGTATTTGATGTGAATTTGGGAACCATTGGAATCATTGGTGCAAAACTGAAAAATCTGTCCCTTGAAGTTCTGTTCTAGGCAGTCTGGTGTTGTTGCCGTTTTAATGAGCAGATGATGTCAGAAAATTCTGAAACTTTCCAGTCTTGAAGTTCACATCTTAAGCTTCAAAATGAACATATAATATGTGTCATTTCGTTTTGTGAACTGGGATTTATGTTTGTCCAAAGTTTGAGGATGAAACTGGATTCTGTTTTGGAGCAATGTTGGATTTTGTGTAAATCTGGATTTGTGTGGTGATTTTTGGTAATGAGCCATATTTTTCCTATGAAGAGGACTTAAAAATATTTCATTTGGCTTTGGGATCACCTCATTTCTATTTTTGTGGAATTAGTTATGAATTTTCAAAGTTTCCTTGGCTGCATCGCAAAAGTTTCTGTGCACGTTTTGGCCGCAGCCAAAAGTTCTTGGCTGCCTCCAAAAACCTTCTGTGCGTGTTCTGGCTGCAGCCAGAGGATTCTTGGTTGCAGCCAACCCCCAAAAATCAGCATTTTGGACTTTTAAAAGCTAATCTTTGGTCAAATGTTTCCCAAGCCTTTAGGCATATGTTTAGGCTTCGATTAGCCACCTAAAGGTGTTAAATAATAACCAACATTAAGTGTTTGTATGTTGAGGAATTGAGAAAGGGATTAACCCTATGTCCTTGCTTTGGTTATAGGGTTGATATTTGCCCTGATCATGGTTCGGTATTCATTCTTATCGCGAGTAAGCGAAGCTGGAGCATACGTGGAAAAAGGGTAGGGAACTTACCTCTCTTGCATGCTTTGATATTTGTGTTTGTGTATTGATGCATGTATTGCTTTGCTGGATTATGTGAAACATGTATGAATGATTGTAGCTCTGTTTCTAGTTATGCTATGGCCATGAGTATGTTGTTGAAACATTGAGCACGCAGATATGTCATTGTGTGAACATGAGTTATGTATTGCAAGCATGTCATGCATTAAACACATATCATACATGCATATAGGTATTTGTTTCCTACTGAGATTCTCTCGAATCTCACCCTCCCCTACCAACATTTTAGACAGGGTAGGTGGATCGAGGATGGAGCAAGTAGTCAAGGGCGACAGGACTCGTTCGGGTTGTAATCTTTTGATAGTTGGTTATCATAATTGGGATGATTTGTATTCGTATTTGGATATGAGTTGTATAAATTGTGGAATGTATATTTGAGTATGTATTCAGATATGTATTTGAGATGTGTATTTGAGAAGACTTTTTGTAATCCCCATATGAGGGCTTGTATGGGCGATTGTGTCCTGTAAAGCTTGAGTTAATAAATGGAATCCAGAATTGCCGGAATAATTACATTGCGTACTCTGATATATTTAAATGTGATTTATCTTTGTGTAGTAATTGTATTCGGAATGTGAATGTGAGACCAGGTTATGAATGATTTCGAAAGGTATTTATGGAAACCCCGTCTGGGAGATGGGTTTGTAAAATGTAGTTTTGTTTCTTATTGGTCTCTATTTCACTTTAATCGCGTATTTCGGATATAATTACGGTAGGGGGTTACAGTGACTATGATATCTTGTTCCTCAAGACATATCTAGTATCTAGAAGGAATTTGCAAAATAAGTGGCTCAGGCTCAATCGACTTCTTTGGCATACAATATACTGACCCATGGCCGGACTGTGCTCTCATACTGCTTTCTTCCTTTTCACCTAAAAAAGTTGAGAAGTTAGAAAAATAGATATTATAAATTTTATTAGCTTGTCATAAGAGGACAATATACCTTTTTTGTCTTAGATGGTATGACAATAAGATAGTCAGGTCATACAACAAAGACAAGATAGCTCTTTCCACTGTATGTGCATCTAGGGTAGGCGTCAATAAGGCATACTTAGAATTGATGGCGGTCTTCACCTCTACCCTAATATGACTAGGAGGGAGAGGTGAGTGGTAAATCATATTCTCCCCTTGTAAGTTGCACATGCAGCCTATAGCAACTATATGACACTTGGGGCTATCTACCATACACACAATTTTTGCCACACCCTAAATAAATAGAAAAAAAATTCGTGTAACACAGAAATAAATAACTGATAGGCTTTCTCATGAGTCATTCTCCTCAGGTAGATTCAGAGAGGGGAACGTACAGGTATCATTGGTACTTGGGGTGTTATCCATTCCCTACTTTCCCATTATGTCCCCCTCATGTATTAATCAATTATTGCTTATTATGCCTTAACCTATTGCTTCACAATTTGGGTCATCTTCATATACTGTTGAAGCTACTGATTAGAAACCCTTATTGACTACTTTTGTAATGCCTCAAAATGGGACTAAGGGCTAATGACTTCAAAAGTGGATGTATTTAATGTTAAATAAACACTTTTGAAGAACACAATATGAATTATGAAATGAATGTGTTATGATCAGTGCCCAAACCCTGCATTTAAGCTTAATTGTGTGCTAAATCTTAAAGTAAACCCTAGTGTAGGGGAGGACATATGGTTGAGAGAAATGAATGATAAAATGCGTTTGGTGGTGATTCTGTGAGAATTACCATAATCAAGGGCAAAATGGGAAAAAGGAATATTATTGACCAATTGGTCAGTTACCGAAGAGAAAACTTATTGGTAATTTGGAGATCAATGTTTGAGATTCATTGTTAAGAGGGGTGGAATCATGTGTATGTGAGCTCATGTGTGTTCATGGAAGATAGAACAAGATATTGACACTTGGCAACATGAGAGCCATGGGATCAAAGTCAAAATGTCAACTCTTTCCCTGTCTTTTCTCTCTTTCAAGGTCGGCCAACATGCATGGGGAAGGGAAAAATTTGTTCCTTCATTATCATCTTATTCTCTCTCTCTTCATTCTCCTTCTCCGTTCAAAGAAATCTAGGAGGAAAGAAAAAGAAAAAAGCTCAAGTTTAGGTGAGAATTTGTCTTTGAATGCTCAATTTATCCTCTTTAATGTTGTTTATGGTGATGAGAGCTTCATTGCTATAGTTTTAGATTTATGAAAGAAGGTGTTTGAGTGCTTGAAGAAATTTGGAAGTTAAGGAATCAAGGATTTAACCTTGGGAAGACAAAGAGGTAAGCATGTGTTGCATTTTAATATATCCATTGTGATCATTGGTTAAGTTTTACAGTTTGTGAGTTTTACCCTAATTATAGTATGATTTTGAAATGGATGAATTGGATAGGGTATTGTGGTGGAATTAGTGTTATATTGTGTCTTTGTGCCATCGGAGTTAGTTTGGAATTGGGATGGAAAGTTTGACAAATTGGCGGTTTTCGATGTATTTTGGTTCAAAACTCAATATGTAGGGATGTGATGAGAATTTGATTGTTTTAGTGATTCCAATGGGTTCATTATGAAAATTTGATGGGGATAGGGTTATTTGTGAATTTTGGGAGCTATTGGACACATTGATTGGAAATTTGAAAAATTTTGTCATTTGCTGCGTTTTGGCTTCTGATAAAGCGTTACTCAAGTGATTTGGGGTCTCACTTGAGTAAAGCATTGTATTTTGCACTATGAACTTGCGTCTCAGGTTAGTACTCACAGCCAATTTTTCAAAAATGTGTCTTAGCACCCGTAAGTATTGTGCCATCACTAGAATGCTAGAGTTAGTATTCGAATGCACTTTATATTTTAAGGTTTCGTTTGCTCTCGGGTAGTCACTTTTTGTGCCTCACTTTGTAGGACTCGGGTGACCATGAGGCAACCACTTGGGTGTTGAGGTCAGGACTCGAGTGCAGTAATCATTTTCTGTCTATGTCATTGCTCTCAGTCAAGCACTCGCACAGGTGAGCCATCTTCACTCGAGTGCAAGTCATCTCATCACTCGAGTGCAACATCCATCACTCGAGTGAATCAGTTAAAATCATAATTTTCAGGCATGTGGTTAGGCTTTTAGTGGCCACCTAAAGGTCTCAAATGATAACCAACTTTAAGTGTTATGAAAGTAAGAATTTGGAATAGGGATTAATCAGTTGTCTTTGATTTTGGTTGATAGGGTTCGATATTTTCCCTATTCGTTAGTAGCCCGTGCCAAAGCACACCTGAAAAGAACAAGGTAGTGACTCTTTCCCTAATACTATACGTAATGCATTGTATGTTTGTGACGTCATTAGATTGTGGATATTTTTGTGAGTTGTATTGCCATGCCAATAGTCCTCCAGTAGCTAACAACTATTTGGATGATCGCTGTGTGCATCCCTGGCTGTGAAAGAGGATGAGGGTGGGGTGTGATAGTGGATTTGTTGTATATGTGAATGCCGTAAGGCTATGTGAAAGCTGAAAAGCTATTTGTGGGCCGTAAGGCCATGTGAATTACAGCGTAGCATGTCAGCGTGAGCCGTCTAGAGAGGGACACTGGTCATCTCTACCTCAGTCATTGATATACCATTGTAAATGTGAATGCAGGAAAGGAAATGTGTAAATGTAAATGCCAAGAAGGCAATGTGCTTATGTGACAGCTTGTAGATTGTGTATCGTGCTGCTGTGCTGTTTGATGATTTACTTGCATGCTATGTGATTATGTATGGTATGAGTGATTTGTTACTATTAAGATTCTTTTGAATCCATTCTTTCCATTGACTAACATTCAGATAGGGCAAGTAGCTCTAAGGGGAAGGAGATGACCAAGGGCATCTAGGACTCCTTAGGAATGTTTAAATTTTGGTTGTTGGTTATCGAATTTTTGTTGGGATTACTGTATGCATATATGGATGTAAATGGTTAAGTAGTTTATGTAATTCCTTGATTAGGAAACTGTAATTGGGCGAATGCGCCCTGTAAACCCTTAGCTAATATATGTAACCCAGGGTTGCCAAAATTTTTGTTATACACTCTTATATGTATAAATGTGATTTAACTACGTAGAGTAATTATATTCAAAATTTAGATATGAGACCAGGTTAATTTGATTGTAAAAAGGAATTTGTGAAAACCCTATTGTGAAAAAGGGATTTAAAATGAGTTTTGATTATCCATTGGTCTCTAATTCATTTAATTATGCATTTTTGGATTATAATTAGTGATTGTAAGGCAAGGGGTTACATCTTCCATTTCCCAAAATATTCTTTCTTGGAAACTTTATAGTTGACACCCCTTGGAAGAACACTATGGTCAAGACCTAGTTCCTTTTCCAAAATATCCTCATTCGTAAGATGCTTGCCTTAATAGACTTCTTAGCTCATGCTCTCCTAGAGCAAAATAATTGTTAAAAGGAAAGGCAAGTCCATCAACTTGTTTTGTGTCTGTGTACAACTTTGTTTATTCTTGTGATAGAAAAATAAATAAATAAAAAAATTCCTCCAAAAAAAGAAAAAAAAGGTGTTATTGTAGAAAAAAGTAAGTAGAAGAAAAGGGAAAATTTTGAAATTCATAAAAAACATAACAAAGAAAAAAAGAGTTACGAGTTTGAAAATTGAAAGATTGAAGGCAAGTTCCTAATTTGAGAGCTTCCACTGCAAGTAAAAAAAAGTTACTAAAATCTATAAACGTGGGTAGTAAGACTCGTACTTTCCTAATTCTTCCTTCTTTCCTATTTTATTTACTTTCCATTTTTTCCTGATTCCTTCCTTCCTTTTTTTCCCTTTACACATTTTTCCTCTTTTTCTTTACTCTTCACATTTTTTGTCCTTATTCCCCTTCTTTCATTACATATTCCTTTCCCTTTTTTCCTATATCTCATAATTTTTGTTTCTTAACATTTCTGGTTGTGAAGATTACCACATATTAACATTATCTCTTGATTTTTGTTAAGTTTCAATCAAGAATACTATAGGAAGCAGGCTTGAGTGGTAAAAGATATGAGTGTTTACATAAAGATAAAAGCCAGATTTGAGTGAAACACAAGTAACACTTGAATGCTTTTGAGTGAAAAATGTGAGTAGAGTGGTGAGGTGCTTTATTACTATTTTTCCTGAAACTAACATTTAAGGTTCATGACTAGTAAAGTAGAAATACTTCCAGATTTCAAGTTGTTCATGGAAAGCATGACAAATGACCTGTCCATGCTACAAATAGAACTGGAGAAATTAAAGGCATCCTCCTATTTTAAGCTCTACAAATAATCTCAAATGTTGAAGCTAGGTTCCATCAGTGTCAAAGAATACTATGATGAGTTGCATATTGCTATGCTTCGAGCTAAAGTAAAAGAAAGTTCTAATGCAACTATTGTTCGATTTCTACATGGATATAATCTAGACATTATTGAACAAATAAAGTTGTACCCCTATAGTGATATTAGATGAATGGTCTCAATAGCCATCGAGCTCGTAAAAATTATGAAGGGGGGGAGAGAGAGAGGATAACAAAAAGAGAAAGAGGCAAATGAAAAAGAGCTTGAAGAGAAAAGCAAAATTAAGAGCATGAAGTGTTGTCAAAATAAAGAGAGTAAAAATATGAGTGAAAAGAAAGTTGCAAAGCAAGAAAATAATGATGAAAATAGTTGTGATAAAACTGAGGTTAAGAGTGATTGCAATGATATCTCTTTGATTACTAGTGATCTTAATCATTCTTTTCCTTATGTTTTTAGTAAGTTGCAGGTATTAGGAGATTTATTTCCTAAGGATCCATCCCATAGGTTCTTCTCCTTAAAGGAAATTGAACCTTTATCTCCTATAATTGGCATTGAAAAATATTTTGGTGGTATGAATTTTGTTATTCTTGATGCCTTGCTAACTTTAATATGTCATAAACTCTACATTCGAATTTTTAGTGTTACATAAACTTGTTGGTCATAGGTGTTATTATTATGTGACTATTGTAGTTAAGAGGTTTTCCTATTATTTGGATTTTGTTGCTACTTTAACATGTTTTGTAGATCTGTATAGAATTCAAATCATCATTTATATTTAGGTGCATGTGAGAAATAAAAGATTCCTAATCCATAGCAAGTCCCAACAACTTCTTAAATTAGAGCATGTTGATATGACTTAAAGGATTCAAGATCACTATCATGTTTTTGAAAGGATCCATAATTTGACTTGCAAGATTCCTCCAATTGGTAAGTATTATGTTCATACTATTTTTGGAAATTTTAATTTCTTCCCTTTTGATATAGGTCAAGATTTGAGGATGAATCTTTTCAAAGAGGGAGGAAGTGATAGCATACTAGGAGGTAGTTACCATGGAGGTCATTAAGCCCAAGTATAATTTATCTAATTTCAGGCCCAACAAGGCCTTGAAGGTTTTCAAGACTATCAAGTCCTTAAAATTCTTCTCCAATGTTTTCAAGGAGATTGTCAAGTCTTGAAAATGCTTATATGGCAGCATACATGGGTTATTACTTGGATGATGATGTGGATAATTACATTTGTAGCACTTGATGTGACACGTGGCAAGGCACCTCTAATGCCACCATGGCATCTAAGTCATTGGCATTTACACACTTGGATCTTAATAGAGACAAGATCATGCTTTGAGAGCTAAAAAGGAGAATTTAGATTCAACTCACACATTTCTAATGGCCCAATACAATTATATGTGCATGGAAGAGTCCGATAGGGCTATAATCTTTTAAATGGAAGTCCAAATGCATTTTGAATAGACCATGGGAGTTTTAGAACGTGATTAAACCTTGTTTGAGCCCAAGTAGATGTCTAAAAGGCCCATACATGTTTATGAACGTGAATAGTAAGGCAAAGATCCATTTGGAAGGTCAAAGAAGCATCAAGAATGGTCTTATATGGAGTTAATTATGATTCTATTTGCTTGGATAAGATTCCTATTTTGTATTGCTTGCTTCCTAAAGGTAAAGACTTGCCTATTTTGCATTCAATTAGTTAGTAGAGAGTCAAATAAGATCCATCTCAATAATAATGGGATCATCTGTAATATCCCAAGTGTTGGGCCTAAGACTTTGAGAATAAGCCTATATCAAGTAGACTATTAAGCCCAGTTTGGGAAGAGTCCCAAGAATATCAAGAGATAGAAAGATTCTAAGGGAATATGTGATCCAGCCTTACCAGGCAGAGGGCCCAGTATGCTTAGGTAATAGGATCAAAGTGTCGGTGCAAATGTGCACATGACATATATACGGTGTCATTGGGTTGGTAAAAAGATGCCACCCAACTATGTCGTATAAGACTAATTGGTCAGGTGAAATATGTCGGTGTAGGTGCGCACATGGCATTTTCAACATAGACATGGGCCTACACACATATACTCTGACCTGGCATTATTTGGCAAGCCTCAATATGTGTGTCACAGTCCCGAGTAGAATCACGAGTAAGCACTAATAAAGTAACTTTAATAAAGTAAGCAATGATGACTTATGATGGCATAACTTTTGTGTTGGCTTTACAAAAGAGTTACAAGAGTCCTCTCATCATGACAAGTACTATTCACACTTTTTTTGGCACAATTGGAAGGTAACACTTGTCCCTTCATTATAAGGTGTATTTTCTTGACATTTTGTTGGCATTCTAAGATGGTGACATGTAGCGTTGAAGTAAAGGGAATCCACCGGTCTTCGACCCATTGCCGAACACTAAACTCAGGAGTCTGGGGAAACTTGTTAGGCCTCTCGTTTCCCTTGACCAATCAAGGATGCCTAGGATGTGTTAGATCTCATGTTTTGATGATAACAAAAGAATGGTTTGAAAAGGAAATGATTAATAAACTAGTTTGAACTAAGAAACAATAGGGATAAGTATCTCTTAAGATAAGCATTGGAGTAATGAAGAAAGGCCAAGAGAAAAAGCTGAGAAACTTGATCAGAAGCAAGTTTTCTAAGGCATTACTCGAGGCGGTACTCGAGTAATGAGCCAAAACTTGAAGTAACCAGAGGCACCTTCCAGTAACCTGCCAACGTTACTCGAGTAGGTACTCGAGTAATAGTGTAAGTATTTTTAAGTTGCTCTCGGCCTGCCAATGTTACTCGAGGAGCTACTCGAGTAACCAGGTAAAAACTTGGAGTTGCTCTCGGCCTGCCAATATTACTCGAGGAGATACCCGAGTAACTTATGCAAAAATGAATGCATTACTCGAGTCCGTATCCGAGTAACAAGGTAAGTGCTCTCAGCCTTGAAATCCTGCAACATTACTAGAGTAAAGCATCGAGTAACCAAAAGTTTTTGTAAGGATTTACTCAAGTTCGTACCCGAGTAACCTATAAAGTTGTGAGTGCATTACTCGAGTAAGTACCCGAGTAAACATATATTTTCAAAGGTTTAAGAATTGGTTATTCCATGCACTACCCGAGTAATCTTGTATTTATTCATTGACTTGAAGTGGATCAAAGATTTCCCGATGATACTCGAGTCAGTACCCGAGTAAACTTCATGTGATACTCGAGTAGCTACTCGAGTAAGCAAACCCAGAAATCCAGAAATCTTTCAAACGTTGATTATTTTGTTTTCTATATGATTAATCTTTCATTGTGTTAGTATTCTTAGCCTATTTACAGATGAATAATGAAGAAATCATATCAAGTAATGGAAGTCAAATGAAACGTTCAAATGTCACCGACCGTCACCTACCACAACGTATGTTTTTCAAAAACTGGAAAAGTCAATAATGGCTGCGCACGCTCCAACGGACATGAAGAAATATGTTCCAGCAATCATTACCAACGTATCTATATATATGTGAACATCTGAACAGAGTAAAACACAAGAACACACTCACGAACGTATCATCAAGTTCATTACTCTGTTTTCATTATACTTGTGATTCTATGCTTCAGTGATTCTTATTTACTCTGTAAGAGAGATATTTCATTCAAACTCAATATTTGTTGTTGAGGTAACTTAAGGTTGTGGAACCTTGAGTTGGTATTGAATTACAACTTGTAAGGGGGAGCGAGTGTCCAGGTGTAGGAACTTGCTTGTACTGAGGTGCCAAGAACCCAATGAATCTTGGAAGTTATAGTAAAACTCTTAGAGAAGCTCTGAGGACTGGACGTAGGTCAAAGTGGTTGTGGCTGAACCAGTATAACTCCCGGTGTACACTTCGGTGATATTTCTCCTTACTCTTTATGTTTTAATTTCAATGTCAAATTTTATATTTGCAACGAAATTTTTAAGATCACCCAATTCACCCCCCTCTTGGGTGAAACGCTTGCTCTAACATTTGGTATCAGAGCGTTGGTCTTCTTGTGAAGGTATAATAGCCTAAGAAGGATCCAATGGCAAGCATGGGTGAAGGAATTCTTCCCGATGGTGCATCCATCACTAGACCTCCAGGTTTCAGTGGCGAACACTTTTCTTTCTGGAAAGCAAAGTTTAGAGTATTCGTAATGGCTACTGAATATGGGCTATGGGATGTGATTGAGAGTGGAAACTATCAACCTACAAAGACTGTAGATTCTCAGAAAATTCCCAAGACGCCAGCGGAATATGATGAGAATGACAAGAAGCTTATCACTCTCAACAGCAAGGCAATTCTAATGTTACAAAGTGCCTTGAGTCAAAGTGAGTATTTCAGAATTTGCACACTTCCAACAGCAAAGGAAATATGGGAAGCTCTGGAAATAGCTCATGAAGGAACTTCGGGAATAAAGGAGAATCGGATCAACACCTTAGTCACTGAATTTGATTTACTTTGAATGAAATCAGGTGAATCAATTTCTGAATTTGAACTTAGATATACTCATCTTGTTAATCAACTTGCAGCACTTGGGAAATCTTATGATCAACATACCCAAGTACGAAAAATTTTAAATATTCTTTCTAAAGAATGGGAGGCCAAAGTCACTGCAATAGAAGAAGCAAAAGGAGAATCAATGAGATCAGTTGCTTCTCTATTTGGAAGTCTTTCTGAATATGAAAGCAAACTAAAGTTCAAATGAGAACTAGATGACATTGGTGACAAGAAAAAGAAAGGTCTTGCACTAAAGGTAAAAAAAGAGAATCAAAATGAGGATGAGGAGTTTGACGATGATGAAATGGGCCTAATTATAAAACAATTCAGAAAGTTCTATAAGAAAGGACAAGGATTCAAATACTTTCAAAAAGGTGGAACTAGCAACAAAGATCATATCATTTGCTACGAATGTGGAAAACCAGGACATATCAAATCAGAATGTCCAGAACTGAATCAAAAGAGCAAAGAAAAGAGAAAAGGCAAATTCTTCAACAAAAAGAAGGCCTTCGTATCTGCTATATGGGGTGATAGTTCCTCTGAAGAAGAAAGTGATGAGGAGGAAGTAGCTAATATATGCCTCGTCGCTCAAGAAGAAACAAAAGAGGAGGTAAATGATTCTGAACCTACCTATGATGAATTACTTTCCAAATATAATGCTTTACATTCTGAATTCATCAAAGTAGTTAAAGAATTGATTGTTTACAAGAAGAAGAACAAAGTTCTTGAAACTGAACTTAAAGAAAAGGATTGTGAAAATTGTTCATCTTTGAGAAAGAAAAACATTGATCTCACAAAAACTCTTGAAAAATTTACACAATGAAGTGAGATGCTAAATGTTATTTTAAAAGCTCAATGATTTGTAAATGACCGATCTGGAATTGGATATGATCCAAAGTCAGATAAAAGGAAAGGTAGAAAGAAAGCAGGAGGTAAGTCATATTTGAATTATTTCCAGCATTCTGTGCATACATCAAATCCTTTTGCATTTTGTAATTATTGTAATAGAAAAGGTCATTATACATCTTCATGCATTCATAAGAAGAAAGGAACAATAGGAACCTACAAATGGGTACCTAAAGATTCATATCTTCAGAAAATTATTTGTACTAACCCAACAGGACCCAAAAAGATGTGGGTACCTAAGATCTAGTCATTTGATTGTAGGTATGTCTCAAAGCATCCAAAAATAGCAAGTGGTACATAGATAGTGGATGCTCTAGACATATGACCGGAGATTTCGAAAGTTTTACCACATTGGAACCTAAGGAAGGTGGAAAGGTAAAATTTGGAGGAAATCAATCCGGAAGGATAGCAGGAATTGGTGAAATCAAAAATGACAAAGGAATACAAGTCAAAGATGTATATTATGTTGAAGGCTTGTGTCACAATTTGCTGAGCGTAAGTCAAAGTGCAGATAAAAACAACTGGGTAATATTTGACTCAGAAGAATGTTTAATCATCAACAAGAATGACTTACAGCTTGATAAGAAGAATATCAAAGCTAAGCTCAGAGCAAAAAGGGAAGGTAACTGCTATACTCTAGATATTAGTAGAAATGAATCTGAAAACTGTTTTCTGAGTAATGCCGATGAAAGTTGGTTATGGCATAAGAGATTGGCTCATGTCAATATGCATCAACTAGGCAAATTACTCAAAAATGATCTAGTCCTTGGATTACCCAAAGTTAATTTCAAAAATGACTTGATTTGTGATGCATGTCAAAAGGGTAAACAAACTAAATCATCTTTCAAATTGAAAAATGAGATTTCAACAAATAGACCATTACAATTACTTCATATGGATTTAGTTGGTCCAGCAAGAGTAAAGAGTCTTGGTGGCAATCTATATTTATTGGTCATTGTTGATGATTTCTCTAGATTTACATGGGTTATTTTTCTATCATCAAAGGATGAGACCTTTGAAGAATTTATTGTTTTTGCCAAGAAGGTGCAAAATGAGAAAGGTATGTCCATTGTAGGAATTAGGACTGATCATGGTGGAGAATTTGAAAATCAAGCCTTTGAAAAATATTGCGATACTAATGGTATTGATCACAATTTTTCTGCTCCAAGAACGCCTCAACAAAATGGGGTCGTGGAACGAAAGAATAGAGTGCTCACAGAAATGGCTAGAGCAATGTTGAATGAAAAGAATGTATTTCAAGTGTTCTGGGCTGATGCTATGAGTACAGCATGCTACATTTCAAATAGAGCATATATCAGAACAAAACTTGGAAAGACACCATACGAGTTGTACAAAGGACGAAAGCCAAACATTGCTCATCTACACATCTTCAGTTGTAAGTGTTTCATTAATAATAATGGTAAAGATAACTTAAGAAAATTTGATTCTAAAACAGATGAAGGAATTTTCCTAGGATATTCTAACCAAAGTAAAGCATATAGAGTTTACAATAAAAGAACCTGTATTATTGAAGAATCAATTCATATTGTATTTGATGAATTTGAATTCTCTGACAAAACCATTGATGAAGAACAGGAAGTTGTTTTAGATCAAGAGAATGGTCAATCTATTTCTAAATCTCTTATTCCAGAGGTTGATGAAACTAAGGAAGAAGAACAATCCTTAGGTCAACCTAGAGCTTGGAAATACAATAAAAGTCATCCATTAGATTAAGTCATAGGAGATGTGAATGAAGGGATCAAAACTAGAAATAGAATTTTCAATGAAGTAAGTTTTTCTGCATTTATTTCTGATATTGAACCTTCTAACATTGATGAAGCCCTATCAGACAATGATTGGGTTATAGCAATGCAAGAAGAACTAAATCAATTTGAGAGAAATCAAGTTTGGGATTTGGTGCCCCGACCCAAAGATCATCCGATCATTGGTACTAAATGGGTATTCAAGAACAAACTCGATGAATCCGCAATTATTGTCAGAAACAAGGCAAGATTGGTGGCCAAAGGCTATAATCAGGAAGAAGGGATTGATTATGAGGAAACGTATGCTCCAGTGGCTAGATTGGAAGCTATACGTGTACTCTTAGCCTTTGCATACATCAAAGGATTCAAACTCTATCAAATGGATGTAAAGAGTGCTTTTCTAAATGGTTACATCATGGAAGAAGTGTATGTAGAACAACCTCCAGGTTTTGAGGATGTTACCAAACCTGACCATGTTTTCAAACTTAAAAAGGCTATATATGGTTTAAAACAAGCTCCTAGAGCCTGGTATGAAAGGCTCAGTAAGTTTCTCATTGATCAAGGTTTTGTACGGGGAAAAGTTGATACAACACTCTTTATAAAATGAAAACACAATGATATTTTAATTGTTCAAATATATGTTGATGACATTGTTTTCGGTGCTACTAATGAATCTCTGTGTAAGGAATTTTCTGAGACAATGCAGGGAGAATTTGAGATGTCAATGATGGGAGAATTGAATTTTTTTCTTGGTTTACAAATCAAACAAAGAAAGAATGGAATCTTTATATCTCAAACAAAGTATTTAAAAGAGCTATTGAAATGGATGAAGCAAATGGCACGGACACGCCTATGAGCTCAACTACGTTGCTTGATGCTGATGTCAAAGGGAAAGACTGCAACATAACAAAGTATAGAGAAATGATTGGATCATTACTCTATCTCACAGCAAGTAGACCAGACATTCAATTTAGTGTTGGCATATGTGCAAGATATCAATCGGCACCAAAAGAATCACATGCTGAAACAGTCAAACAAATCTTTAGATACCTTGCTGACACACCTGAATTGGGTTTATGGTATCCCAAAGGAAGAAGTGAATATCTTATTGCATATTCAGATTTAGATCATGGAGGATACAAGACAGACAGAAAAAACACCAGTGGACAAGGACAATTTCTTGGAGGATCTCTTGTATCATGGTTCAGCAAGAAACAAAATACAGTGTCTCTTTCGTCAACGGAAGCCGAATATGTTGCAGTCTCAAGCTGTTGTGCACAAGTAATATGGTTAAAACAACAACTACAAGATCTTGATATTTATCTCAAAGAAATACCAATCTATTGTGACAATACTAGTATGATAAGCTTGGCAAAGAATCCAGTTCAACACTCTAGAACCAAGCATATCGATGTCAGACATCACTTCATTAGAGATCATGTTCAAAAGAAAGATATGAAAGTGATATTCATTCCTACTCATCTTCAACTAGCAGATATCTTCACAAAACCCCTTGTAAAAGATCAATTTCTATACATTAGAAGAGAATTGGGAATGGTAAATCCCAATGAATTGTAAGTTATTTCAGTTTTTCATAATATTAGATGAAGTCATTTGTTAAAGTTTTGATGATTACTAACTTAAGCATCTGAGTATATAGAAATTTGTTTTGCAGGAAGGTTGAAACTCTGTTTTGAGAAACAAAAACAGAGGTGATCAGAGGACACATTTACTGGAGTACCAACTTGAAGTAATATGTGACAGAGAAGTAATACCCGAGGAACAACTTGAAGTAAAGAAACACTTTACTCGAGTATGTACTCGAGTAATGAACTTCAAAACTGGAAGTAACGGATCAAGTTACTTGATTTTCAAATCTAACGGTTCAGTTACAAAGAAATGAAGAGTCACAAGTTGAAAACTCAGGTTACCCGAGGAAGGCCTCGAATAAACTTGAAGCTTACTCGAGTAAGGCCTCGAGTAACTGCAAGTCCAGATTTTCAAAATCAATGAATAATGACTCAAATCTGCTCAGAATGGGTTTTAAATGATCGAGGGAACATCCATGGATAATTACAATATTATTCATGCCAGGTACACATTTTAAATAAATCATTTTAGAATTTTTCTGTATGAACACTCGAGGAAGGCCTCAAGTAGACTTAAACATTACTCGAGTAAGGCCTCGAGTAACGTCGGGTTCTAGGGCTTTATCTGTCGTGAACTCGGTCATTTCCACAAAATATCCTTGAGTAAATCACTATTCTCTCTCACAAAATTTTTTCACAAGTGATTCCTTGCTTCATTTCCGTCAAAACCCAACCATTTTCATCCCTAGAAACCTCCTATCTTGCTCAAAATCACTGTGCCCTATTCCGCGTCTGTGTCTCTGTTTTTCTGGGAATTTCAGTTTTTCAATCCTTCAGAAAGATGAGAACCAAAAATCTTACTCCCATAGAATCCTCTGAATCCCAACAACACTCTGATCCTCTTTCTTCTCCTCCCAAAAAGAGAAGAAAGTTAACCCCGAGATCAAAAGCCAAAATTCCTCTTCAACCTCAATCACAACCAAAAGCCAAAGGTGTGGTGATTAAAGAGCCTATTGCTACAAGGGCTCAATCCAGGAAGAGTACCTCAACCGGAAGAGAAAAGAGTGCCAAATCTCCCTCACCTCCTCCCTCTGATTCCTCTACACCCTCTTTCACTCCAAAGCCTATCAAAAAGCCAAAGTTTGACAAGAATGTGGCTAAGGCTATGGCTGGAATCATTGATCAAATGGAGAAGGGACAATCTTCCAAGAAGTCCAAATTACCAGAAGAAGAAATCACCAATCCACCGAAGGGGTTCAATGTCAGCAAATTGGTAGAGTCTCCCAAGTATCTGATTCAATTCTCCAGAAGGAAAGTGTGCAAGACACACTACGTGGATCTCAAGCTACTTCAAGAGGTAGTAAAGCATGACCTAAGTCCTTATTTAGATCCATTTATGCCTTGGTTATCCATTAGATTGCCTTTTTGCACAAAGGTGATCACTCATTTTTATTGTAACCTAGAGATCATAGATGAGCCTAACCGAACCTCAGTTGAGGAAGAGATGGCCACCACAGTTAGAGGTCAAAAGATACTGATATCACCCTCTAGGATTAACTTGTGGCTAGGGATAGAAAACCCCATAGATGATATCTATTCCCAACTTGAGCCCAACCAAATCCTTACCATTCTTAAACCCGGTGAGCTAGTTGGCCCCCTAAATTTTAAGCCCAGTGATATGTGTGATCATCACAGGGTCCTATGGTACATCTACTCTAGGTCCCTAGTGAACAAAGCCAACAATTACACCCATTTCTCCGATAGGGACTTTAGGTGGTTTGCTTCATTGCTCTTGAAGGAACAAAAGGATCTAGGGGAATATATTTTCTCAGAGATGAAGAGGTATAAGGTGGATGGGAAAGCAACAACACCAATGCCATATCCTCAGATTGTGTCTCTTATCCTGAAAGAGAACAAAATATGGTATTTGGATAGTAAAGAGCCTGTTGAGAGGATGACTCCAGTTGGCAGAAACCAGATTGGGAAATTAAACATCGATATCCCTCTCAAAGGCCCTCTGGAATCTGGGTCAAAGAAGAAGAGGAAGACCACTGAGGCAGAGACCAGCAAGATAGATGACACTCAGTCATCTGCTCCAGCTGCTACTACATCATCGCCATCCTTCCTCAATGCCACTCTCCAGCACTTCATGGAAAACATACTCAGAGGATTCCATATGGATATCGCCAACACAAACGCCGAGTTGATTACCAACATAAACTTCAAGATGGCGGAGTTGGTTGAGAAAATCGACAAGAGGCATGAGGAATTGGTTGAAAGAATGGATAGAAGGCATGAGGAGTTGCTAGCTGAGCAACGTGCCCAGGGAGAGACTTTGAGATTGATTCTGGCACGACTGGACTCTTTAGGTCCCGGACCTTCTGCCGGTCCATCTTCCTCTGCACCACCACCACCTCCACCTCCAGTGAACCCTCCTTCTAACACTCTTATCCCTGAGGATGAACCATCTACTCCTCTGGTATCTAGTCCACCTAAGACTCACGCCAAAGACATTCTGTATACAGTGGACAACCCAGATACCAATGAGACTATGCACATTGCCATTGATGATTCTCCTCCAAAACCTCAGCCAGACACCGCTCCTAAACCGACTCCATCACTTGCCCCCACAGAGGAAATCTCTCTTTCCTCATCCTCCTCTGAACATCTTACTCCAGAGGCTGAGACCAACCCTGAGATTCAGACCACTCTAAAAGGAGAAACCTCTACTATGGTTGTCTTCCAACCTTCTTCTCTCGGCGATGACATCCAAATCCCTCCAGTTCATCTGCCTGAACCAGTCCCCTTTAGCTCCTTTGAATCTTTGGGCTCAGATGATTCTCCGGTTCTTCCAGTTACACCCATTTCCGTGGTCAAGCCTCCTAGCCCTCCACTTGATTGATGAAGCCAAAAAGGGGGAGAAGAGCTTGAGTGTGATTTTGTGGATGTGTCCTAGTTTATTTTGGGTATTTGGTTGTACATGGGTTTTTAGGGAGCATTTTGAACTTTATCTTGTAATTTGAAAATTTTAAATTTAATGCAAGTGTGTTTAAGTTATGAATTTATTTTAAGTCCATTTAAGTTTTGAATTATGATACATTGTTGGACTAATGAAGTTGACTGTGAATGCAAGGTGTGTGCTATGAATTTAAACTTAATAAGACATATTTCATTTGAAATTCAATTTGAAAAACCATGTCCAAAATCACCAAGTTTTGTCATCATCAAAAAGGGGGAGAATGTTAGATCTCATATTTTGATGATAACAAAAGAATGGGTTGAAAAGGAAATGATTAATAAATAAGTTTGAACTAAGAAACAACAGGGATAAGTATCTCTTAAGATAAGCATTGGAGTAATAAAGAAAGGCCAAGAGAAAAAGCTGAGAAACTTGATCAGAAGCAAGTTTTCTAAGGCATTACTCGAGGCGGTACTCGAGTAATGAGCCAAAACTTGAAGTAACCAGAGGCACCTTCCAGTAACCTGCCAACGTTACTCGAGTAAGTACTCGAGTAATAGTGTAAGTATTTTTAAGTTGCTCTCGGCCTGCCAATGTTACTCGAGGAGGTACTTGAGTAACCAGGTAAAAACTTGGAGTTGCTCTCGGCCTGCCAATATTACTCGACGAGATACCCGAGTAACTTATGCAAAAATGAATGCATTACTCAAGTCCGTATCCGAGTAACAAGGTAAGTGCTCTCGGCCTTGAAATCCTGCAACATTACTGGAGTAAAGCATCGAGTAACCAAAAGTTTTTGTAAGGATTTACTCGAGTTGGTACCCGAGTAACCTATAAAGTTGTGAGTGCATTACTCGAGTAAGTACCCGAGTAAACATATATTTTCAAAGGTTTAAGAATTGGTTATTCCATGCACTACCCGAGTAATCTTGTATTTATTCATTGACTTGCAGTAGATCAAAGATTTCCCGATGATACTCGAGTCAGTACTCGAGTAAACTTCATGTGATACTCGAGTAGCTACTCGAGTAAGCAAACCCAGAAATCCAGAAATCTTTCAAACGTTGATTATTTTGTTTTCTATATTATTAATCTTTCATTGTGTTAGTATTCTTAGCCTATTTACAGATGAACAATGAAGAAATCATATCAAGTAATAGAAGTCAAATGAAACGTTCAAATGTCACCGACCGTCACCTACCACAACGTATGTTTTTCAAAAACTGGAAAAGTCAATAATGGCTGCGCACGCTCCAACGGACATGAAGAAATATGTTCCAGCAATCATTACCAACGTATCTATATATATGTGAACATCTGAACAGAGTAAAACACAAGAACACACCCACGAACGTATCATCAAGTTCATTACTCTGTTTTCATTATACTTGTGATTCTATGCTTCAGTGATTCTTATTTACTCTGTAAGAGAGATATTTCATTCAAACTCAATATTTGTTGTTGAGGTAACTTAAGGTTGTGGAACCTTGAGTTGGGATTGAATTACAACTTGTAAGGGGGAGCGAGTGTCCAGGTGTAGGAACTTGCTTGTATAGAGGTGCCAAGAACCCACTGAATCTTGGAAGTTATAGTGAAACTCTCAGAGAAGCTCTGAGGACTGGACGTAGGTCAAAGTGGTTGCGGCCGAACCAGTATAACTCCCGGTGTACACTTCGGTGATATTTCTCCTTACTCTTTATGTTTTAATTTCAACGTCAAATTTTATATTTGCAACGAAATTTTTAAGATCACCCAATTCACCCCCCTCTTGGGTGAAACGCTTGCTCTAACAGGATGGAGAGAGGAGGACACATGGCATCTTGTGACTTGATTACATGACACTTGTCACACCATGAGACTATTAGATCAAAGGGCAAGACACATGGCAAAAATCAAGCTCTGCCATCCTCTTTTTATGATCATTTCGTCCAACCCAGAAAGAAGAGGAAAACAATAGAGAAAATGGAAGAGGAGAGAAGGTTGATGAATAGTGAAAATATCGGAGTTCCGGAGATGATTTCATCAACGATTTAATGTTTCCAGCTCCTGGAGTCTTCTATAATGTTGTTCCTCTCAGTGTAAGGAATATTTCTACGGTTTTGGATTCTTGATCAGAGGTGTTTGGTGCCATCTACATGGTGAAGGTGCTACCAAAATTAATACCCGGTTATTGAATGGAGTAGAGGTACATATAAGATCTGCTTTGAGCCAAATATTCTAAGATTTTGTTGAGTTTTAATGAACCCCTGATTTTTGGCCAGATCCAGACTTGGAGAAAGAATATGATTTTGATGTTTTTAATGTCTTTAATAGATTCAACAAGAAAAATGGTGTGGGAATAGCCCCCGATTATAGTCTTAAATTAATCAGAATGAAAAATCAAAAGTTGGGATTTTTGTATAGGTGCTACCAGATTTTATATTCTGGAGGCAGTTAATCTGTGACTAGTTTTTATTTGACCAAATGTTATCCAATGGCCATGAAACTTTATAGGATTAAAATAGACATGATAAGATTTAATTTGATACATAAGATGTGTCATTTCAGTTTGTAGATTGTGAGATATGAATTTTTGAAATTAGGCATTGAAGCTAGAACATTTTCTAGACCAATTGTGTTCGATGATTTTAGGAAATTTTGTCCTATAATTGGTAGTGTTTAATATTTTTTCCTGAAAATAGACTTAAATAGGGTCACATAGGATGTTGAACCATCCCATTTGAAGTTCTAGAGATTAAGTTATGAATTTTAGAAGTTATACGATTAAAGCTGGAACAATTTTGTGACAATGAGGATAAAATGTGAATTTTGGAATTCTGTGCATCGGTCTAGCTAAAGGAGATATTTTTGCTTCAAAATAGACTAAATAAGTGTCATATAAGACTTTGAACCATCCCAATTGGATTTTCCTAGACAAAGTTAGAATTTTCTAAAATTATTGAAAATTCTGGCTGATTTTTGGTAACTAGGCTAAAATAAGAAAGTAAGGATAATTGGTAATTAATTTAACTTTCGATAGTTAAGTAAAGCCCATAAAGTTAGTGGGTCCCATTAATTACCGATGGGGACTAATGTGTTAACTTTAATTTTAACCAACCAAGGTGTCTTGGATTATTAAAATTTGGAACAAGTGTGGGCCCAAAGAATAAAAATAAGTCCTTGAGGCTAAAGTAGCCCATTGGACATTTGTTTGTCAAGGCTCTATCAATATGCCTATTTATCTAGGGCCATGAGATGAAAAGGAAGAAGAATAGAAGAATTTCCAAACAACTTCAATAGTTGGAAAAAAAAGGTACAAGAAGGGAACTTGAAGACAGAAGTTAGTATAACTTTCTGGAATTGCATTTACTTGATAAGTATGCTTATACATTAATGTGTTTAGTTACTTTGATGAATGGTATGAAACATGTATGAATGATTGAAGCTCTTTTTTTACTGAAGAGAAGTGTAGGAAACTGTGCCAGGAGAAGAAGTTGCAATGAAGGAGAGGAATTATTCATGTAGTGAACCGTTATGTAACAAACGTTGAGTGATTAATTATATATCACTGCATGACGGACAACTTCTTAAGCACGGTAATTGAATTATAAATGGGTAATTGCACTGTATGAGCCCATTAGTTAGGAAACATTCTGTACATAAAAATGAGCAAAGAATTACTCTGATTAAGATAATAAAGATAATTAAGAAATGGTGAGTTATAAAGAAGTTACAAACTACTTTATGATAGTTTTTAAAAAGTTTTAAATTATTCAGAAAAGCCCACTCTACTACAAGTTTAAGTCCTATCATGAGTTTGGGAATTGAAAGAACTTTCTAGAGGAATACTGCTTAGTGATTCGAGTTTGCTGCGTAAAACTCATCAAAACTATAATATCACTAAGGTGTTACATCATCTAGGTAGTATGTGTTATCTAGATTATTCTATGAATAACAAGTTGGAGTATTCTAGAAGGGCTTTTGGTTTTTCAATTTTTGCATTGAATTTTCACATCTATTTTTTATGGTTTTTATTTTGTTCATGTTTTAGGCTCAAATAGCTTACATTGGGCTTTTGAGGCTTTTAGGCTTAGGTTATCAACTAGGGTTTTCATACTAAGGTTTTTCAAGAGTCAACTTATAAATACTTTATTATATACCCTATTCAAGATGGAGAATATTTGAATCAATAAGAACTTTGTTCTTTAAGAATGTTTAATTCTCTTTGTGTGAGGTTTTCTTGCTTCCCTGTATTCTCATGAGAATACTTCAAATGTATCAAGGGCTGATTACCTATGTGGTGTCTTTGTGGCTAGGGTTGTAAGAGGCAGTTCTCTTAAGGTCCAACCTTTGATCATCTATCCTTTTTGTGTCCACACACTTATTTTCTAGCAAGTCCATCCCCTATAATATCATATAGCTATTTAGCATTCTATCTTAATGATATTTCATCTTAGACACACTTATTCATTGTATCAGTTGCCTTCTCCAGTCAGACACAATGATAGGCACACAGCTTTTTGCCGCCCACCTAAAGTGGCTAATGAACTTGTGAGATTTCAAAACTTGACCTTTCTTGTTCCATTCAATAGTAAGTCTTCTCCCCTCTCTCTTTGCTTTTAGGACCTCTTTAATGACAAGAAGACCTTTCCTGAGTGCTCTTTCCTCTTATGACATCATCATCTTACGTCATTCAACGTACTAGAGGGATTGGAGATGGAGTAGAGGGGCTATTTGGGTTAGGACCTCAGTACTTGAGCCACTCTTAGAAGTCACCATGTTAACCTATAATATTGATCCAAGATGTCAACAACATATTTAAATCACAAATACCTAAAGCAAACTCGGAGTTCATAAAGCATGTTTAGCAAAAAGCACTTAACCGCCATCAAAACAACAGAAACAAAACAAGGAAAAAGAGGAAAATCTTTGTTGATTTTTTTTTCATTTTTTAATGAACTCAAGCTTTCATCTTCATAAAACATGTTCACAAATACCCAATGCAAACTCGAAGTTCATAAAACATGTTTAGTATTAAACACTTAACAAAGCCCATGCACAAACTTTCATCTTCACTTCTTATGGCCTCGAGCTTGGTCAATGGGCCTATTCCTATACAATTACTCTTTTAAGCTCATTGGAATGCTCAAATTCAACAAACTTCTTCTTCTTCATGTTGAAACTGTAGGTGGTTGAATAGGGGAGAAGGAAAGTGTTCTAATTCTATGTAAGTGTAAAACATGAACTCACGAGGCAATGAATCCCAAATCCTAGCCACCAATTTGGCACAATTATATTACCTTTAGAGATAAGTTTAACCTTCAAAAATGAACCAGAAAACAACACAAACCACAAAAACCAAAAACCACACCAAAAAATCAATTTAGAGACTTCAAGCCTCAAACCTATAAACTAAAAAGAACCCACAAGTATCGTAACAGAACAAATCATCTAGAAATAGTAGTTCATACTTTGCATTTAGACTTTACAATGAATTAAGGGTAGCAAGTGCTCACCTTTATGAATACTTGACTCAAAAATGAAGATTTAGAACTAGGACAAATGATGAACACCTTCACGAACTGCAGTTAACGTGGAATGGAGGAGAATGACTACTCTATAAATAATAGAGAGTGAAATAGTAGTGGAAATGCCATAACAGAATTGTCAAAGGTGTTTGATGAGAGGGTAAAGGAATGGTGGGAATTTCGAAATCGCAAATGAATAGGGTCATAAAGCGTTTTTAATCGACAATACTTAATGGTTCATATAACAGCCCAAATTGTGGGCTTAGAATATAAAGAATTAGTCTAAATTAAGTAAACTACTAAGCTCAATTGAACTAAATGTCTTAAACATATTAAGAGGAAAAATGCTTAAGATAATTATAAAAGGGCCCAGATATATTGAAGGAATAGTATGAAATCTTATTATGGGGAGTTAGAGAAATTATAAACAGGCTTAGTTCCCCAAATATGGCCCAAATAATTTTAAAGTTAAATTCTGGGAATTTAGAGGCCTATTTTCCAAAAATTTTGAGGAAAAATAGTTAGAGGTCATAATTTGGCTTGAAAATTTCAGAAAAATTATTTTAAGGCTTTAAGAAGCTAATTAAGGAAAGGAATCCTTAAAAATTATTAAGTATTAATTTATGAAAATTATAAGATAAGCCAATACCAGTTTAGAAAAATGAGGAAAATTAGTAACTATTGAGGATTAAAGAGTTTAATATGTGTCTTAGATGATAGAATCAAGGAGAGCCTGGTTTAGTATGAAAAAGGTGGTGTTTTGAGAGTTTGTGACAAAATGCCGTTTCTATGAAGTCAGTGAGGTAGATGGGTTTGGGCACTATTTTGATCAGGAAAGTTGAGTCCACTGTCTATGAAATTTGGCAATGAAATAGTATACATCCAAACCTTTAAAATGAGTCCTAGAACATGTCAATTAGATATCTAGAGCAAAATTTATTATTTATGGAAGATAGGTCAAACTTGGGAACACTCTATGTTCTAGATTTCTGATAGTGGGTAAATATGTAAGTTATAAGATGTTACTTTGGTAATTTGGTAGTGGGATTATTTTTTTCTTAAATTAGACTTATGGAGCTTTCAATCAAGTATTAGAACTCAAGAATTGGGTGTGTAAATTATAATTTATGAATTTTTAAACTTTGAGTAAAAATTTGGCATATTCTGACTCTTATTATTGATAGTCAATCTAAACGTGAAATTTGGAAAATTAGGATCATGAATTATTACTAGAAATTATTTTTATTTTATAGAGGATAAAAAGAAATTTACATAGGAACTTGAATTACCTTAATTGGAGCTTCCTGGCTTAAGATATGATTTTTCAAAGTTTCCTAAAAATTGAGGTAAAATGAGTTAAGTTCGATAATTGATCAATGTTAGGGAATGTAATTGATGATGGTTAGTGAATGTTGAGGAAAACTTTAAGAACAAAATTAGTTGAATTAAAAAGGTAATCACAAGGGTATAAGCATACAATATGTCTTAAATTAGATGCACAATAGACATAAGCACAAGAGATTAATTATGCAAAGTAAGTATATCAAAGTTTGTGTTTTAATCAGCCCCTTATATAAGGATAATGGTTAATAGGATTTGGCTTTTGTTATCAAGCAGAGGGAGAAGCAAAGAAAACACAAGCACGGGGAAGTAAGTTTGGAAGAAAACTTCAAAAAGTAGTAAAACTTACTCTTATATAGTTTGTTCTTAGTTAATTGCATGTTTATTTGTCATGTATGCCGTTGAACATGTAATATCCTTGCTTGAGTTTGTGCCATGGCCATGTGTAGATGCTTATAAGGTATTGTTCTTACTTGGCTATTTACATGCGTAGTTAATTACCATTGCACATTATACATTGAGTCCATGTTTTGCAACTAAGATTTTGTTAGATCCCATATGTTTTGATGATAACAAAGATTGGATCAATGATTTAAAAGGATTTGAAAGAAAAAAAATGAATTTGAACAAAGTGGCAAAGCATTACTTGAAGTAAGCACTGGAGTAATAAACAAATTTTGTGAAGGCTTACTCAAGTAGTCACTAAAGTAAGGGAAGTTGTTACTCGTGTAAGCACTTAGGTAATCACAGAGAATTTCATCCAGAGAAGCATTGCCAAAATTTGGAAGAAGTTACTTGAGGGACCACTCGAGTAATCTAAAAAGTTATATAGACTATCACTCGAGTAGCCACTCGAGTAACATGATTTGCAAAGGCACCACTCGAGTATCAGGTAAAAAATTTCTAGTGACTCTCGACCAAGAAATGGACCAATTTACTCAAGTAACCATGTGAGAAAAAGGCATTACTCAAGGGAGCACTCTAGAAATTTGCAGAGTTATTGGATCTATTACTCGAGGGATTACTCGAGTAACCAGGTAAGCAAACTCTCAGCCAAGTTTTGAATGACTTTACTCGAGGGAATAATCGAGTAATCTGCAAAGTTATTTGGCATCTAATCGAGCGACCACTCGAGTAACCTCTGAAGAAAATACATGGCACTCAAGTAATCAGGTATTTCCAAGGTTTGTGATCTATCTCACCTCATGTCTTACCTGAGTAATATCTTATGAAAAATGTTGAGTTACCCACTGCCATATTTTTAACAGGTTTTCTCGAGGAACTACTCAAGTAAAGAGCATGATCACTCGAGTAAGGCAGTCCAGAAATTATGTTTTTAATAGAATGTTTATTAAATTGTTTTATATATGATTAACTCTTCGTTGCATAGTATTCTAAGTACATTTGCAGAGAAACAATTAAAGATTATGCCAGAAAAAAAAAGTCAAATAAAAGTATGAACATTCACCTACCGCTACCTACCGTAAATGGATAGTTTCCAAATTTGAAGAATAGACAACCGTTATTGCGTGACTCTAACGGACATGTGTGAATTGCTTCCAACGGACATTACAAATCATCTATAAATATGGAGCATTCAAAGAGAAGAAAATAAGACACAAGAACTGAGAATACGCTGATCAACACACTCTTAGTGCTTTATTTTCTGATACTCATTCATTATACTTCAATGTTTATATATTTGCTCTGTGAGAGAGTTTTTCATTACAAACTCAATATTTGTTATTGAGACAACTTAAGGTTGTGGAACCTTGAGTTGGGGATTTGATTACAACGTGTAAGGGGGAGCGAGTGTCGAGGTGAAGGAACTTGTTGTGTACTAAGGTGCCAAGAACCCACTGAATCTTGGAGAATATAGTTAAACTCTTAGAGACGCTCTGAGAACTGGGCGTAGGTCAAAGTGGTTGTGGCCGAACCAGTATAACTCCCAGTGTACACTTCGGTGATATTTCTCTTTGCACTCAACTGTTTTAAATATTTAGTTAATTTACTTATACACAACAAAATTTCTGGTATCACCCAATTTACCCCCCTCTTGGGTGAAACGCTTGCACTAACATTTGGTATCAGAGCGTAGGTCTTCTTGTTAAGGTTTAACAGCCTAAGAAAGATCCAATGGCAAGCATGGGTGAAGGCATTCTTCCTGACGGAGCTTCTATCACAAGACCTCCTGGTTTCAATGGCGAACACTTCTCATTCTAGGAAGCAAAGTTCATAGTCTTTGTAATGGCTACTGAATATAGGCTATGGGATGTGATTAAAGGTGGAAACTACAAACCTGAAAAGATTGTAGATTCACAAAGAGTTCTCAAGACACTTGCAGAATATGATGAGAATGACAAGACACTTATTACACTTAACAGTAAAGCAATTCTAATGATTCATAGTGCCACGTGTAATACCCCAAATTCTGAGACTTGAGGCTAGAGAATAAGCCTGAGATTAGTGGATTGCTAAGCCCCGGTTTAGCAAGATTCCAAATTGTGATTAAGAGATAATGACTCCAAAAGTAGATATGGTTAGTGATAAATAAACCCTTTTGGAGATTATGGTGTGAGTTGGCACCCGATGTGATTCGTATGTGCTGTGAGCATCGCCAAAACCCTGTATTTAAGTTCAATTATGGATTAACCTCTAAATTGACTTAAAATAGAGGGGAGAGCGCATTGTGAAAGAAAATGAATGAGAAAATGTATTTGGTGGTGATTCAAGAGGAATTGCCATAATCAGGGGCAAAACGGTAAAGTTACTGACCAATTGGTCAGTTACCAAAGAAGAAACTCATTGGTAACTTCAAGATCAATGGTTGAGATTGATTTGTGTAGAGATCAAAGGGTGGAATCATGTGTGCAAGTGCCTATGTGAGCTCATGAAGATGGATCAAGATCATGACAAGTGACAAGATTTGGACCCTTGATCTAGGGTCAAAGATTCAACACCCTTCCTCTCTTCTCTCTCCCTTACTTGGATGTTTTTGGGCCCAAAATCTAAGTTTTGTGATTTGTGGTTGAGTATTGTGAATTTTGGTTTTTGCCCTGATTTTGGTGGAATTGTGAAATGCATGAATTGTCATGTGTTTTGTGTTGAAAATGGTGAATTGTAGTTAAATTGATGCCATAGTGTGTTTTGGTGTCATTGGAATTGGTTTGAGAACTTGGAATGAAAAGAATGACAATGTGTGATTGTGTTGTGGTTTTGTGATGACATGTTATGATTACTGGTAAAACATGTCAATGTGATGTGAATTTGGTTAATTTTATGTTTCCAATGGTTTCCTTGTGAAAATTTCTGTGGGAATGGTGTTTAATGTGAAAATGGGACCATTGGAAGCCAATTGTGCAAAACTGAAATGCTGTCAAATGGAAGTCTGTATTGGGCAGTCTGGTTGTGTGGACGTCTTGACTGGGTAAACGATGTCAGAAAATTATGAAACTTTTCAATCTCAAAGTTCACATCCCAAGCTTCAAAATGGACATATAAATTGTGCCATTTCGTTTTGTCTTCTGTGAGTTATAGCTGTCCAAAGTTTGTGGTCGAAAATGGATTCTGTTTTGGGACAGTCTTGGGTTTTTGGGAATTATGTATTTATGTGGTGATTTCCAGTATTGGCCAATATTTTTCCTGTGTAGAGTACTTGAATAGCTTTCATTTGGCTTTTGGGATCACCCCATTTCGATTTTTTTGTAATTAGTTATGATTTTTGGAAGCCCAAATGTTTCTGGGCAGTTTTTGGCCGCGGCCAATGGATTTGTGGGCCGCGGCCAACCCTCAAAAATCAGCATTTTGGACTTTTAAAAGGTGATCTTTGGTCAAGTGCTTCCCAAGCCTTTAGGCATATGTTTGGGCTTTGATTAGCCACCTAAAGGTGTTAAATGATAACCAACATTAAGTGTTTGTATGTTGAGCAATTGAGAAAGGGATTAACCCTATGTCCTTGCTTTGGTTATAGGGTTGATATTCGCCCTGATCGTGGTTTGGTATTCATTCTGATCGAGAGTAAGCGAAGCTGGAGCATACATGGAAAGAGGGTAGGGAACTTACCTGTTTTGCTTGTATATGATATTGTGTTAATGTGATGATGCATGTATTGCTTTGCTTGATTATGTGAAACATGTATGAATGATTGTAGCTCTGTTTCTAGTTATGCTATGGCCATGAGTATGTTGTTGAAACATTGAGCACGCAGATATGTCATTATGTGAGCATGAGTTATGTATTGCAAGCATGTGATGCATTAAACACATATCATACATGCATATAGGTATCTGTTTCCTACTAAGATTCTCTCGAATCTCACCCTCCCCTACTAACCTTTCAGACAGGGTAGTAGATCGATGATGGAGTAAGCAGCCAGGGGCGAAGAGGACTTCCTTTGGGTTGAAGATTTAGTAGTTGGTTATCATTATAGTTGGGATGTGTATTTGTATATTGGATGAGTATTGAGTATGTATTCGAATGGGTTTGTGTAATCCCCATATGAGGTCTTGTATGGGCGAATGTGCCCTATAAAGCTTGAATTAATATATGGAAACCGGGATTGCCAGGATTATTGTATTGTGTACTCTGATATATTTAAATGTGATTTATCTTGGTGTAGTAATTCTATTTGGAATGTGAATGTGAGACAAGGTTATAAATGATTTCGAAAGGTATTTATGAAAACCCCGTCTGGTAGATGGGTTTGTAAAATGTAGTTTTCTTTCTTATTGGTCTCTATTTCATCTTAACTGCGTAATCCGAATATTAATTACGGCAGGGGGTTACACCATGAGTCAAAATGAGTACTTCAGAATCTACACACTCCCAATAGCTAAAGAAATGTGGGAAGCCTTGGAAATAGCCCACGAAGGAACTTTGGGAATAAAAGAAAACCGGGTCAATACTCTGGTTACCGAGTTTGATTTACTTTAAATGAAATCAGGTGAGTCGATAGCTAGATTTGAACTTAGATATACTCACCTTGTTAATCAATTTGCAGCACTTGGAAAAGTCTATGATCATCATACCTAAGTATGAAAGATTTTAAATATTCTTTCTAAAGGCTGGGAGGCAAAAGTCACTGTAATTGAGGAAGCAAAAGGTGAATCAATGCGATCGGTTGCTTCTCTATTCGGAAGTCCTTCTGAATATGAAAGTAAGTTAAAGTTAAAACGAGAATTAGATGATATTGGTGATAAGAATAAAAGAGGTCTAGCACTGAAAGCAAAAGAAGAAGAACAAGATGAAGATGAAGATCTTGATGATGACTAAATGAGCCTAATCATAAAATGATTCAGAAAGTTTTACAAGAAAGGCCAAGGATTCAAAAGCTTTCAGAAAAGAGGAACAAGCAATAAAGAACATATCATTTGTTATGAATGTGGAAAGCCATGACATTTCAAATTAGAATGTCAAGAACTGATTCAGAAGAATAAAGAGAAGAGGAAAGGCAAATTCTATAACAAGAAGAAAGCCTTTGTATCTGCTATATGGGGAGATAGTTCTTCTAATGAAGAAAGTGATGAAGAAAAAGTATCTCTGAAAAATATCAAGGAAAAGCTCAGAGCAAAAAGGGAAGGTAACTGCTATACACTTGATATAAATAGAAATAGCTCTGAAAATTATTTTATGAGTAATGCCAATGAAAGTTGGTTATGGCATAAGAGACTAGCTCATGTGAACATGCATCAAGTAGGCAAACTACTCAAAAAGAATTTAGTTCTTGGATTACCCAAAGTAACTTTTAAAAATGATTTGATTTGTGACGCATGTCAAAAGGGTAAACAAACTAAATCATCTTTCAAATTGAAAAATAAAATTACAACAAATCGACCACTTCAACTGCTACATATTGATTTAGTTGGTCCAACAAGAGTTAAAAGCCTTGGTGGCAACTTATATTCATTGATAATTGTTGATGATTTCTCTAGATTTACATGGACTATTTTTCTGTCATTAAAGGATGAAACCTTTGCAGAATTCATTGTTTTTGCCAAGAAAGTGCAAAATGAGAAAGGTATGTCTATTACAGGTATCAAGACAGATCATGGTGGAGAATTTGAAAATCAAGCCTTTAAAGAATATTGTGATACTAATGGCATTGATCACAATTTCTTTGCTCCAAGGACACCACAACAAAATAGAGTCGTGGAACGTAAGAATAGAGTGCTCTCAACTGTTTTAAATATTTAGTTAATTTACTTATACATAATGAAATTTCTGGCCCCCCTCTTGGGTAAAATGCTTGTACTAACATATTCCTCCATATCTCACCCATTTTCTCCTATATACCAATACTAGGGGCAAGTGCTTCTAAAGGAAATGGGAAGCTAGTGGAGGAGTTATGAAAGTTGAGACTCTAAGGAAGCCATTAGTTATGGTTGTTTTGTAAATTAATTATCTTAGTAGGCTTATTGTATATAGGTGTGTGCTTAGCATAAATTATTAAAATTTATTCTAATTTCAATCATTTTCAAAATATACACTACTACAAATAAGATAATTTATGACACTTATTAAAGATTGTTTTCAAATAACAGTAGTATAAAAACAACTGTGAAATTCAGGCAAACGTTTTAAGAACTGTTCTTAAGAAAACAGTCATTGAAACATAATCTTCAATGACTGTTAAAAAGAACAGTCGTTGAAACAAAGCTTTCAACGACTGTTCTTTTTAACAGTTGTTGAAAGTGGTGCTTTACGACTGTTATAGATAACAATTGTTGAAAGCAATATTTCAATGACTATTATTGATAACAGTTGTTGAAACATGCTTAAAATACACTTTCCCTTTCCTGGCCCCTGTCTGACCTTGCTTACGCTAGCGCTCTGTCACTCGATCCCTTCCTTTCTATTTGCTCTATCATGCCCCCACTCACTTCTCCTTGGGTCTCTTAGATATCATTCTCCGCCCCCTCTCTGCCCCATTAGCGACCTCTGTTGCATCCTGCCTCTTCGCCCCTACGTGCTGCCTTCTTCTCTATCAGTTCAGGCCTATCTTTTTCCTGGTAGTTCCCCAAATCCCCTCTTGTACATTCTTAGCTGGATCTGTTTTGTCTTTGTGATGGAAATTAAAGTTGAATGCTTGCATATATTTTGTTCATAAAGTTGAAATTTTGTGTTAATAGACTAGATATTCACTTACATTAGAATGATTTGTAGAGGGCAAAACTAAAAGACAATAGCTAGCTGATAGAATTGTTATTTTAAAAAGTATAGACTAAGTTTTGATTTCATTTTTGGTGATCTGACCCCCAGATTTATTACCCCAAAATCATAAGTAGTCACTTTCACTAATTATTCAGAAAAATCTAGTGAATAAGCTGTCTGTTGCCCTCTTTCTTTTTCCCTAATTCTCTGTTACATGGATTTGCAACTACCGCCATCCTTCCCATTGTTTTTTACTGAGTTTTGAGAGGATGGTTTATCAAAGAATAATAAACAAAGAGCATAACTGAAAAATAAAATAAAAATTTTGGATAATTAACCTATATATTTTAAATCTACCTACTTTATTCTATAATTGGGACAAAAAAATAGTTATTAATTACTTTTCAAAATTTTTTTCTATATAAATTCAAATAGATGTATTATTGTTATATTATAAATACTTGTATCTCAATACCTTCCTTATTTCTCAATGACAAAGCTTGCTGATTTCTTCGGCTTGGATTCAAAAAAAAAATATCCTTATATGAGAAGGGTCACGCATTTCTCTTGTGAAACATGTTGTTAGATGTAACTATAAAAACTTGGGTGCTTTATCGTGTGTAATCCAAGTTTAAAGACAAATACAATGCCACTTAACCTAATTACTCTATTGATTATATCACGTCTCATGTGAGCATGTGAAACTTGCTTTCTTTGAATTCAAATAAGAACAAATTTATCAAACACAACAATTATCGAAGGACTAATTTCATGTTCTTAGGGGAAGATTGAGGTTGAAGAAGCACACAAATAATTCAAGAATCATGAAATTTTTTGCCCTTGTCAAAAAGGAATTAGAAGATCAGCACCAATTCAAAATAAGTTAGGAAAGCTGTATATAAAATACTGGGAAAAGTATAAAATATATTTTAGTTTACACCTAAGATAAAATTGTCATCCTAGTTAATAAGAAGCTCATGCCTCTAACTTTTTAAAAACTCTCGAGTCTTGAACTGAGTGAACTAAGAATTATAGGTGTTTCTAGCTTCATCTTCTCCAATATAATTTCCCTGTATTCTATGAGACCCTTTAACTTGTCAGTTCATGCACCCACGTTCATTGGCCTCTTATACATGGCATTTAAGTGCTTTATTTTCCTCCGTAGGTAAGTTTTTGATGAATTCTGAGATATCGTCCATCACTTTTTAACAATTATTCTAGGTGGTTAAGCCTTAGTGCATGTTTGGAAAACACCCGCACCATGGTTTTATACCTTGTAGGAAATATTGCTGTCTGTAAGGCTGATAGTTCCAAGGCTCTTAAATCTATTTGGGTAGACCTATTAGATACTCATGTCAGAGTTTTGTGCTTGTTAATTGGGCTGTTGTTTGAATTTTTTGATGTCTTGCTTTTTATCATAAAAGTTGCTAAAATTTTTTAAAAATGAGCAAGGTATCCCTTTTCTTGATCCATATTCATATCATAATGACAAGTGGGCTAAAATTGAGTATTGCTGAAAATGGCATAGGTGGTAGTAAAATGGGTCACCATTGGATGAATGCTTTGAGAACTAGTGAAGAATATGAGAATGGGGTGGAAGAGTTTATTAAGTTTGCTAGAATGAATGCACCTAGTAAAAATGGGAAGTATTTTTACCCATGTGTGAAATATTTAAATGAGAGTCTACATGATATTGATGATATACGAGATCACTTATTTTGTGATGGAATAAATCTTCGGTACAAAAGGTGGATATGGCATGGTGAAGAAGTATCCGCTTGTGCATCCCACGAGAAGGAAGTTTTGGAGGTTGGTGATGATGATAGAATGGAGAAAATGATTTATGATGTTGAGGTAGAATGTTTTGCACAATCGCTTGTATATGATAGTGTGCGGAGTGATATAGAGACATCTTTGTACCCTAAGTGTACTAAGTATACACACTTGTCAGGTATTTTGCACTTAATCAACTTAAAGGCAACTTGTGGGTGGATCAATAGTAGTTTTACATTGTTACTTGAATTGTTGTGTGATATGTTTCCAGAGGACAATGTACTTCCAAATCGTATATATGAGGCCAAAAAAATATTGTCTATAATGGGTATAGAGTATAAAAAGATACATGATAGCCCTAATAACTGTGTATTGTACAAAAATGAGTATGAAGGATTAAGTGAATGTCTGAAATGTAAAACTTCTAGATACAAAGTGAAGAAAGGTAATAGATGTGGTGATGAGACAACTAAAAAGCAACCTTTAAAGGTTTTGTGGTATCTTCAAATCATACCGTGATTTAAATGAATGTTTGCTAATGCAAAAGAAGCAAAGAAGTTCAGATGGCATTATGATGATAGAGTATGTGATGGAGAATACCTTCGGCACCTGGCTGACTCTCCACAATAAAAGAAAGTAGATGAAATGTATCCCAAATTTGGCAGCGAGCATAGAAACCTTCAGCTTGGGAGTTGAACAGACAGAATCAATCCTTATGGTACTTTTAGTAGTACACATAGTGCATGGCCGGTACTATTGGTGATTTACAACTTACCTCCTTGGTTGTGTATGAAATGCAAGTATATGATGCTTTCTATGATGATTTCAGGACTAAAACAGCCAAGGAACAATATCAATGTCTACTTGGCACCTTTGATAGAGGATTTAAAGAAGTTGTGGGAGGATGGCGTAGATGTGTTTGATATATATAAGCAACAGTCGTTTAAGCTACGTGCAATGATTTTCACCACGATTAATGACTTCCCTGCATACGAGAACCTATCAAGTTATAGTGTTAAGGGTCATAAAGCATGTCTGATATGTGAAGCAAGCACACACCTCCATCAACTCAAGCATGGTAGATAAATAGTCTACCTTGGTCATAGATTATTTCTTCCTCGATTCCACCTATACAATAGGCTAAAGAAGGCTTTTAACTATTTGCCAAAGAATGGAATGGCTCCAAAGCCATTAACTGGAGATGAGGTTTATAGTCGGTGGAAAGAATCAATGTCACTTTTTGTAAAACTCTAAAGCCTATGGATGAGAAGAACATATGGAAGAAGAGGTCAATTTTCTTTGATCTTCCATATTAGTGTAGTCTTAAAGTGAGACATAGTATTGATGTGATGCATGTGGAAAAAAATGTATGTGGAAGCCTTGTTGGTATGCTTTTGCATATAGCAGGGAAGACTAAAGATGGAATTAGTGCAAGACTAGACTTGGTTGAAGTGGGAATAAGAAAATGATTGCATCATCAACTAAGAGATGATGTTAAGAGGGAGATATAGAGCCCGCAACAAATACATTTTCAAAAGCTGAAAGAAGAAGCTTGTGTGGGTGTTTGCACAACATTAATGTGCCACAAGGGTATTCTTCTAATGTGAACTGGCTTGTGTCAATGGAAGATTTGAAGTTAGTTGGAATGAAGTCCCATGATTGTCATGTCTTGATGCAACAACTATTACAATAGCTATTAGACGAATTATTAAAGATAATGTGCGAAGCACGATAACAAGGTTGTGTAGTTTCTTTAATGCTATTTGTAGCAAAGTTGTTGACATTAAAAGGTTAGATGAATTGGAAAATGAGGGTTATACTATCCTATCCCAACTAGAGATGCATTTTGCTCCCGTATTCTTTGATATAATAGTGCATTTAATAGTCCATCTGGTAAGGGAGGTAAGATGCCCAGTTTATCTAAGGTGGATGTGCCCTTTTGAGTGATACATGAAGAACTTAAAAGGATATTCTAAAAATCCTTATCGACCTGAAGCCTCAATTGTGGAAAGATATGTCATTGAAGAGGCTATAAACTTTTGCAAAGAATATCTATCAAGGTCGAAGGCCCAATATCGTCATGAAAAGGGTATAAGTAAAGGAACACAAGGGCTCAAAGTGAAGAGTATGCGTTGTGAAGAGGTGTTGCAAGAACACTTACATAACTTGAATATTACAAAAGAAGTTCAGTCGTACTTAGCCAAACACAAAAGAGTTTAAAGGAGATATATCCAAGAAAAAATGACTTGCAGATAGCTAATGAGCAAAACAAAACTTTTATAGAGTGGTTCAAGGATAAGATAGCGCATGAGAACAATGTATTTGAGACAATTAAATGGTTAGCCTAGGGGCCTTCTTTTGATGTCATAACTTGGAGTGGTTTCGATATAAACGGGTATTCTTTCTACTTAAATGCTCAAGATAACAGAAATACTATGCAAAAATAGTGGGGTAATGGTGGTAGCCAAATCAATGCACTTTTTTAGTTCAAAAGACAAAAACCCCGTTTTAGCACCATGGTCTATTATGGAGTTATTGAAGACATATGGGAGATAAGTTACACTAAGTTGAGAGTTCCTTTATGCCAATGCAAGTGGGTTAAAAAGATGAGCCATTCATTATAGCAAGTCAGGCAAAATAAGTGTATTATGTCATTGATCCATCAAATGAAAAATTGTCTATTGTACTCCAAAGTAAAAAATAGAAGGATGGTGATCCGAGTTTGAATCTTGATGACACACCACCTTTCACTACAAATCCACCTACGCCAACTGAAGTAGAATTAGTAGATGATGATGAATAAGCAGCTAAAGTTGATAATTGTGAAGGAATTTGGAAAAACACTTCAAGTAAGATTTTGAATAGTTTCAAGTGTTCATGTAATTTCAATTTATTTATCATATCTAATGTTTATTTCTTAGCAAGATCATGGTAAGCTCAAATTTGGTCGACTCTGTTGGCTCACCTGTTAAGAAAAAAGGTTAGAGGAAGCACGAAGCTATGGTAGTTGGTCAGACATCAAGAAGAACAGAAGGAGAGAGTTCAAGTGGAATTTGATGCTGATTTGAAGCCACTCGGCGAAGACGGAGACACATTCATTAGCTATGTTTGCTTTTTGGGTTGGAGCAAAGTTAGCATTCTAATTCCTACTTGGAAGGAAGTTTTAAAGGAGATAAAGGCTATGATTTAGGAACAACTTTTGGTATGGAAAGTTGTATTTTTAGCTCTATCTTTATTTCTATTTGTTCATATATAACTATTATATATATTTTTTGTAGCAAACCTATGATGTTCCTAATACTGGGCAGATGTACAACTATTAGATGGAGGAAGTTCGTGAGCGATGGAAAGATTTCAAGTCCATACTTACAACCAAGTACATTCAAGGGTCAAAGATCCATAAAGATCCTTATAAAGAGTGTTTGTTTCTTTCTCCAAATGACTGGAGGTTGTTTGTGGCATTGAGGCAGGATCCTAAATTCCTGGTATATTTTGTTCATCTTAGTGTTAAACATTTTAGTTGAACTTACTTGACATCACTAACTCAGTTTTCATTATTCTTTGTTTATATAGGAATTGAGTGAAGCAAATAAAGAGAGGCAAGTTAAAAACAATAATCTATATTACATGTCACGTAGGGGTTATCGGAAGCTCGAAAAGAAGATTATGTAGGTTGAATTGCAGAAATTGGAGGAAGTAGCCTAAGCAGATCCTAGTATTATCGTGCAGGCACCATGTCCTACCCCATGTCACAAAAATGGAAAGCAAGGATGATAAAGGGAGAAAAATATATAAATTCAGTCATTGCTGATGTCGCTAAAAGGATTATAAGTATTTAATAACAAGTATATTTAAGTGTTTTTCATTTTCCTAACAAGATTCCATGTAATTACTTTTTATTTATCCATTGTATACTGTAGGATGAACTTGAAGAGCAGAGCAGCCAGGGTTCCTTCATTTAAAATGGAAGGATGGACATCTTAGCAATCATGCTTGGGAATCTAGATCACCCTGGTCAAGTTATAGGGGAGTCAAGGGGAGCTGGTCTTTCAAAATACTTTGGAGGAGGTTCACAACCTTATGGATGAGGCGAAATGAGTCAGGAGTTTGTGGCTAGGGTTCGAGAGGAAATCTGAGCAAAGCTAGCAGTATAACTGCATCAATTACTTTGAGATGAACTTAAAGAAGAGTTATTGAGTAAGCTACGTGATGAGATGAATTCGATAGTGTTGTCTCACATCCAAGGCGGGATGTGTAACGCGAAGCCTAGATCACAGGTTTGTAAATAATTTCATTTAATATATATTGAGTTTTTCCTTACGTTATTTTAATTAATTCTTTCATTTCTCTTACTTAGGAATCCTTGCCCTTTCCCAACACCAAAGGCAATTACAATTTGCCAGAGGTTGGACATGGCGACCCTGGTCCTTCACTAGAGCCTGGAGAACCTTGCACTCTGTATTTGGATATTCTATACCTATGCGTTATTATTGATTCTGTTGTATACACGATGCCACCACCCACCATAATAACCAAATCCGGGACGATCAATGTAAGGTCAATGTCACAAGTGTTCGACTGGGGTAGGAAGGTGCAGATGCCTCGTTCCCTGATGAAGAGGTTTCTAGACTAGGGCATGCAACATGATCTTTCATCTTATGGCCTAAACATCTTGTTCAAACTGTGCCAATCCCTCCAATAGCAAGAAACACCTTACTGTTACTTGATCCTTGACATTTTATTCATAATTTTTATTTTATGTGTTAATAGGAAAAAGAAGAAGCAACAAAATTTCCCTTTTTGGCACAACTGCAAAATATTCATCAAGACATTAATAAGGTTGACTTGAAGATGCCTTGTAGGATTGTGGGTCAAAGAATCTCGTATAATTATGGACTTGATAACAAAGATATTTGAGAGTTCCTATCTTTAGAGGAGATAGACATAGGATGGGTCACATTTGCAATCATGTAAGTTTATTTATAATTTTTAACTTTAATTAATGCACTGCTATTTAGGAGTTTTAGGTTTCTATATTTACTGAGTCATTTCTCATTTCATTTATGTGGTAGTTGCTTCCAAAAAATGTGTCGAACGACAGCTCAACACTACATATGGCTTCTTATGCCCTGGCAATATGTCACGACGTAATGACCAGGGGTTGGAAGATTGGATGAGCTATGTAGGCTACATAATAGGCGAGGCTCAGCTGCCTTGTTATCTAGCACCAATTGATAAAGGGCAAGTAACTTAATTTGATATATTTAAACACATTCACTTTGCTAAGAAGTATCATGTTATCTAACTTCATTTTAATCTATATATGTGATTATAGTTATCATTAGAGTCTTTGTGTTCCATGTCTCTTGATCAACATCATCTTTTGGTTTGACTCATTGGGTCACAAGCCAGACAGAGATATCAAAAAAAATTTTAACATGTAAGTTATTTGTTTGTCAGTCATTGATTTCTAATTTTACTCAATTGTTTTAATGTCTTCTGTTTATCATTTTAATTATTAGAGTGTACTGAAGATATATTTTATAATGGGTGGGAAGCGTGAAGGCAAAAGTGGTTTGACAAAGTGGTTCTAGCCAAAGCTTAGTTCTTTACGTTCAAGTTTTTTGATTGACTATTGCTTTACATAGGCCTTTATTCTTTATTACTGTTTGCTTTTGATATATAATGCCATCGGCAAGCAGGGAAAACTGAGTGCGGCTTCTACGTTATACTATATATGTATAACATCATTTTCAATGGCCTTACTACTAATTTTAATAGGTGATCATTTATTGATTCTCAATTGAATTTCATTTCTTTTCTTGTAATTGAATTGTTAGTTATTTTATTCAATTTATTGATTTATGTTAACATATTCTCCATTTTGCGCACAGAGTTTTGGTGATCAGGACCCCTACAAAATCAAAAACATTAACTTGATCTGAGACCTTTTGTCAGGACATCTTCTACAACACATAGAGCGGTGATGATGTGTAGAGGTTTTTTTTTACATAATGCAGTGGTTTTGTACAGTGCAATATAAGTTTGCATATTCGAATACTTTTCGTAGTTTCTTATTTATGAGTACTTTGACTTTGTTAAGGCATTATTCTTTATAGAGAACACTTTGCAAACTGATGATGAAGCATAGGAATTTCATGGAAGCATGTCATCTCTTTGGCCATATGATTGTCATGATTTAGTTTCAAAGTTGAAGTTTGAACATTAAAATGATGTTATGATGATATATGCACTATATGGTCATGATAGAACTTTAAAGATTCAAAATGTAATTGTCTGGGTTGATGCTTTTCCAATAGCAATGGTGGTTGTATCCTGTAAAACATGATTTTTAAAAAAAAAATAGATACAACGACTGTTTAACAGTTGTCATTTCTTGAATTTTCAATAACGCTCACATATACGTCCCCTTGAAAACAGTCGTCTAAAAGGTGTAAAAATGGTCATTAAAAGTGTCCTTTACAATAGTGGTATTTTCTCTCCAGGATCAAAGCTAGCTTAGAAGTTCAAATTCATTATGTTTATAGCTCATTTGATAGTAAGAGAGTAAGGCATCATCACACTTGTTGGTATCAGAGCAGAGATTTTGGCAATAGGTTAGAATACTTTGCTCCTATGAAAAATATATATATTGATGGATTGATTAGTGACAAGTGTTAATGATACCTTTAAAGAAATTAGAAAGAAAATGTATGCTCTTAAGGATTAAAATTATGAATTGGAGTCTTTAATTAAATCACTTAGTATGACCTATACACCTGTTTGTCACTGGAAGTAGATAGATGGGGTCAATGTTTATGTTGAATTGTACCTTCACATGTTCAAGTGGGATAGGCTTGTTATGAAGCATGTTATCCTTTGGGCAATTAAACATACAACCCATTGTAAATGTTTGGTGTCAAGGGCTATTGGCGAAACACTCAACATCACCAAACCCTTAGGTAGATCATGAGGGGAAATGTGCTTATGCCTCTAATACTTTAGTTGCCATTTCCCCATTGATGATTCATAGTATGCTCCTTCATCAACTTTTGTGTAAGAAATCATATTTGTTTATGCATCTTATCAGATTATTTATGGAGCTTTTCATACTTTTCATCCCTATTATTTCTTTGAGGTTCCCAGTGACTATAATATTTTGTCTTAGTTAATCTAATACTAGCACCCTTAAGAAGACCAAGATAGTCAAGCCCTAATGTCTTCACCAATACATCCTCATCCGTAGAAAGCAACCCCTGTGTTGAAAATTTTAGGACATGGCCTACTATGTATTTAACAATAATATTAATATTGATGTTAATTGAAGATATTACTTCCATGAATCGGGGATTAATATTAATACTTACCATTTTATCAACAACTTCACCTGAGGAACGTCATAAGAGCTATTGTAGTGCCCGAAATTTGGAAAAACATGGAGGCACCACCAAAATTTTGAAAAAGGATAATTTTGGAAACCTTTTTTTTAAATGAAACCGGTCTAAAAAAAACCATTTAGGGTTAGGGAGTTGATTGTATATGGGGAAGGTGTTAGCACCCCATAACACCTATTCACAAGAATGGTTACCCTAAGTTAATTATTTAAAAATATTATGGGCTTTAATTTTATTATAATTACCCAAAAAAAGAACGTTCACAAAAATGAAATGAAAAAACTAAAGAAAAAGAAAAAAAGGAACATTTATTTACAAAAAGAAAATAAGAAAAAAATATATATTTATTTACGAAATTGGACTTGACCTAGGATGAAAATCTAGGGCCTGCGTACCCTTTAGAGGGATTAAAGCCCACGTAGTTTGGGGGTAGAAACACGTGTCACTTTGTTGGTGTTGTTTAGGAAAAATGTTTATTTAATTTGTGAAAAAAATTTTGTTTGGTTTGTGTTTTTTATTTTTTCCAAAAAGTATTTTTCTTTATTTTCTTGTAAAAGAGAGTTTTTCCATTTTATTTTCATTTATAAAAATGTGTTAAAATGTTTTTTTTTTCTTTTTTTGAAAGAGAACCTAAGAAAGGGATAAAGAAAAAATAGCACAAGTTAAAAGAAAAGGAAGCCAAAAGTGAGGAGACTTTGCATACCTTTTGTTCTTGAAAGCAAGCCAATTTAGTAACATGCCATCAACACTTGTAACCATTGAACTAGATCTTTGAAAGCATATTATCATCAAGGTAAAGCAAAACAAGATAATGTACACAACTCCTAACATTCCCACCATTTAGTCAACAACAAAAATGAAGCTTCACAGCATCATTATTTAGTGTAGAAGCAAGGAAAGTTGTAAGCATAATAATCACAAGGAGTAAAGCATATTTCGTCTTTGTGAACCTCTTCCCTGTAAGCCCCTTTCTCCCAAACACTACCACTTTTGTTAAATGTACAATAAAGACGGTTAGATATATAAAAACAAGCAAAGTGGCAAGAGAGTCTAAAATGAAATGACATTGATCACACTATAATCATATTATTCACAAAGCCAAAGGATGATGAGAGAGATTCGTGAGGCAAAGAAGGGTATATGGCAAATGCATGGTCATCTTAAAAGAATATCCAAGAAAGTGAGAAAGCATGTCATGGAGTTAGTAGCTATATTCCTAATAGAACAAATAAAAGAGACTACGACGTACCTTTTTCTGTCTTGTTGCCCTTTCCTCTCAAAAATCTCCTCAAATTCTTGTGTCTTTGCTCTCCTCCTTCTTCTCCCAAAAGTTTTGTGTGTCTTGCTACAACCCTTGCACTCCTATTTATAGTCTCAAGATAGGGTTTTCTTCATAAATGCTCCTTCTTTTTTTTGAATTTTCATTTTTGATTTTTTTTTTGTATTTTATGTTAAGAACTACCAACTTGACCCAATCACCATCAATGGATATTTTTTAAAAAATTTTTTTTTATTTTTATTTTTTGTATTTTTCTATTGATAAAACTTCCTAGCTTGACTTAATCACCATTAGTGGAGATTTTTTCGTTTTTTATTTTTTTATTATTCTCCCCACAAGTAATTTCCTAATTTAAATCTATTAACATAAATGATAATTTTTCTATCTTTATTTTTCATTTTTTTATTTATTATTTTCCCTTAATGAATGACAATGCCAATCATCATCAATAAGGGGACTTATTTTAATTTTCTTTTTTTATTATTTTTTTCCTTTTAATGATGATCGCCAATTTGGACACCGATCATCATCAATAGGAGGATTTTCTTATTTTCCTTTTTTATTTCTTTTTTTTCTTCCAATGATGATTGCCAATTTGGATACCAATCATCATCAATTATTTTTGTATTTTTGAGTAGGCCCCGGACAAAATAGGGTGTTCATAGCCATCTTTATTTTGCCTTGCCACTGACCAAAGTTCACGATAAGGAGGTCTACTATTGTCCCTATTCTTAGCAACCATCTTTTTAACAATATGACCATACCTTATTTGCCCTCCCTTGTAGGGATACTTATTCTCCACCCTTTCCCTTTTAAACTAGCTTAATTCCTATGAAACACACAACACTCAAGTTAATATTAAACAGATACATACAGGTCCTATGAATTGTGAATAACAATTGAGTGGAATGTCGGGTCACACGTGAGATGACAAATTCTCTCTAATCATTTGGTTTGATGGTCTACTGAACTCTGTCTCATCAACCTCTTCAGGATTCTGCAAATACACATTCGTCAATGCATGATGGAATGTGTGTAGTGAATTGCCAGCCTTCTTGATGATAAATTCCCTAATGTAATCTCTGTCTATAGATATGCAAACTGAAAAGAACACAATTCAAGTTAACATTTTTTACAAATACATAACAAGTAATTAGCAGGCATATATACCTTACCCTGATATTTGTCCCAAGTAACACCAGCGTAATCTCTCTATACCCTATGCTTGTTACCTGCTGTGATAGAAATGTTTGTCCTTGCCATTAAGCTGATGTAGATAAAGAAGTGGGATGACTGAAAACTTGGGAGGACTTATTATCAGTTAATAAGTTCAAGTTGCCATAATTTTTCAGGTTGTATCTTAATTGATGAGTGAATATTGGATAGGATCTCGTATTCAAAAACTCATTTGAATACCTTCCCTTGAAAAAGAATATTTCAACATTAACCATATGTTATAGTTGAAATCTTCTTAGTGGTTTTTCTAACTTATTTCAAAAACAAAAAGAATCCATACAGACTTAAATTAAGCAATTTTTAGTAATTTTCAAGTGTAGAATACCACTTTCTTATCTCAAATAAGATCCAAACTTACTTTAAATATATGCATATTTAATATCAAACTAAAACTCTCAAATTTAGGAATTTTTAGGAACAAACTATATCTTAATCGGAGGTCCCATTACACGAGACCCTATAAGGTGTCTATATTAAAAATCCTAAACAATTGAAAAATTCTAGCTAAGGCCACTCTCGATAGAGGCACATGTTGTGCATGCGTCGCCCTACAGCGATTTGTTGGCGGCACACTCTTGCCAACTTAGCTCCATATGTCGTCCTTGATATGGTGTGCGCAATGTAGCAGAAGGTGGCCCCCTTTGGGGCCACACACCACGTGGCATTTTTTTTTTGAAAAATAGTTTTTTTGAATAATTTTATTATTTTTATTTTTTTAAAAAAAAGCCAATGGTCAACGGTCAAATGTTGATAGGTCAATAGTCAATATTGGCCACTGACCTCAGAGCCTTGGTTGACGTGGCTTGCTGACATGTTGTGACATGTTTCTGTCTGCATGGCTTGCCAACGGATGACGTGGCCATACTATGACCAATGACATGTCACACTAAGGAGGGCAAAGGATGCTGACATAGCTCCATTTTATTGGTCCACATGTATTAGTTGACCGATGATGTGGCCATTGATTGCCACATCATCATATTCAACCTTCAGTTGTGCCAATTTGACCCGATTGAAGCTTTGGCGGGTCATGGTGACCCACAAAAGCTAGAAGGTCATATCTTTCTCATTTTACCTCCATTTTTTGCATTCTTGGTGTCATTGAAATCATCACAACGTGAACTACAAATTCATGTATTTTATTTGCTCTATGAAACTCACTTTCAAGAAGCAAAATTCATGTTCTTTGGTAACAGTGTTAATGTGGCCCACCGAATTCTCTCATTCGTTTCTCCCTCTTCCAAACTTAAAAATATTTGAATTTTTATTGGTTAATCAGATTGTGATTTATTATACAAATAATATGGAAAACATTTTTAAAAAATATCTTCAAAATATGAAAATCCTAAATTAGTTTTGTTTTCTATAATAGTTTTGGTATTGACTGCACTTGATTAGTAATTCATAACTCATTTTAGTAGGAAATCATCAATTTAATATTTTAAAATTTTGAAGGTATTTTTAAAAATATTTTCAAAATAATAACTGAAAAATTTGTTGCCCAATGATATAGGCCCCATGCATTGAAACCCTAAACCAATCCCCTTTGTAGAAGAATACCACAATATTGTTCAATGAGACTTGTCTGCAACGCATGTACATTCTCAACAGATCACGAGTTTATCAAGGGCCCCATTTACGAACAACTGTAAATTCACTTGCTTGGTAGTTGGTATGAGTTAGTATATTATAAAAATATTATAATAATAATATTTTTATAATATACTAAATCTGGATCGTTGAGATCTTGATCCAATAGCCCATAGGAGGGAAAATGACCTCCTTTTCTTTTGGGGGAAAAGGACCAAAGCCTATCTTGAGTTGAACAGACGTTGGGAGTAATATATTTATTCTTATTTATAAATCACTTCCTGCATAATTTATTTTACTAAGGGTATGTTTGGGTTAGTGGTAGTAGGAGTGGTTTTATTTTTCTTAATTTGACTTTTACAAAAGTTATATAGAATAAAAGTCAGATTGTAAATGCAATTTATGTTTAGATTGGTGGTGGCAGAAGCGATTTTTTTTTTTTTTTTTGGAAAAGCCAAACTTTTGAGCTTCTTCTCAAAAGCTGCTTTTGGGGGAAAAGAAACTTAATTACCAAAACGCCAACTTAAACACCCTAGTTTTTTTTTTAAAACATCCACTTTGTTTAAAATTTTAAATTGATTTTTCCATTTTAAATTTTAAATTAATAATTGATTATAAGGAGAGATATATTACGTTCTTAAGAGAGGCTAACATACTAAATGCCAGCCATGACATGAATGTCAAGAAAAATTATTTGTACAATTATTCATATGGATCCTACCAATGATCTGTTATATAATAAAATTCTTTAAGCCTTTTTTCCTTCTTTATTATAATTATTCTAAAAATATTGTCAATATTTTAAAATTAATAGATACCCATAATTGGAGTGATTAAATTTTTGTCCATGGATACAGATAACCATTGTACCATGTTTGGGCTCTAAAACCACTTATGCATCTTGCTTTCAATAATTGGATAGAACAATGCTGGTGGCCCTTACTCAAGAGTAATGAAGGTAGGTTGAACCGTCCCCACACCTCCATAAAAAGTAACGAAGGTAGGTCAACAGACATTTACTTCCACTGGTCCCCAAAATTAATACTCCTATTTTGAAACAATAGTTACTTCGAAATCATCGCACCGAATAAAAAAAATGTCACTTTGAATTTAAAATTAGGGATAATTACATTTAAGTCCCACATAAGAGAAAAAATAAAAAAATGGTTCCTGAAGTTGTTAATAGACGCCCCACGACTTGTCATTAACAACTTCAGATGCTATTTTTTCATTCTTTTCTCTTATGTGGGATATGAATAATGTAACTGTCCTTGAAGTTATGCACTGAAAAAGTCATTTTGCAATCTCACGTAAAAAATTTAATCACTAAAAATTAAATTCACATATTCCCTTTAGTTCTTTTCATAAGGAATATTTCCTTTCTTTGGGGTGGTCCTTAATATAAGGAATAAATTCACTTTGTTTAAAATTTTAAATTGATTTTTCCATTAATACCCACATCAAAATGTCACTCATTATTTTCCTACAATAAATTTTCACCCATTATTTTGTGTACAAACTCTTTGAAAAGAGGGTTAAAATTGAAAAGAAAAAAGGTACAAAAGTTATATATTTATTTCTTGTAAGGGAGAATTGCTAAACAAAGACCTTATTGGCATCTTAATTATTAAATGGGACCTGAGAAGATATCTGCACACAGAGGGAAGATATTATGAACATGTGGGAAGATTTTGTGCACACAAGGGAAGGTTTTTGCACTCGTATAGGGAAGAATATTGCATATAGAGGAAGATATTCTGCACACCCTGAAGATATTTTTGCACGTGAAGGTTCCATTTGACAAATAAGTTATCGATGAGATATTTATTCACAATTTTCCCAATTTTGAACCATATGATTTTGATAGTTGTTCTTTATAGAAAGAACCGTGTCATTTTGCTATGTTTATGCTACCTATGTATCCAATCACACTATCTTTAAATGATCAATTAATAGCAATTTTGCTAGCAACTATCAAATATATGCCTTAATGGTAGATACAACAACTTTCCTTTCAACTAAATTAAGCTCCCTCCTTGGGCAAAAGAAAAAAAACATAATAATAATAATTAAGCACCCTCCTATTCTGAATATAGGATATATTTTGGGAGTTAATTTTTGTTATAAATATAAGACATATTTTCCATTTTTGTCAATCTTCTTCTAAATTACCCTTATTGGTGTTCCCTTAGCAATAATCAAAGAGGAGAGGGATCAAGGGAATAAAATAAAATGTCTATGATGTTTTAAAAAATACATGTAATATTAATTAATATATATAACTAACTTTTTTAATTTAATCAAATTAAATAAATATATCTTATATTAAGGACAAGAGGGAGTAATAAATGTGGGTAAGTCCATGTGGAGTGGTTATATCAAGGCCAATGAAAACGGAGAAGCATAGTAATCTTTAATATATACACTCTTCAAAATTACAATATAAATATGCGCTTAAATTATACAAAATTTTCCTGATCTTTATATGTAATATGTAAATAACTTCTCTAACCTTTGAAATTTTACAAAAAACATGTACAAACTCTTATATTTATGAATATATGTATATTTGTAAATAAATAAATATATATATATATATAACTATTATACTATCAGCTTTGCTAATTATTATTTATCTGTAAATGGGGTTAAAGTTTAAAGGATTTATTTTCATATAACTCAAAGTTTGAGGAGGTTATATGCATATAAAGACAAAGTTTAAGGGGTATTAAAATTAATAATTTAGGATTATCAACTTGGTTTAAAAATTTAAGGAGGTTTATTATGAAATGTTAAAGATTAAGGGTGTTATTTATACATTGTTCTAAGTTTAGGGAAATTTTATGTAAATTAGCCTACATTATATAAGAAAAATAAATAAATATTAATGACAATAGATTAATATCCATATATGTTATGCGCCATTAAAAAGGCATGTTCATAACTCAATTATTGTCAAGCATATGGCAATGGAGCGGCCGGAAATCTTCTTGGTGGCAATATCCTCCATAGGATTCATCACTGTTTTCAAAGCTTTCATCTATTTTTTGAGGTGGGTGTGGGTCATGTTTATCCGGCCATCCAAGAATCTCAAAACCTATGGTTCGTGGGCTATTGTCACCGGTTCGACCGATGGAATTGGAAAAGCCATTTCCTTGGAATTGGCTTACAAAGGACTTAACGTCCTTCTGGTTGGTCGAAACCCTATAAAGCTCGAAGCCACATCGAAGGAGATAAGAGACACACACGGCGAACATGTTGAAGTGAAGCTTGTGGTGATAGACTTTGAGAAAGTTAATGGAGAAGAAATAGTGAAGAAGATAGAGGAAGAAATTGAAGGTTTAGATGTGGGCGTGTTGGTGAATAGCGTAGGAATGGCAAGTCCTTATCCGAGGTACTTTCATGAAGATGATCTGGAGTTTATGGAAGCAATAATTAAAGTGAATTTGGAAGCAATAACGTGGGTGACAAAGGCTGTGATTGAAGGAATGATCAGAAAGAAAAAAGGAGTCATCGTCAACATTGGTTCTGGTTCATGCTCTATTATTCCTTCCTATCCTCTGTGTTCTCTCTATTCTGCTACAAAAGCGTGAGTTTTAATTATCATTAATCTTTTCTCCTTTTTTTTGCCAGAGCAAGTTTTATTTATTATTAATCTTAAACTTCTCAACTGGTTTCTTGAACATTGCAGCTTAAGGTTATTTCTGGTATGAGTTTACATTAAATTTGATTAAAGAAGCAATTAGAAATGTTTAGGCATAAGACCGACAAATGGTGTTTTCCACAAAGTTCCTAAAACCTGATCTGACTATCACAAGTTTTGGATGCTCTCTTATCCAATATGGGTTCAAGTTAACTTTCTGTTCGTTTTAATAATTTAAAGATATTAAATATATATTAAAATTTTAAAAGTAAATATATAAAACAAGAAAAAATTGATTCTAATTCAATAAAAAAATTTCCAAAAAAATATTATTCTTTCGGTTGTCATGTCTTTAATCCACAAGCACTTGTTATCAGCTTTTCAATTATTTTATAATTGGTTTTGATATATATATATATATATATATATTACAAATTTTGATTCTATACGGCAACTATATATGTAACAGTGTAATGTGAAAAGAAAGAATGACCAAGAGGAAAGGGTGGCATGTACATGGAGCCCAACTACCCCCACAATCTGTGTTTCTCTTTTTAGCGAAGATACAGTCCTAAAGCAATTATTACTTTAAGATTTGTAATTATCGTTTCGTACTTTGCCAATTTCACAGATATTTGTGGATGTTGTCAAAAAGCATCGGTTTAGAATACAAATCAAAAGGGATTGACATCCAGTGCCAGGTTCTCCTACACTCTCTTAACCTTCTAAATTCATTCATCTTTAACATATATTATAAAATAAAAAGAAAAAATGAAAGAGAGAAGGAAATCATAGATAAGCTTGCTTCAAACTCTGTGTAAGACACATGACTCACAGTATAGTTTTTTCTGATATGATTGATGATCCATGATGTGATTAATATTGTTGGGTCATATTTGTGTATAGGTACCAATGTTTGTGGCAACGAAGATGGTGAAACTGAAGACATCCTTATTTATTCCAACTGCTAACGATTACAGCAAAAATTGCATCAGATGGTTTGGTTATAAAGAGAGTATATGTGTGCCCTATATTTTTCATTCTCTTCAATGTCTTCTCATACGAATGGTTCCTCATTCAGTCCTTGATTGGTATCTCATGCAACAACATCTTTACCTTCGCAAAAGAGGACTCGCCAAGTATTCCAAACTCAAGTAAACATGCACGCTTAGAATTTATTTGCAACTATATGTGTAATAAGTTTCTGTATGATGATTAATGACATAACAAATTATTCTCTTCTGTTATTCTTTTGTTTTTTTTCCCCATCGTGCGTCAGTTTCCTTGAAGGAAAAGTTATAGTATATCACAGTACAAATAAATTGACTTTTAGTGGTGACAAAAGTTAACATGAACCATTTCACATTATTTTCACCTAATGCCGTAAGTTCGGGGGCCATTTTCATGTGAGTAATTCATGCGAGCGATGAAGATAGATACATATCCCTTACAAGAAATGAAAGTGATATATATCTTCCCTCAAACAGGGACACACAAATTTTACTTAATGAATCAGAATTACATCAAAATAAAACGTTTGAATATACTAATCCACCTTTGGTGGATTAAGACCCAAGTTCAATTCAAGAGGGGTTATTATGGACAGATATGAGTTATAAAGAAAAATATCTTTTATGATTTTAAGGTTATATCTGCTGCCATATAACCGTATGTTTAAGGGTTGCATATATACCTATATACATACTATATATATAGATGTGAGATTCAAGTAGTGTAATCAGAATATAACACACACAGAAAAATGCTCTCCTCCCTCTAAAAGGATCTCTCATAATAATGCTCTCTTTTCGTCCTCTCTCTGGTGTATTTACTGTATAACGTGATCGAGATCCGCATCGGTACTTCGGTTTCATGTGGGCACTTTAGAAAGTGAATAGAATTCTAGCTACGTCTAAAATTCTTACATGATATCAAAGCCAGGTTTTCTTGAGGCCATTATAGTACATGTTTTTCCTTTATCTTCTCTTCATTTTGAGAATATGATAGAGATGAAATATCTGATAGAGTATCTAATATAGTATCATCCAGTTTTGTTTTTTTTTTTTTGGTGTCTGAAACTCTTTTTATATATAGAGACGCTTATATTCACTGCCTCGTTGATGATCAGATGCATGAGTCTTTAGTTTTTTTTTTCCTTTGAATTCTCATGTGATTTCTTATGCCATATATAAGTGGTATGGTCATAATTTATTTTCCCTTGTATATTTGAGGTTTGAATTCATTTTTGGTTCATGCCTATATACTTTATTGAAAATATCTTTAGTCCTTGTGTTTTGACAATTTGTATGATCTTTATAGGTTAATGAAAGTATAGCATATATAAGTTTAGAACCATAAAACGAAAGATAGCGTCCCATTATTGATAGTTCGTGATATTCGGTTTTGAATAAACTGATATTTGAGGCTTCCAAATTTGTATATTTGTGGGTTTGACTGTCCAGCATAAATATATTTCAAGCGTGAGTTTTCAGTCCTTGGTTGTTTGTCCAGATCTTCCTTTTATTTTTTGGAACATACTCTGTGTGTTCAACCAATGTTCTTTATTCGTTTCATGTTTAAAATGTTTCTGGGAAGTGAAAACATGATCTGAAACAAAAAAATCAGCAGAACTTGAAGTTGGGTCATAAGAGAACGGACATTTTATGCCTTCAAATTGATCTCATTACGTACATCTAGAAAAAACAAAGAAAACGACACCAAAAGCGCAAAAAACCAACATCGGAAATGGCAGTTATGGAGAAAAGAAGAGTCGGGTCAATCCAGCTGGGTCAAAATTGACCTGTCTGGAGGTAGAGATGATAGAAGCATCAAGTTGTTTCTATCAATCATCAAGACGACATGTTGCCTCCACTTTAAGTGAAAGATTTCATTTCACTTGAATTTTGTTTTTCTTTTAAAATTAAACTACATCTAGGCTTGGCAATATTTTTGGACCTTCCTATTTACCAAAACGAAAACAATGGCCCAATTATATCTAGACTGGAAAAAACACAGAATTTTTTTTTTTTTTAAAAGCGCCACCTACGTGTGTGAGCCCGGGCCATATGTTATGACAACGGGGTGGACTTCCTCCAATAATAGTTCATGGTGCGTGGAGTGTAACACCCTATTTCCTAATCAATCTGATGAGTTTTATGTAGAGAATTCGAACCACTAAGCGGTATTTCTTAGTACAGCTCTTTTAATTCTCAACCTCAAGACAAGACTCGAACTTGTAGTTGAGTGAGTTTTTCTTAATAATTTTAAACTTTTCGAAACTATCATAAGGTAGCTTGTAACTACTTAGTAACTCATCGTTTCTTAATTCTTTTTATTATTATTGGAGTATTTCTTTTCATATTAATCATTCTGTTTACTTAACTAACGGGATCGTACCATATGATTACCCATTTTTAATTCAATTATCGCACTTAGGAAATTCAATTCATCCGTCATACACTGATATACAATTAATCACTCAAATACCAATTACACAACAGTACAATGAGTAAATAATTATTTTCTTCTTCATTGCAACTTCTTCTTCTGGCATAGCATCCTGCATTCTACTTCTATGCTCAGCTGTCTATATAGTTGGTTGAGGGCTAGTGAGATTTGGGGCAATCTCAATAGCAAACAATATCACCACTACTACAAAATATAGATTTTGCTACCCCAAAGGATGTCTGTTTTTAAAAAAGGGAAGTGAAAAATAAAGACAATGACATTTTTATAATTTTGTGTGTCAAGTTTGACATAATAAACGTCTCAATTTCAAAAATGGATGCCAAAAACCCACTTTTGACTTACCAAAAATTAAAAGAGGGACACAAAAAGTGGACCTTTGGCATCCCTAATATGGTACTTGGCGTCCTTGATAAGGGACACTAAGGGTTTCCCTCATATTAGGGACGCCAAATATCTTAATTAGGGACGTCAAAGGTCCACCTTTGGTGTCCCTAAATAAAATTTGGGACAACAAAAGCAGTTCGAATTTAAATTAACAGTCTTTATTTGTTAGTTTCATACTCTCACACTCATCTTCCTCTTATTCTTGATTCAAATAGAAGACCCCTCCCATCATTGCCCCCATAAGAAGAACCACAACCACCACGCCTTCACTACCACCACCACCTCCCTCATCACTACCAATTTTCTCTCTTTTAACTCTAATTCGAGACTTCTTGCTTCTTCCTGCTCTTTTAACTCTTGTGTCTTCCACTTCTCTTTTCCTTTTTTCGCCTCCAGATTTGTTATGCTTTCTCACCATTTTTTATTATTTTATCTTCTCCCTCTTTTATTGAGGTTTCCCTTCTATTTTATCTTCTAACTCATGTTGTTATGGCTTGTAGATCGAGATTCTAAAACATAAGTCTTGGCCTATGTTCTTGCAGAGAAGACAAGGTTCATATCTCTTTGTCGCTCCTCTCTATTCGCTATTACGAGAAAATGAATTTCAATAATAGAAGCAGATGAATTTTTTGCAATTGATTCCTCTTATTGTTATCATCTTCTACCTATGAGATTTTGGCTTTGGAGTTATTATTGTGTACATTTTTTATTTGGAGTTCAGATATTAGATTTGTAATTTTATTGACTATGATCAGTAATTTCTAGTTTCAAATAGTGTTTAGTCAGATATGTAATATAAATGATTTCGTTTAAAAAAGGAACTTTTAGATGTCCCTTTTTCCAAAAGGGACATCTAAAGTGTTCACTTGTGACATCCTTTTTTTAACAAACACCTTATCCTTACTGTACTACGTCCCCGGCATAGACGTCCCTCTGTTTTCAGACGTTAAAAGAGCTAAAAAATGAATGTTAAAAGTGTTGTCTGTAGTAGTGCACTATGCATGCAAGATATATACTTAATACATGGCATGCTTGCCTTACATAATTACATGCCCACATATTGACATATTTGTGTGCTCAATGTTACAACATACTCATGGCCATAACATAAATGTAAATAGAGCTTCAATCATTCAATCGTGCTCAACACAATTAGGCAAAGCAATAGTCACTACTACAAACAGTGGTTTTAACGTCCCTATTTTGACACTTTTAATGTCCAAAAACTGGGGGACGTCTACGATGGGGGGCATAGTATGTTTAAAGAAAAGACGTCCTAAAAAAATAGGACGTCTAAAGTGGGACTTTAGATGTCCCAATTCTCAATTTGGGACATCTAAAGTCCCTCCACAAGGGACTTCAGACGTCCCTTTTCCAAATCTGGGATGTTAAAATGTTTGATTTTTTTAAAAAATGATTCTTTATATTCTGCATTACCCAGCAAATTAAAAGTGTAGAAACAAAATACAAGATAGATTCATAAACCACAATGTCCGTTACAAAATGGTAAGGACATCCAGCACTACTACTATATATACATACAAGTACAACTCCTACAACTTACTACTATATATGTACAATAACAATCAGAAAGTGTCAAAACGCTATCATCACACAACTACTAACTAATATAAATAAAAAAGTTTACTGATCTATATGTTGAAGAAGATGTCCTGCCAAAAGGTCTCTGATCAAATTAATGTCTTTATGTAGATAGGCATCTTCATTATCAAGAATCCAAAAATTAGAAAATAAGCTTTGATTTAATGAATCAAGCACATGAATTAATTAGCATTTTAATTACAACACCAAAAATATTATCATTTGAGAATGAAGAAGCGAATACCTTTTCAAAATCGCTAATAATTTCACTTTGAATGATGTTATACGTATAAAGTATAACATAATATCCGCATTCAGTGTTGTCAGGTTGTTGAGGGCGCTTTAAATCAAAGCCAATTGGTTGTTAAATTCAATAAAGGTATATCTAAAATGACCGTCAATGAAAGAATTAGGATCAAAACTACTTAATTATAGATAAAACCACTTTAGGTATCTAACAACTTTACCCTCACGTGACCTGCCTAGGACTCTATATGTTTGAGTCGCACTATCATGAAAATCAAAATCAATAGAAATTAGAACTATTCATTTTTTTAAGAGTCAATAAAATACAAACAAAATGACTTACGTGTCGAAGATGGATTTTGTATCTTTGTCTAGCCTTTTACGCAAGGGATCAAACCAATAGACTACGTTGCGGTGATGACATTTAACTCACAAACTCCAGTGGTAACTATAACAACATGTACAGATTAAAATGAAGTTAGATGACAAGGCAATTATTTATTAAATGTCCTAAATAGACAAAATGAAAATATGAACCGTTGAACAATGTGTGCTAAATAACAATGAAGTTTGGTCTCTTCCATTACGTAGCCTACATAGTGAGTCCTTGCCGCCACAGTATTGGTATCCCCTGTCGTGTTTGCAAGACATAAGAATCCATACAAATTAGGTCTTTCTATGGTTGTGCAGAGGAGGTGGTGGAAGATGCTATAATAGAATTAAAATAAGGAATAAATTATTGAATGTATGAAAACAAAAAACCACTACATGAATTGTACGGAAAAATTGAAAAAAAAAACTTACCAGATTGTAAATTTCACCTATCCTACATCTATCTCCTCCAACCTGATAAAATGCTTGAGATCTGTATTGTCAATCGTGCAGGGATACTCCAATGTAAGGCCCATAATCCCTTGAGGCATCTTCAAGTCAACCTGTTTACTGCCTTTGTAGATCTGTTACATCCATCCTAAGTAGGGCCATTTCCTTGCCAACAAATTGTTATTAGGATGCCAATATATCTTCAATAATAGGAAGGTAATGCCTAGCATTGGAGGTGTTGCCCTTGAACCAATAAGATTGTGAGGCCAAAGGATGAAAGATCCTATTGCCTGACCTAATGTGCGAACCTTTGGATTAGGAATAGGGATAGTTGTACCTTCTTCCCCCTCTTTAACACTCGTCACATTCACCCAACGAAAATCCTGCAGAATTTGCTGATGATGGTGGGTGGTAGCACGTGTATGAACGAGAGCATCAGTAATAACACGCAATAGTGGATCATCCAAATAGAGGGTGGAAGGGTCTCCTTACGCTGGAATGGGAGAAGGGTCGCCAAGTGGTTCCTCCAGAGGGTTGTACTTCCTTTGGTGCTAGGAAAGGCTGGGGATTCCTGAGTTTTATGCTCGTCACTTGCCCTATGCGATTCAAACATCTTTGGCATTTTAATTTGAAGCACTGGAAACAACTCTTGTCAGAGCTTGTTGCGAAGTTTGGCCTTAAGCTCTTGTTCAACTTCCTCTCGAAGTTTGGCTACAAGGTACATATAAGGTCCAGTTTGTGATGAATAATGTGACTCTAGTCCAAAATACCTCATGCCACTAACTCCCCCTGTCTCTCCTCGACACGACCAAGGTCATCTGCCTTCCTAATAGCCGTTGACAAGATGTCCATCCATATACTTGGATTGAACGAACCTTGGCTACTATGATCTTCTAGTTCTCCTATAGCATACAGTTTATCGTAAATGTATCGAAACCACTCTCGATATGAAAATAATTGGGTACTTATGGTATAATTACTTACAATCCTCGTAGCAATGTTAGCAATAGTTGGATTTATGTACTTCCCACCCTTAATCCTCCTTGCTTTCCATTTTTTGTGATGTAGAGGAGGTGTTGGGGCCTCGATAACAATGCTAGGATCTGATTTCGCTACTTCCTTCATTTTCTCTGACTCTTCATTCATCATTTGCCTCTCAAGCTTTCGATAACCACCACAAAACATGTAATGCTGAGATTTATCTTTTGCTTGCCTTTGTGCATTTGCTGCACTCAATTCCTATGAATGAAAAACAAGAAAAAAACAAATCAATGATATGAAGTATATCAAAGTCAAAAAGCTCTATATTATTATTACAAAAATCTTACCAAAAATTGAGGATCTTCCCATGATGCAACAAAGAACCTCTAGTCTTCTGGAGACAAATACGAATAGTACTGACATGGATCCTGACCCCTAAGTTCACCTCGAATGTACCTTGCTGTTAACTTGTTCTTGAAACCTTTCAAGCATAGACGAACCTCCCCCATCTTGTGCTTGTACATCTCCTCGGTGTCTGGGACATCGTATGTTTACTGCAAGGTAAAACATAAGATAATTACATTTGAAGCAATAGGAATAAAGCTACAATTATCATAGATGTATCAAAACTTATATACCAGAAGTGTTTGCCAAATTATGTCTTTCATTTTTTGGGGAACCAATCTCTAATTATCGTAGGTAATGTGCACTTTGCTTCGACTCAAATGTCGTAAGTAGCTAATGAAATGGTCTTCCTCAGGACTAAATGGATTCAGATTGGCATCAAAGTCTATATGTAGCCTCTCTTATTGATGTTTATGGCGTGCAACCAATGCTCCCATCTTTGTACAATCTCTAACCCTTCTTGCAACGGGTTCATCTCTAGGCCTTTCATCATCTCTAAGGTTTTCGTCTTCTATAAGCCTTTCGTCATCCCCAACACTTTGTGATGAGTCACTAAAGGTCGGATCACCATACTTCTATTGTTTACTTTTAAGCACAATGGACATTTTTTTTCTCGCAGGATCTGTGACATAAAACACTTGTTTCACCTGCCTTGCTAGAATAAAGGGCTTATATCTATAGCCAACTCTTTAAAGATCGAATGAGATAAATCTAAATTGTTTATCTATTACCACAGCATTATTGCTAACCCACTTACATTTGAATAAAGCAACTTTGAACTTGTTGTATGTAATCTCCCATATTTCTTCTATAACTCCATAATAGGCTATGGACGCTAATATGGGGTTTATGTCTCTCAAACTAGGAAAGTGTATGCCTTCAACCTCTACCATCACCCCACTATTTTGCATAGTACTTCTGCATCTTGCTCTTTTGTATAGAAAGAATAGCCGTTTATATCATAACCGGTCCAAGTAATGACCTGAAACGAAGGCCCCCAAGTTAGCTACTTGATTGTCTCATACACACCAGTCTTGTGTGAAACCTTTTCCTCGAACTACTCTATGAATGTCTTGTTTTACTCAATAGCAATCTGCATGACATTCTTCCTTGGATTCTTATTCTTCAAAGTGTTTATGTGTTCATCTATGTAAGGTTGAACTTATTCCATATTATTCAGGATATACAAGTGTGCTTGCAACACCTCTTCACGAGGAACATTCTTCACTTTCAGTCCTCGTGTTCCCTTGCTTCTCCTTTGTTCATGCCGAGATTGTTCCTTCTTCCTTGATATATAATCTTTGCAAAACTCCATAGCCTCCTCAACTACATATCTTTCTACTATTGAGGTTTCTAGTCGATAAGAATTTTTAGAATACCCTTTTAAGATCTTTATATATCGCTCAAAAGGGTACATCCACCTCATATAAACTAGATCACAGAGCCTTAGCTCCCTTACCAAATGAACTATCAAATGCACCATTATATGGAAAAATGAAGGAGGAAAATGCATCTCTAGTTATGAAAAAATAATGTAACCCTCATTTTCCAGTTCATCAAACTTTTCAGTGTCAATGACTTTGTTACAGATAGTATTGAAGAAAATGCACAATCTTATTACAGCTGTTCGTACTTCATCTTTCATTATGCCTCTAATAGCTACTGGTAATAGTTGTTGCATCAATAAATGATAATCATGGGACTTCATTCCAACTAACTTCAAATCGTCCACTAAGACACATCTTTTCACATTCGAGGAATACTCTTGAGGTACCTTAATTTCATGCAATCACCCACACAAACTTCTTTTCTTTGCTTTTGATAGTGTATAAGTTGCTGGCTCCATGTACGCCTTCCCACCATCATCTTTTAGTTGTGGATGTAACTGTTTTCTTATTCCTATATCAACAAGGTCTAATCTTGCACTAATCCCATCCTTAGTCTTCCCTGGTATGTGCAAAAGAGTACTAACAAGGCTATTACAAATGTTCTTCTTCACATGCATCACATCATTACTGTGTCTCACGTCAAGCCAATGCCAATATGGAAGATCAAAGAAAATGGATCTCTTCTTCCATATGTCTCACAAGTTGCCTTTAAGTTAACCAAATGCAATGTTCCTATCAGCCACGTGTACTTACTCCCAGGGTACAATGGTGTCTCTGCATCACTCCGCAAACTGTCATACTCCTGCTACTGTGCAAAGGATTCTACCTCAACATCGTGAATCATTTTCTCTATTCTATCTTGATCTATGACATCCACATCTTCCTTCTTGTGCGATGGACAATCCGTTACTTCCTCACCATGCCATATCCACCTTATGTATCACAAATTTATTCCATCACAAAGTAGGTGATCCTTTATAACATGAACATCCCATTGACTCTTATTTAAACAATTCACACTGGGACAAAAATACTTTCCATTTTTGTTGGAGCATTTTTTCTAGCGAATTCAATAAATTCTTCCACCCCTTTCTCATATTCTTGACTAGTTCTCAAAGCATTCATCCAACTGTAATCCATTTTGTTACCACCTAAGCCATTCCCAATAATACTCACACGTTTAGTACAATTGTCAATGATATAGGATGGAATTGCCTTTTTTCACTTTTTTCAACAAAAATTTTGACACCATTTCCCCTTAAAAGTAAGACATCCCAAAATTTCAAGCAACCCTATCTTAGTTATTAACTCTGTATTTTTAGCTATTGATAATATAATTCTCTTATGAATATAGAAAAGAATACATAATTTCAAATAAATATTCCATTTTTTTCTATTCTAGGACATAAAGAACTTATAACAATTTGAAGAGAAGGATTAATATAATATATTTCAATCTATTTATTAAGTATATTGTGTTTCTTAATAATCAATTATATGTTTATTAACGATCAATGTCTTTATCTTATTAATCTCTTTATCTTAAAATAAGATTTTCTCCACTACACTAATAATGATCATACTAATCTAATCTAAAAGAAAATAAAACCAACCATATTAAACAAACAAAAATTACTATGTTTAATTGTTGTTCATTTCATTAAAATCAATCAATAGCTCCATTTATTTATAATAATATACATACATTTTTCCCTTTCAATTTCTAAGTTCCAAACATATAAAACAAACATTTTCATGCTCCAAACATATCAAACAATATATTGTTGCATAATTACTAGCTAACAACGATTCTATAGTTCTAGCCAAAAAACACAAAAAAATCAATCACAAGGTAAAATAACTCCAATAACTAAAATCATATAAAATAATTTCACATTGCAAGTTTAAATTTAATTCTTCAAGTAAATTCATATTTTTTTAAAAAAACTAACATGAGGGGGGGAGCCTACGTGGGTCACAATGGAAGGATGGAGGTGGAGAACGTCACAATGATGTGTGCCTTGCTTGAATCTTCTTCTTCTTGTTTAATCTCATTTTGATTTCTTCAAAATCCCAAGCTATTGAATCCGCAGCAAGAAGAAGGGGTTCCGAGTGAGGAAGTGAATAAGAGAGCACAACATAGAAGATGCGCTACAAAGAAGGGAGGAGGAAGAGTAAAGTTGAAGAACACAAAGAAGGGAGGAGGATGAGTTGTGAAGAAGACAAAGAAGGGAGGAGGAAGATTTGAAGAAGACAAGAAGCTAAGGTAGGCAAATGAATGCCTAGAATGCGTGATGGAAATGAATGAAGAAGGAGGGAGATGGTCAAAAAGTAAAGGAGGGGGTGTGTGTGAGAGGACGCATGTCCATTTGGGACACCTAAAGTCGGAGTTTAGGCGTCCCAAATGGATTTGGGATGCCTAAACATGGACTTTAGGCGTCCCAAATGCCTAATGGTGAGTTTAGGCATCCCAAAATCCATTTGGGATGCCTAAACTCTGACTTTAGGCATCCCAAATGGATTTGGGACGCCTAAACATGGTGTTTAGGTGTTTCAAATGGATCTGGGACGTCTAAACCCAGTTTCTGGCATTGAAAAAAATTTAGAAAATTTAGATTGCATGCCATGAAGAACTTTAGGCGTCCCAAATTCAAATTTGGGACATTATACTACCTTTCGCTTTATGTCCTCCTCTTGTACCTTTTCTTCCAACCATTGAACCTTCTCAGAAAATGTTCCATTTTCTCTTTCTTGTCTTCTCATGACCCTAGATATATAATCACATCATTAGAGTCATGACAAATAGATGTATAATGTGGCTACAATAGCCTTTAGGACATGTCCCTTATCTTTGGACCTATACTTGTCCCAAATTACCTCAAATGCCACAAATTCATAGGTCCACCTAAGCTGTCAGATTTTTCACCCAACTTTGAAAAATCATATCTAAATCTTAAGGACTCCAAATAAGGTGGTTCAAAGTCCTAGATGACCCTTATTAAGTCTATTTTAAGGGAAACCTACTTCCCACTTCCAAATACACGCACATTGTTCTAGAATCATCAATCAATCATTACTGGTCTAGGAAACATTCCAGATTTAATACCTAACTTCAAAAAGTCATATCTCTTAATATACTGACCCAAATGGCACATATTACCTATCAAATTAAAGTTTAGAAGGTCTACTACCATTGTGGAAATTTTCATGATCATTGGACAAGATTTGAATATTCAAAAACTTGCCATAAACAGATTGCCTCCAAAAAACGCAATTTGGCAGCAACACTACTTTAACTTTAATCTTTGGGTTTTCAATCCAACCCTTCTAAAATCATGTTCTCAACCTATTCATACAAAATTTCTAACAAAACCTCAAGAACACCAAAATCATCTTCCTTTCCTATTTTCCAGCTCTAGCCAAAATCAAGGCAATATAAAAACTTAACAAAACCTTAAAATATTAGGCTCAAATTGAAGTTATACGTACCTCAACCCGATTCTATAACTAGTTCTTGATTTTGGTAGTACTCTGGCTAGCTCGATGGCATCAAACACCTTTGATCAAGAATCCAAAACTATAGAAATGTTGCTCTCATTGATAAGAACAACATTAGAGAAGACCTCGAGAGCTAGAAACGACGAATCTGAGGTAAAATTGGCTCCAGAGCCCACAAGCACAACACTATTTATCCACCTTCTCTCCTATTTTGTTTTTTCTATTTTCTCTTTCCTTTCTCCATGCTAGTTGAAATTATTAAAAGGGAAGGGAGGTGTTAGATTTTTGCTAAGTGTCTCGATCTTTTGATCTGATAGTGCCATAGTATGACAAGTATCCTTTAAGTCTCTTCTTTTCTCTTTTTTTCTCTCTTTACAACATCATTTTGGTCTTGGGATGAGAGGCCTAATGAATTCCCTTGACTCCCTAGTTTAATGTTTAAGAAAGTCAAGTACCTGACCGGACCGAAGACCGGTGGATTCCCTAAACACAGAGGCTGAATGGCACCTTTCTAGAGTGCCAACTCAAAAGTGAAAAAGCAAGTGCCATCATGTGGGACACTTGGTACCTTCTTAAAAAGCTAACAAAAAATTTAAATTGTATATCTCTTGTTGAGAGGACAAGTGTCACTTTCTAGTATCCCAAATTTTGAGCCTGGGACTTTGAAGATAAGCCTATATCAGGCATACTACTAAGCCCAATTCGGAAAGAGTCCCAAGAATGTCGAGAGATAGGAAGACTCTAGGGGACTATATAATATGGTCCTACCGAGCAGAGGGCCCAGTGTAATGCCCAAAAATTCGTAACGCATGAGGATAAACTCTTTTAGGGAATAAAGTGTGAATTTTAACCAAACTATCAGTAGTCAGTGCCCAAACCCAGTATTTAAGCTCAATTATGGTGTCAAAGCTTAAATTGAATTAAAATGAAGGGGAGGGCTCATGACATGTGAAATGGAATTAAAAGATGTGTTATGTGGAAATCCACTGGGAATTGCCATAGTCAGGGGCAAATGGGAAGAAATAATTTACTGGCCAATTAGTCTGCAACTGATGAAGAAATTAATTAAGAGTTAGAAATGAGGAGTGTGACTAAATGGCTAATGGAATAGTTAGCGTAATCATATAGTTATATGCTTTATGGTGAGCCATAGAATTTTGGACACTTGGCATGATTTGGATGAAGGGAGATGAGTTGAAAAGTCAAATAATTAATCTTTAATTCATTTTCTCTCCCTCTCTCCTCTCTAAATTCAGTTAAGAGCATGGGAGGGTTGGAAAATCATATTATCATCATATTTTCTCTCTCTTCACAAGCTCCTAAGGTCGGCTATGGAGGTGGGGGAAAGAAAATAGGAGGTGAGTTCTTCTCCTTGTATTTTGACCATGAAGATGGTGTCCTTTGCTTAAAACCTCTTCTCTAAACTTGTTCCTTTTGATGTAAGCTTCATTCCTATGTTTTTATATTTTCAAGAGGATGTGTTTTGTGAATTCAAGAAAAGCTAGTGATTGGAGAACCAAAGAGCAAGCTAGTGGAAGAGGAAGAAGTGAGTAAAAGCTATCTTTTGACCCTAATATTGTGGTTATTGGTTGAGTATTGAAACTTGTGGATTTTTTCCCTATTTTCGTGTATATAAGGTATTAGTGATTTTTTGGTGTCTTGTTGATTACAATGGTGTTTTGTGTTGTTCATTGGATAAATGTACTCGGTTGGAGTCTTGAATGTGAAGCTTGGAAGTTTTGATTTTTGTGTTGAATCATTGCCCTAAAATAGAACTTGTGGAAGGAGTAAGAATTTGATTGTTTTGATGTTTCCATTGGATTCTATGTGAAAAATTGTGTGGGGAGTAGCCTCAGTTGTGAATTTTGGACCTTTGGAAACATTAGTTGAAAACTGAAAAAACTGGAAATTCTTTTAATTGAAAAATGTTGTGCAAGGAAGCTTGTTTGCATGGTGTTTTGAATAAGTAAATAAGGTCTAAAAGTTATGAAATTTAGCTGTGTTGTAGTAGACATGGCAAGCTTTAAAATGATATAAAGTTTGTGTGTGCAAAAAGTTATGGTCGTTGGAAGTTAGCCAAGAATCTGGCCAATTCTTGGCCCCGGCCCAAAACTCTTTGACCTGATCTTGGCCATGGCACAAATCGTTTTGACTATCTCTTGGCTGTGGCCAACCCTTAAAAAGAGTTTATTTTGAACTTTTGAAGATGGTCTTCCGTCTGGTTATTCTGAACCCTTTAGGCGTCTGTTTGGGCTTCCAGTAGCCACTTAAAAGTTTTAAATGTTAACCAACCCTAAGTGTTTGATGTAAAGAATTGGAATAGGGAAAAGCTTGTCATCCTTTATTATGGTTATAGGATTTGACCCCCACCCTGAGCCTAAGAAAGCTGTACTGAGCAAGAATAAAAAGAACAAGGTAGTGACCCTTTCCCTTATATTATATATAATGCATGTCTTATCATTGAATGATAATGAATATGAATGATGTTGCTATGCTGTTGTGGAATTATGATGAATGTGAATGCTATTGTAATACCGTGAAAAGTGAATACGGTAAGAGCTGTCATAGTGCCTTGAAAGTGAATATGACGAGAGCTGTCGTAGTGCTGTTAAAGTGAATATGGTGAAAGCTGTCATAATGCCATGGAAGTGGATATCCTATCTAACCATTATGGAGACATAGTGGGCCAAGGCTAACTGCTTTGGATAGAAGAGATTGAGACTCTGGAGTGGTTCATTACAATAGCCTGGCCAAAAGTCCTTGTGGAATGTACGGGTGAGGTCAATATGTATACAACGGTGATTGCGGTCATTATTGCACCACGGCCGTGAGAGCTGTCATTTTGTGACTTGCGAGTCAAGCATCACTGTGGTAGCTAAATACAACTTTGGAGCTATTGTGATAATCGTCACTTATCATTGTTGTTACAGTGAAGGCTGTCGTTTTGTGACCTATTATTATTGTAAAATTGTTGCTGGGAGTATTATTATGTGTTGTTGTTTATACTTCTTACATGATTTATTTATTATACATTACATTAGTGAAATTATTGCTACTGAGATTCCTATGTATCTCACTCTTCCCACTACTAACCTATATAGCTAGGGTAGGTAGATCAAAGGAGAAGCTGTTATACAAGGACATTAGAGTTCATGGCTAGAAATTTAGTTTTGTGTTGGTTATCAAATGTTGAGATAATTGTATATGTAGATATAGACTGATGTAGTAGGTTTGTTTAATTGCTGGTAATCCCCATTTGAAAATAGGCAAATATTCCTTGTAAGCTCTTATAGTTAGAGTTTAAACCCCGAGTGTCATTGGCAATTTCATTGAGTACTTTGATATGTATGAATAGATCGGTATCGAGCAGGGAATGTGGTTTTGAAATGTGGGCATGAGACCTAATTAAAAAAAATTGTGAAAATTTTTGAAAATCCTTTTTTACCATAGGTTCAAATCCTGTCTTGAAGTTGGAATTGCAAATGAGCTTTAAATTGTTCTTTGGTCTCTTGCTTGCTCTATGACACGTTTTGAACCATATTTACAGCCTTTTCCAGAATAGGGGTTACACCTAGTATGCGTAGGTAGTAGGATTAAAGTGTTAGTTTAGATGTGTGTAGGATACATATATGGTGCCATTGGGTTGGTAGAAATACACCACCTAGATATGTCGTAAGGTATGGGATTGATTGGTTGAGCGAAATATGCTGGTACAAGTGTGTACATGGAATTTTTAGAGCAGACATGTGTACCTTATATTTTTGAAGTAAACACTAGTATGTGGTGCTATGTGGGGCCTCACACATATAAAATATGACCTGGCATCATTTGGTGGGCCTCGATACGCATGGCGAAATCCCTAGTAAGTCCCGAGTGAAACCCGAGTAGACACTGATGAATTAACTTTATTAAAGTAGCTTTAATAAAGTAAGTCATTATAGCTAATGATGACACAACTTTTATGTTGAATGAATAAGAGAGTGACAAGTGTCCTCTCATAATGACAAAGTGTCCTCTCACAATCTTACTGGAATACCGAACCGGTTGTAAAATCATGAAGAGATAAGCATAGGCTTTGTTTTGAACTGAACATATATGTTGTGATTTCATTGAGTTTTCTTGGACCTTTGGATGGCCTAAGATTTCAACCAAGAGATTTTTTGAGGCCTAATGTTTTTTTAAATATGAATATGGTGAAATCATATGTTTAATGACAATATAAGATTAGTTTAGTGGCTAAAATACAAACTTTATTGTTGTTGTTCTTAAGCATGACTTGTAGTCTGAACTAGAAACTATGGAAGGCGAATGATTTTGGTATTTTTTGAGGTTTCTATTGGATTCTACATGAAAAATTGTAGAAATAGGCCCTGATTATGATTTTAGGTAGACCAGTTTGAAAGCTCAAAAACTGGAAATTAGATTGTTTGTGTGATTAAGTTGCCAGTATTGCATTTTTGACTAGCAGATTTATTGTGGCAAAAATTTCACACTTCAAAATTTGTTTGTTAAAGGTGATAATTTCTAGATTTAAACTAGACATAATAAGCTTTAAATTGATATGTAATATGAAGTATTTGGATTAGTACCCTAGGAGTTATGAGTGTTTGAAGTTAGACCATTAAAACTAGAAAGATTTTTAGGTAGTAAGGGTAAAATTGGAAATTGGGAATGGTGCTTGGATAGGTGGAGGTAGGAACCATTTTCCCTTAAAATAGACTTAATAAGTGATGCATAGAATCTTAACCACCTAATTTGGATATTTGCAGAAAAAGATATGAATTTTCAAAGTTTCTTGAAAATTCTACCAACTTTTAGAAATTGTGCGAAAATAAAAAGGTTATGGTAATTGGTAATTAATTTGAACTTCAATGGTTAAGCCCATAAAGTTGGTGTGGGCCCATTAAATTGCCATTAGGCCTAATGTGTTAACTTTAAGGTTAACCAACCAAGATGTTTTGGGTTATTAAAATTTGGGACAAGTATGGACCAAAAGAATAAAGACAAGTCTTAGAGGCTCAAGTAGCGCATTAAACATTTATTTGTCATGGCTCTAATAATATGGCCATTTATCTAGGGCTATAAGATTACAAAGAAGAGGCAATGGAAGCAACTTTAGTGGTTAGAAGAAAATGTACAAAAAGGGGACTTGAAGATAAAAAGGTAGTTGACTTACCCTACTTACATGTACTTGATATTTATGCTTCTGTATTAATGTGAGTAATTGCTTTGCTTAATTATGTGATGCATATATCACTAATTGAAGCTCTGTTTCTATATATGCTATGGCCAAGGGTACGATGTATAATACATTGAGCATGCATATATGTCATCGTGTTAGATAAATTCATGTAAGGTAAGCATGTCATACGTTAAGCATTTATCTTGTATGCTAAGTGGTATTGTTTGCTACTGAGATTCCCCCAAATATCACCCTCCCTCAACCAACCATATAGGCATCTAAACATAGAAGAGGAGTGCAGGACATTGTTCCAGGAAAGAAGTTGCACAAATAAGAGAAGAATTATTCATGCACTAGTCCGTTATGTAAATTAATAAATTTGCAATGGTTAACTATATAACCCGCATGACGAATAAATTAATTATCCAAGTACAATAATTGAACTAGGAATGGGTAACCAGGCAGTACGAGCTCATTAGTTAAGAAATCTTCTACATATAAAAATGAGCAAAGATCATTCTAATTAATAAAGAGAATTAAAGAAAGATGAGTCATAATGAGTAGGGAACCATAGTGAACAATCTTTGAAAAGTTTTAAGTTATTCAAAAAAAGCCTTTCCAGTGTAGGTTTGAATCTTGTATTGGAGTTGGGATTTGAAATTATTTACCAAGAAACATCACTTAGTGGTTCATATTCATTACGAATGACACATCAAAATGATAATGTAACTAAGGTGTTACACACTTCTTATAGGGCCACCAAAAAAGTTGAGAAATCATTACTTACTCGAGATCTTACTCGTCTTTTCCCTGAAATGCTACTTGGGATTTACTTGGGACTGTATCATGTGTCCCGAAGGCTACTAAATGATGCCATGAGTACTCGTGTCGCATAAGATAGCGCCAAGTGCCCTTCTGCCCCCTAAGGGCGGCACATGTGCTCAAGTACATGCATCAGTTTATTTCTTTGACTAACTATAACATTATAGCCCTTATATAACTAAGAAAATCAATGTCTACCTGGATATAGTCTCCAAAAGCCATTCTACTTCCTAAATATTCTTGGGACTCTTACTAAACTTGAGCTTGGTAGTCTGCTTAATTCATATTTTTTTCTCAAGTTTCTAATCCTGAGATTTGGGATATTTCATTGTTTGTGCTTGTCAAGAACATGTGCACATGTAAGTCTGAGACATGGCACATATATGACATGCACTATACCTAAAAGTAGTGAGTCTGTTCCATCATTTTTTTGAATTTTTAATTCCTCCTCCTTGTAGGGATGTGTGTAGGAGTGTTTCGGCTTCGATTAAGACGTAATTTGTTTCTAAAAATCTCTAAATTCATTATCTACATTTGGATATATAATTTGACTATATTTTTAATGAATGGTTGGATCTATTTATAACATTTTCAATACTATTACAATGATTTTTATGTGTTAAAAAAATTCTTAAAATCTTTGTAATATTTAATTTGATAGACATGAACCAAAAGTTAAAAAGCACTGAACAAAATATTTGAGTCTCTTAAACAATATTTTTGTTGAAAAACTTATATTTACTATGAACCTCTTAATAATGGTTTAGAAAATAGACTATTTTTTTTCACATTTATCGAAACATAATTTACTTAGAGGAATAGAGTCTCTGAGTAATAAATGAGATAGTAATTTACCCATTCAAATTTGAAAAAGTTAGAGGCAATCTAGAAGGAGAATATCTTGAGAAGATCAAGATGGAAATAATCCAGAGTAAGGTTATAATAAGTTAACTTGAAATGGAATAAGAGGAGTAACTAGAAGAAAAATGAGAAGATGATTCCTAAGTGGAACTTGAATTTCCTAAATCTCAAGAAAGTCAATGTCACAATTAGACTCTAGAGAAACCACATGGAGGTAAAAGTAAATGATTAGATGCTGAAGAAGCAGTGTTAAGATCAAATTAAAGCAAGAGGAAATCTCAAATAGATAAATTTCTTTACAATTCAAACTCTGGATCATGTTGGAGTTCAGGGAAATGATGTACCTCAAAAATACATTAAAAGCCTATCTCAAGAGAAGAACCCTTAGCCCAATCCAAAACCCAATACTCAAAACAATAAAAGTTTTGTGAACATTGACTAAATGTTTCCATGAAGAAAGATAAGAAAAATTTTATAAGATATTTGGAATATTTCTTCTACAAAATATAGGCAAGCTTTAAGAGATTGTTGAAATAATAGGAGACATAAAATTCTTGCAACTTTAGAAAAACAGTAGTTGTTGATAATTTCTCAGACTATGATTGAGAAGTTTGGAGACTTAACCCTTTAGAGGACTTGTTTTGGTTGGAGGACTTAGATAAACTATTAAGTTGTCCCAACTCTCAGATTAAAGGTTAAATAAGACATTATGAACATAATGCAGTGAAAGACATGGAGAAGTAAATGTCAGATACTCTTAATAAATGGGAGCTCTTGAAAAATGAGTCTTCTAATAGTGTCATATGCTCTATCTAAGTAGAAGATCTTAGAAAATAAGTCTTCTGAGAGTAATATTGAGCATGTTATTTAAAGTGCGTATGAAATTATTAATAGATGATAGTTGCATAGTTGGAATATGTGTGATGGGAGTTAAAACCGTATTCTCCTAATTACAGACCTAATGGCATTGTTTTTTTTATAGCCAAAAATAATACAAGTACATGACATTGTATACTTTAATATGATATATTATTAATAATTTATTAGATTAAATAAATTATGAATAATCCTGTGTGTGGGATGATTGAGTGGCTAAGTCGAGAATGACCACCAAGAACAAAATTGTAAACTTATTGGGGACAATTAAGATATCTAGTATTGAAATATCTCATATATAAAGAAGAAGTTATCAAGCCATTGACTAAGGGTCATGACAATGCAAAATTTGAAATGTTAGCTTAGTATAGAAGTTGTTATGAGGCCTATATGGCTTTGAAAAGGGAAACAAAATAGCATGATTGCTTTATAAAATTGTATGGTTATGATTAAATCTTTCTTTCAATAACTTTCTTTTGTTGGTAAATTTTGTGCACTTCATTGCTTTGTCATTTCTTATAAGTTAAGTAATGGCATAAATATGTCTTGTTAGTCAAAGATACATAAATTGGTTCTAAAAATAGAACAATGAAAGTTTTTTAGTAAGAGAATTGGAACTAAGTATGCATTGGCAATTATTATGTAATGTTGCATGTGGTCCTATAAGTATGAGGGTAAGACATAGAGCTTAGTATATTATTATGTTTGTCGATGATTTTTGATTACTAGAATTCACACAAGTCTGAAGCTTGAGTGCTTTAGACAATACATGAATGAATTTTGAGAATCAATTGGATAGGAATTTTAATGGTCCTACGAAATGATTAAGATCGTGATTATTTATCTGATTAGTTTTAATAAGCTTTATGGAAAGAAAAGGGATAATTAGAAAGTTAACTATCCTAGGCACTCCATCATCAAAAGGAGTTTTATAAAAGTGTAATAAAACACTCTTAGACATGGTTAAATATGATGGTTCATGCTGTAATATCCCAAAAAAGCGATTAAGGGCTAATGACTTCAAAAGTGAATGTAATTATTGTTGAATAAACACTTTTGGAGAATGTGTGATGGGAATTTGGTTGTTTTAATAATTCCAATGGCTTCCTTGTGAAAATTTGTATGGAGAGAGTACTTATTGTGAAATTGGAACCATCGGGAACAATTGTATATAAGTTGGAAATTCTGTCTATTGAAACTCTGTACAGGGCAGTCAATTTGTATGGACGTTTTAAATAAGCAAATGGTGTCTAATAATTCTGAAAATTTCCAGTCTTAAAGTTCACATTCCAAGCTTCAAAATGAATATATAATTTGTGTCATTTCAATTTGTGAGCTAAGAGTTATGATTTTCCAAAGTTTGGGATGGAAACTGGAATCTGTTTTGGAGCAGTATGGACTTTTGTGCAATTCTGTATTTTTGAGGTTATGAGATGCAGTGGTCAATATTTTTCCAATACGGAGGAATTAAATAGCTTTCCATTGGCTTTGGTATCACCCCATTTTGAGTTTTCTAGAATTAGTTATGATTTTTCAAAGTTTGGGCAAAAATCTGCCAGAATTTTGTAAAAATCCGAAATTGTTGGAAATTTAGTAAATAATTAGAAAATAATATTATATCATATTAAATCATCATCCACCTCCTCCATCAGCCTAAAACCATGCCATTCAGTTGCAACAAGAGAGAGAAGGTATGAGAAATTCTAGAGAGAGAAGGAGAAAAGAACTTGTACGGTAAGTCGATTTCTTCAGTAAATCCTTACCTAACGCATATAACTTCGCTCCTAGGCTATTCTTCTATGTTCTTCAAGGTTTGTGGAGCACAAATTTGAGTGCTTTAAGGCTAGGGTTTTCAGCTACCTTGACAAAAAGCTAGTGGGAGCTTGAGGTAACTACCAAACTTTCGTATTTTGCTTATTATGGCTGCTATGGGCAATTTAATCGGTGAAATTTTGCCGAATTGCCATTGGTTTTAAAGTTTGGAAATGATATTGCCTATGGGTTATGCTACCCAAATTGGGTCTTAATGTTAGTTGTAACCTAATGTAATGGTTAATAAAGTGATTAGGAGTAGAAAGAAACACGTCTGCAAAGCCGAAATCGAAAAACCCCAATTTTTCTCAGGGAACTGAGAATTTCGGCCAAGGCTAGTTTGGAGGGGTTAGATTTGGATTTTCAATAATTTAATGGTTCCATTGAGCTCATGAGCAAAAAATAGGTGGGGTTACAGTTGGTCACTTTGTTGGAAAAGGCCGAAAAAGCATAATTACAAAAACGCCCCTAAAACCCTAAAGTAGAGCTGCCAAAGGTAAATTTGTAATTTGATATTGAATTTGATAATTCTGAGTCTGAAAATGGATTCCTTGGGCAGAAATATGTTAGGATGGCCCATATTAGAATTTTGGGAAAAGTGCAACCGGACCAGGTACGGCAGGCCCGGGCCGGGTCCCCTGGGGCATTTTTGTAAATTTTCATTATAGACTCATATAACCCCAAGAAACATTATGGAAGTTTCTAAATGGTGCATTTGGAATTGTAGGATTCGATATTTTCCCTCTTCATGATCCACCTACACTAGAGCACAATCGGAAAGAATAAGGTAGTGGCTCTTTTCCCTTATACTATATGTAATACATGGTATGTTTGTTTGATAATTTTTTATGAGTCTATCACCTACAGCCAATCGGTGTTGACGGTGGGAGGATTGTACATTCAGGGTGGTAGAATTCGGGGGATGAGAGTCTATGAAAGCCAAAAGGCTATTTGTGAAACCTTTACCCGTGGGCCATCGGTGTTGATGGTGGGAGGATCATGACTTCAGGGAGGTGGAATATGGGGGATGAGATTATGTGATTATGTGCATATGTGGCAGCCTGCGTGCTGTGTTTTATGCTGTGATGCTGCTTGATGATTTTCTTGTATCCTTTATGATTACATGTGGTATGAGTGATTTGTTACTACTGGGATTCTTTTGAATCTCAATCTTTCCATTGACTAACCTTTAAACAAGGCAAGTGGCTCCAAGGGAAAGGAGACGACTAAGGGTGGATAGGGCTCCTTAGGGAGATTTATATTTTTGTGTTGGTTATCATGTTTTGTTGGGAGATCACCATATATCTTATAAATGTTGTTTTGGAGACAGTGGTGTAATCCCCTAATGGGAATTTATAAACCTTTAGTTTATATATGAAACCCGGGGGTTACCAGGATTTTGTTGTACACTCTGATATGTAAATGTGATGTAACTACACAAGGTAATTATATTCAAGTTGTGGAATTTGAGACCAGGGTAAAGCATAAATTTTGAAAATATTTGTGAAAACCCTTTTGTAAGGAAGGGATTGTAAATGAGATTGATTATTATTGGTCTCTATTTCATTTTAAAATACGTATTTCGAGTCATAATTATGAAGGGGGTTACATATGCCAACCCACCAAGTGTTAGTTAGAGAGTATTATGTAGTATCTCAAATTTTGGGATTGGAGGCTCGAGAATAAGCCTAAATTAAGAGAACTGCAAAGCCCCAATTTAGCAGGTGCCCTAAATTTATTTCCTAATGTTTCTTATCTCTTTGGGGTATTAAAGAAAGTAAAATGGCGAATTTTGGAGAATATGATTATGCTTCTAGTGAAATTTCCTGCAAGGTAGTGAGCTTGTCATCTTATTTTGTATGACTAAATGATGAGTAAAAATTATGAAATTTTACAAAGTTAAAGTAGACATCATGAGCTTTAATTTGGTAGATATATAAATCATTTGAAGTTATATGCAAAAAGATATAAATTTTTCAAGTTAGCCTAAAAGAACTGAAAAGTTTCTGGAACAGTATTCAAAGAAATTAATTCTGGGAATTTTGTGCTTTCAATTTAAAAAATTTTATATTTTTCATTAAATTTAGACTTAATAAGGGTTCTATAGCCTTTGGAATTACTCCAATTTGATTTTTCTAGAATTAGTTATGATTTTTCAAAGTTGAGAAGAAATCTGCCAAAATTTTGTAAAAATCCGAAATTGGGAAAATTAATTAATTAAATGGGGATATATTATTAAAATCATCATCCTCCTTCTTCAACCCATATCTGACATGAAGTGTTTCTTGGAAGAGAGAGGAAGAGAAAAATTCTAGAGAGAGAAAGGGAGAAGGAAAAACTTATAAAGGTACGTGATTTATTCAGTAAATTGGTTCCTAATGCATATAACTCCGTTCCTAAGCTTCCTTTTTATATGATTTAAGGTTTGGAGGATCAAATTTGGATGTTGAACACTTAGGGTTCAGCCACCTTAAGAAAAAGTTAGAGGGAGCTTGAGATGACTTTCAAACTCTTGCATACTGATTATTCTATCTGTTGTGGACAATTTAATCGGTAAAATTTTGCCAGATTTTCTTTGTGTGTAAAAATGGGAAATGGTTTGTGGGGGCTGTTATCCTATCCAAATTGGTACTAAATGGTAGTTGTAAACTAATGGAATAGTCAATAAAGTGGTTAGGAGTAGAAAGGAACACATTTATGGAGCCGAAATTGCAAAACCCCGAGTTTTTCTGGAAAATCCATATATTTTGGCCAGGACTATAAATGGGCCTTAGAGTAGGATTTTCAATAATTTGATGGTTCTGTTAAGTTTAGAAGAGAAAATTAGGTGGGGATACAGTTTGTCACTTTTTTGGAAAAGGCCAAAAAACATAATTACGAAAATGCCCCTAAAACCTTTAAAGTGGGGTTGTCAATTGAAATTTTGTAATTTGATATTGAATTTGATAATTCAAAGTTCGGAAATGAATTCTTTGAGTGAAAATATGTTAGAATAGCATATGTCAAAATTTCAGGAAAAGTACAATCGGTCCGAGTGCGACAAAGCTAGGCGGGGTCCGAGGGGTATTTTAGTAATTTTTCAATATAGACTCATATAATGTCATTATGGAGCATGCATCTAGATAAAGCTAACATGTCATACACATAACATCTATTATCCATACATATTGATATTGTTTTCCGACTAAGATTCTCTCGACTCTCACCCTCCCACACCAATAATTTAGACAGGAGGAGACAGAAGATATGCTAAGAACAAAGAAGAGAACCGTAGGAGGAGTTTTTAGTAGTGGAATGAAGACAAGAATATGTCTCCGTTTCATTGAGATGGGCTTAGACACCCCAGTAGCCTTGTGCAGCTACCTTAATCGTAAGTATCATGTACGAACCCCTATGGGGAATTTTTGTAATCATGCACACATTATCAGTATATTTATGCTATTCCTGTATTGCCCACCGAACCGCATATCGTTTTCCGTGAATACTTTGAAATAGCTGAAATAAATTAAGGGCATGATATTTTGGTCTTAGAGCAAGGATTCTGGCCATAGAATTGTCTACTCAGAGTAAATACCAGGTATTAGAGCAAGGAATCCATTGAAAACACCAAATCAATCAAATTCACATCACATTGACATGTTTTCACAACAATCGCAACATGTCAACACAATTCACATTTCAAAACCTAATATTATAACTTTTCCATTCCAAAGTTCCAAACCAATTATATTTCAATGACATCAAAACACACTATGACACCATTTCCAACACAATACCCCATTCAATTTTTCCCTTCATTCTTAGTCAATTTGGATGTTATGTTAATCCACAATTGAACTCAAATACAGGGTTTCGGCGCTACTCACAACACACATGAATCACATTCGAGTGCCAAATCACATCATATTCTCCAAAAGGGTCATTTATCACTAACCACATCCACTTTTAGAGTCATTAATCCTTAATCACAATTTGGGATCTTTCTAAACTGGGGCTAAGCAATCTACTAATCTCAGGCTTATTCTCTAAGCTCAAGTCTCAAAAGTTGGGGTATTACACAAGAGGCCTAAAAATCACAACATCCAGATGTGGCCACGAATGGTGCAATGATGCCCATACACGATTACAATTATGGAATCACAATCTTACTTGGTTCAACTTCATTAGTGACATTGTCCTATATATGGGGCTTCCTGTCCTCAAGGGTAGATAATAAAAGGTCTTTCATTTTTTACAATTGCAACTTTTGGGGCTCAATTTATGTGGTATGAATGAAAAACATACAATTAAAATAAGATAGAAGACAATTAAACATCGAGATGGCTTGAAGCAAACAAAATATAGATAAAAGGAGCGTTGTCGTGTTGGAAATTACTGATTCTTTAGGCAATACAATTTTGGCCAACTTTGAACAAGAAGTTTCCACTGCTCAGTTTAATATTAACGCTTAAATGCAAACAAAAGCTCTATATTGAAAAAAATCATTTTTCCTATGATCCACCTATCGAATACTCAACAAAGCTTTGAAGTATTTTAAGGCTAAGATTTGATTGTAGAGACTCCAACCAAGGTATTTATATAATTCTTCTCCCTCATTCTCTAACTACCGGACTGCTATTCACACTTTTTAAAATAGAACAAGTCAACAACTCACAAACTTCAGCTTTTACAACTACCACTAATGGCTTCTTATTTTGCGTCTTCTTCCCAAGTAAAACGGGATCTATTTGTTCAATACTGAAGTATTTTTAGGCTAAGATTTGATTTTGGAGTGTTGGACTTTGGGTCCAGATCCGCCCTTGATGGGCTGGACTATTTGATTAGGAAATAAGTAGCCTAATCAAATAAGAATAAAATCAGCATAAAATGCAGATTTGGGAATATTTCAGCAATAATTATGGATTTGTTAAAAGAGGAACAAATCACCATAATTAGGGAATTAATTGAGAGACAATTAATTGTTGTCTTGGAGGGCAAGAAGGAGTGCACACGTTTCCTAATTAGTGGCCTCCATAAACCACTATAAATAGGGTGTGCCTCCTCAATTGCAATTTACCCCACCATTAAGTTTTCTGGCAATTCCCTTCTCTCCTACCATCTTTCTGGTTCTGGTGATCTACTGTGCAGATCACAATTAGGCTCTAGTAGTCAAATAATTGTGTGGGCACAAGTATGGAGTATTGGAGCTTTGACCAGGATCCGAACATGGATTCGTCCAGGTACGCCTAATCTCCCTTTTAGTTAATATTTTTCCTACATTGGCATCAAAGCCTGTTGATCCTGTGGCTGTATGAATTATTCTTTGTGAATAATAATCTGATATAATTTGTTTATATCCCCATATAATTCTGTTGTGCTGTTAATACACATATTTCTTCTCCTTCTCATTCACGCAATATACATGACAATATGTAAAAAATATGAGTTTGTGAATATGGAATGCCTACATATTAATTTGCTCATGTGTGAATCTTTTTTGGGTATCTAGGCGTAAGTCTTTTTTTCCAAAAACGTGAACATGTATATGTATATATTGCTTCTACATTTTTTTTGAAAGCTTCAGACATGATATATATTTTGCTGGGTGTTATGAATATATGTTGAATGCATGCTAGTCGAAGATTCTCTGCTCCTCTGACTATTATATATATACATATTCATTTCTCTTCTCTTCTCCTCATCTCTTTGATCTTATAAAAGGATATCTTTTGGAACCTATGTGGATTCAAAAATGAAAAAGCCTTAACTCCTCAAAGGTTAGAAGAGCCTTTGAAACCCAGAGAACACATATCCACGTTGGTTTACGTCGCACCGACAAGGTCGAGAAAAATTGGGTGTTTGAAACTTGGTGATTTTGCCCAAAGTAAGGACATGGATGTGTAGAGCTCGAAGAGATGATTCCAACGATGCTTAGAACGCGTCAAATGGAGTCTGGATGAAGAAGAAACAAAGGAAAGAAGTTCGCGGGTCGTTAGTCGCTGCCGCAACTTCACTCGTGATTTGATTAATGAAACAGAGGTTTTAAGATCAAATAAATGCCATGAATTTATAGTTCATTGAACTACGATTCCAACAACACCAAGAACGCAAAGTTGGAGGGTCGCGATGACCCGTCGGAGCTCCAACCGGGTCGAATTGACCCGGCTGGAGGTTGAAGACGATGACGTGGCAGTCAACGCCACGTCATCGGTCAACCAATGCCACATGGCACCAAGTCAGCGACAAATGCCACGTCAGCATCGGTCCATGAGTCCACGTCATCTGTTGACCAGCCACGTTGACCGAGACACGTCAACGCCACGTCAAGGTGACGGGGTCCAGGTTGACTAGTAAACGTTGACCGATCAACGGTCAACAGTCGTTCGTTGACTGTTGACCAAAAAAAATAGGGGACATACGGCGCGTGGGGCCCACTAGCACCTCCGTTTGACACGTGGTAAACACCATTGGAGAGAGGACGGCACATGGAGTCGTTTGGGCCGGCGCGTGTCGCCGGCAGGTGGCCACAATGCGGTGCATGTACGTCACACGCCACCGCCAAGAGTGGCCAACGCTAGAATTTTCCAATTTTTTTAGGATTTTTCCATCCAGACAACTTCTAGGGGTGCATGAGAGCATATGGGACCTCCAATTGAGATGTGGTTAGTTCCTTAAAATCCTTAAATTCGAGAGCTTCAATTTGATATATAATTTGCATATATTTGAAGCACGTTTGGATATGATTTGAGTCAAAAAGGTGCTTATGTGCACTTAGAGGGTCCCAAAAACGTTGGAATTGAATCAATGTTGGTTCTATTATTTTTGGGACAAGTTGACTTACTTATTAAGAGTATTTCAGCTACAACATAAGGTTAATGTTGCAAAATTCTTTATAAGTAAGGGATTATTCAAATGAATTTTTGAATATAAAATCCTATTCAACCTTGACTCAAACTCTTAGAAATAAAACCTGAAAATTGCAGCAACGTAAAATTATTCAATAATTATTGAATAATAATAAGTCTTCCCAAATGTTGAAGCAATCACTTCTAAAATTCAACCTTTTATCACATATGTTGTGACAAAAGACAAGACAGATAGAGATGTTAGAATCATCTCATCAAGTAGGAGGTATGCTGTAAATACATCCAAATGAGTGGATGTAAACATGGTAAAGAGGATCTGGACATTGTAGCTAGAAGCTACATGAGTTAATATGGTCAGAAGGGCCTATGAGAAGGAGAACCTAGTTAAGAGACAACAATATGAGGCTTAAATTCTTTGAATGTTCTTGTTTTTTCCATAGGATTTAAGATTAAATTCTCTAGCTATCTTTTAGAATTGAATTCAGTATATTCTCTTCTTGTTTTCTTGAACATTCATGCTAGTTAGATGATATTGTGTTATTATCTTGATAATATAACTACTCTTTGATTGAGTGGGAGTTTTTTGGAATGCGTCTAGAAAACCAAAGGGGAAAGTGTTCAAATGAAGACTATGATTAAAAGGGTGATGGGCTAACTAGTATGATTGGGATGGGAGTCAACATAGTTGTCTCCTGAACATGAAACTAGTGAACTTATTATCTAATTATCCTTTGTCTTATTTGAACAACTAAGATTTGTATACCATAATCGTCTGAGTGACCAATTATGACCAAGTCTATTTGACTGAGCTTATGAAGACAAGCTCAATAGAGATATCTGTGGAGTTAAAAACTCTCAAATCTCTTTCATTCAAGAGGAATGAGATGTTAGGGACATCCTACCAACTAGTCTTCAACATTTAAAGGTTGAAGCAACCGAAGGATACAAAAGATTTATGCTATCAAGTATAGAAAGAACCACATTGCTTAAACTTATGTTGGTATGAGCAATGTAACCTTATCCAAGCCGTGTGGATAGTGTTGGAAGATAGTGAAATAAGTGATCTTCTTCCATAAAGTTAAAACTAAGTTAAGTTTTAACATAGTGTACTAAGTCAAGTTTTAACATAGTGTACTAAGTCCTAACATGTTGTTTAGGCAACACTTGAGGCAGATGCCAAACTAAGAAGTTGAGACAAACTAAATGCCAAGTTCTTTCTAACAAACAACGAGTGTATGTTGTGATAAGACATCTCCTAGTGAGTGGGAGGAAGCTCTGTCTCTCAATGAGTGGGAGTGAGCCATGTCTTTAAGTGAATGGGTGTATATGAAAGTAAAGATTGCCTCTGATATGCATATTGTAAACTTCAGCAATGTGATTCACCACATTGAACTTGAATGTGAAAGACTGAAGGATTCAAGATCCATTAGTCAGATGAACTTAGTTAAAGAGTGGGAGGATTCATCCTCCATGCCTAAGGGCAAGAAACCTATGAGGTAAACTTGATCTAGAAGAGGTCAATGGTTTCTACAAAGATAAAATGCTACATTGATAAACCTTTAAGGGTTGTAAAAGTAGCAATCCACATGAGTTGTGGATGTTTCACAGAAGCATATGGCTTCATGTCAAATGCAAGGCAATAAGGAAATAGAATCAAGGGATTTGAACTTGCATGTTAACTCTGCATAGATAAACCACCCTGATTCACTCGATGCAATTGCAACCGACAAAATTACATCTTTGCTATCTCTTTAGTTAAGGATTGAAGGGACTATGATTCTCAAATCCTTCGTTGGTTTTTGATGTTTCTTTCTAGGGATAAAAGATTCTATTTCTTGCCACATGTACACCTTGATCAAAGGGAATGATCAAACCAGCAAAAGAGTATTTGCTAAACAACATGTGCTAAAGGGGTCATACCCTTATGAATAAGTTCAGAACTCATTCTACCTGGCAAGAAAGACAAAGAAACATTTTTTTTTTGAGAAAATCCACTGCAATTGGTAAATTATGACGTTAGTAAACCAATGAACATGAGGGCAAAACACAAAGAGCTTGGTGTTTCGTTAACATTGTGGACGTTTACTCGAAATACAGTAATGTTTACTTGATTTTTGGCAAATGTGAAGTTGTTAGATAGTGGCTGAACTAGTCAGGAATCAGTAAACTGAAAGAATGAGACCTTTCGAACTAACAAGGGTTTGGGACACCCAAGTGATTTGTTCAAGCAGTTTTGTGTATAAGAAAGGCATTGTTAGGCAACTATCAATACCTAGAACCCTTCAACATAATAAAGTTGTTGGAATGGAGAGATAGACCTCTCCTTGATTTGGTTATGAACATAATGGCACCAATGAGGCTATCAGCCATATGTTGGTAGATGGACTCATAGCTATTATATTCACACTTAACCAAATATCCTCTATGTCAGTCACGACCTTACCCTATGAATAATGGATGGGCCTTAGATTAGGACCAAGCTCGTTAAAACCATAAGGGTCATCAACTTTATATTCACACTTCTTCCTATCAGTAAGGAAGATTAGGGCTAAGGTATACAAGGTATCTCTTTGTGAGATGACATGAGAATTTGACATGACACATCTTCATTAGTGAAAATGATGGCCGTTCAATGACTGAGAGAAAACCGTGGGACACAACGTTCATAAAACCAAGATTTTCTAGCAGGAAATGAGCATTAATCACAATAAATCTCTTCAAGAGGTTCACAAGTGACAAGGAATAACCAAGTATTCCTAAGTTCACTGATCCGAGTGGGAGGATTGAGACCATTTTCACAATAAAAGAGGTAAGAGGTAAGTTACGAGAGAATTACCTCACTCATACATAGGAAAAGAATCCTATGAAATCCACCTCGGAGCAAATTGTCATCTAGCGAATGACTATAAGGGATAGATTCCCTAATGGATTGAATGCTCCCTTTATCATTTAGAAGGTGATGATAAGTACCTATAAGTGTCTGAAAGATACTAGAATGACCTGTTAAGATGAATTGCAAAGTGTTATGCAGGAGGATTTGGATTCCTTTTAAGCCAAATACGTGTTTGGGTAATTTGTCACCTAGCCAAGAGGCGATTGGGAACAAGTAGATTCTCAAATTTGTTGGGGGCATGTAGAACCTAAAACACTTAGTGGCTAAGGGGTAATACAATGGAAGGTTGTCCATTGTGTGTTTTAACTCTGAACTTTGGCTATGATAACAAGCTTAGTCTTGAAAATTGCATCAAGATGATGTAAAGACCACCTTCCAATTTGGAATTTTGGAAATTGGATGATAAACTCTACATGAAGCAGCTTAAGGGCTTCATAGAAACAATCACCCAAATAGTAGTATATGAGGTTTTTCACAAGGTGAAAGCCTCACCAACTTCGAAATAATTGAAGAACACTACATAAGTCCTAAACGGTCTAGTGATGATTCTTTGTGAAGTCATCCTTTGTCAAATGACATATGAAACAAGTGTCAAGGTAGTCAAAGGAATAAAGGATCAGAGAATCCTTAAATTCTGAGTTGAGAAAGTCATGGGTTGAACAAATATCTTGAATGACAAAATAAACGGAGATTGCACAAGAAAGATACAGTCTTTTCCACCTAAGACATGTATAAGTGTAATCCTTAGACATCTTGGGATGTCAAACTACAAACCCATAGACACCCCTGAAGTCAAGGGCATAAACCTAAAGAGGATTACATGTCCTATGAGGAATCCAACATAAGAAAGGTGGATAGAGTCCCATGTGAGACTATAGTTGGTAATATGAATGTGCACATTGGTGTACATAAGACCAAATGTTTTTTGGTAAGACTTGGAAGTTGGTTTTTGGTCCTGCTGTGAAATGGGTTATGAGAATAACCATAGATTAAGTTGTCAAGACAACAACTTTCCTTTTTGAAAGGATACTCCAATACAAGACCTAGGCAAATGGTGATGGAGTAAGGAAATATACAAAGTATTTTTTTTCCTGTTATCCAAGGAAATAGAACGCAGGGCATCCCCTACCATCATTCAAAGTGCCATATGGCTAAAGTAATTCCTATGAGAGATTGGGAATGAATGGTGAATAGAAGGATCCAAACGATAACATCTTATGATGAAGATCCTAAGTATCACAGCAAGGCAAAACATACTTTTTGATACATCTCTTTGAGAGATATGCTTTCAAAGAGGGAAAGTGATAGTTCAATGACCCTCTACTGACAGAATGTTGGTAGATCCCCTTATTGAGCCCATAGCTTGATTTTCATTGAGTTAGTGAAAATCTAGGGGCGCAAATAAAATATAAGGTCGTGAACTTCTTTTATATGAAGATAAAAGAAATGGAATGTATGTTATGAGTAAATACATAAAGGTATACAGTTTTGTATGTCATACAGGTCAAAAGAGGTTGGTTCACTCACACGAACAACCATCTTCCCATGTTTTGTGGGGGCATGGGAAGGTAAGACGAGCAAATGATCACCATGAGATGATTGAGAAGAATCTTTGTGTTTGAGTCGCCTCAGTTAGACTGAGATGAGATCTACATGTGTGCATATACATAGAAAAAGGATAGAAGCATGAATATAGACCTGTAGCCAGGCAAAGAACTCTTTTTCACAAACGAGATATTGTGAAAAAGAAAGTTCTGGTTCGAATGTTGAGTACATTTTGGAATTAATGTCTGTACGGTAAAAGATAAAGAAATTAACGTACACCTCAAACCATTCACCGTAGCATGCAATTCATACTACATGTGCTTGAGAGTTAAACTGCAACACGGGATGTGGGTGAAAGATCCCTAGTTCACCACAGTGTGAGTCCCAGGAAGGAAGAATACTTACATGATGCCCTTAAGACTTAGGCGGCATCATGAAAGCTTGGTTTGGTGACAGCTACTTTAGCTGAAGCTCCATGATCACACTCGATTCGGTCAGACGAGTGAAAACTAGGAAAGCGACAAAGTCAAGATGGACTAATGTTTAGTCAAAAAAGAAGATTTACTCCTAGATACATAAGATGTACTAGTATCTGTGGTCGACCCCTTACTAGCTCTATGTGTAGCTAGTAAATGCGGATACTATGTGCGTGGAAGGCAATCTAAGTTAATCAACATATTAACTCGAGAGGGATTAGATATGCCATGAGCAATATGTATGGGAGAATTTGGGGCATATGAGGCAATAAATATATGGCTTACGATTATATATAAAGGGTGTCCTTGGATGCTAATCCGATATAAAGGATTTCTAGTATCACAAGCACCAAATTTTAAAGACATCTTTGCCCACGCAGTCACGGCAGACGCCAAGTTTGAAACAAGAAAGAGTAACGCACGCACGATGGGAGGCCCATCAAGTGCGAGTGGGAGATGTTGGACTTTGGGTCCAGATCCGCCCTTAATGGGTAGACTATTTGATTAGGAAATAAGTAGCCTAATCAAATAAGAATAAAATCAGCATAAAATGCAGATTTGGGAATATTTCAGCAATAATTATGGATTTGTTAAAAGAGGAACAAATAACCATAATTAGGGAATTAATTGAGAGACAATTAATTGCTGTCTTGGAGGGCAAGAAGGAGTGCACACGTTTCCTAATTAGTGGCCTCCATAAACCACTATAAATAGGGTGTGCCTCCTCAATTGCAATTTACCCCGCCATTGAGTTTTCTGGTAATTCCCTTCTCTCCTACCATCTTTCTGGTTCTGGTAATCTGCTGTGCAAA